>CM053579.1:18503607-18527458 GCA_028646485.1 Cryptoprocta ferox
CCCAAGGAAGAACTCGCCGGCCAGATGGGACGGATTTCTCTCCCGGCGCTCGGCAGATATATATGGGGAGACAGGCGAGTTTTTCCTCCCTTAGAGATGGTTCTAGGTGCGTTTTCCATCTCTCTTTCTCTTCCCCTGGTCTCTCCGGGGCACAGCGCGCTCTCCCTGTGTTGGGCTCGGGGGCTCCTTTCCCCTTTACACCGGGACCCGCCCGTCCCCTAATTTCCCAGATCACAGTCACTCACTCAGGCATCTTTGAGGTTGTCTTCTTTCTGGTGTCTGTTTCTTCTTTCCCCCACTTGCAAATCCAAGTTTTATCCCTTCAGTCCCTCTCAGTTCAATCCATACGGGCGTGCGCGGATTACAGAGTTCCCTGCTCTTCCGCCATCTTGTCCTCCTCCTCCAAATTTTTTGAGTATGGAACCTTTATCATATATGTTATTTGCAAAATCCCCCAGTCTATAGCTTATATTTTTACTTATTAGTTGTGTAGTTTTTAATTAAAATTTTTATTTTTTTGAATTTTTCGTGTTTTATAGAGAGAGAGAGCACAGGTGGGAGAGAGGGGCAGAGGGAGAGAGAGAATCTCAAGCAGTCTCCATGCTCAATGTGGAGTCCAATGCAGGGCTCGATCCTATAACCTTGGGATCATGATTGAGCCAAATGCAAAAGTTAGAAGCTCAATCGACTGAGAATCCAGGCACCGGTAAATTTACTGTTTTGAGATAAGTGTAGGTTCACATGAAGTTGTAAGAAATAATACAGAGATCCCATGTACCCTTTACCCACTTTCTTGGCAGAGTAATATCTTGCAAAAGTATACAATATCACGACTGGGATATTGACATTGATATGGTCAAGATACAGAACAGTGCCATCCCCAATGGGTCCCTAATGTTGCCCTTTTATAACCATACCCAACTCCCTCCCAATCCCCCTCTCTTATCCTTAACTCCTGGCAAACACCAATCTGTTCTCCATTTTTATGTATTTTTCCTTTTAAGAATGTTACATAAATTAAATCATACAATATGTAGCTGTCAGGATTGGCTTTTTTTCTTTTTTTCATAATTAACAAATGAAATTGTAATGTATTTAAAGGATACAATGTGATAGTTTGTTATAGATACATATTGTGAAAGGATTCCCACCATCAATTTGATTAACACATCTATCACATCATATATTAACTCTTTTTCTTTTTTTGGTGAGAACACAAGTTCTACTCTCAGAAAATTTCAATTATACAATACAATATTATCAATTATAGTCACCACGTTATACATTAGATTCTCAGACCTTATTCATCTTATAACTGAAAGTGTGTACCCTATTACCAGCCTCTCCCTATTTCCTCCACCTCCTCAATTCCTGACAACCACCATTCTACTCTCTTTTCTATGAGTTTGAATTTTTTAAGATTCCACATATAAGTGATACCATGCAGTATTTGTTTTTCTCTTTTCAGCTTACCTAATTTAGCATAATGCCCACTAGATTCATCCATGTCATTACAAATGGCAGGACTTCCTTCATTTTTAAGGCTGAATGATATTCCTTTGTGTATATATACTACGTTTTCTTTATCCATTCATCCACTGATGGACACTCAGGTTGTTTTCATACCTGGGCTACTGTAAATAATGTTACAATGAACATGTAGCAATGGGGGTACAGATGGGAGTACAGATATCTCCTTGATATAGTGATTTTGTTTCCTTTGGATATATACCCAGAAGTGGTATTGCTACATCATATGGTAGTTCTATTTTTAAAATTTTTGAGGAACCTCCATACTCTTTTCTATAGTGGCTGTAAAAGTTTGTTTTCGCCAACAGTGTACAAGGATTCCCTGTTCTTCACATCCTCATCAGCACTTATCTCTTGTCTTTTTGATAATAGATATCCTAGTAGGTGTGATGTGATATTTCGTTGTGGTTTTGATTTGTATTTCCCTGATGATGAGTGATGTTGAGCACCTTTTCATTTACCCATTGGACATTTTGATGTCTTCTCATGAAAAATGTCTATTCAGGTCCTTTGTTCATTTTTACGTTGTATCATTTGGTTTTTTTGCTATTGAGATATATGAATTCGTGTATATTTTATATATTAACCCCTTACTGAATATGTGGTATGCAAATATTTTCTCCCATTTCATAAGTTGCCTTTTTAGTATGTTTATGGTTTCCTTTGCTGTGCAGAAGCTTTTTAGTTTGAAGCAGCCCCACTTCTTTGTTTTTGCTTTTGTTGCCTTTGCTTTTGGTTGTCAAACCCAAAAAATAATTGCCAAGGCCAATCTCAAGTTGCTTAACCTCTATATTTTCTTCTAGGAGTTTTATGGTTTCAGGTCTTACGTTCAAGACTTTAATTCATTTTGAGTTGGTTTTTGTGGATAGTGTGAAATAGGAGCCTAGTTTCATTCTTTTCCATGTGGATATCCAGTTTTCCCAGCACCACTTTTTGGGGGACTATTCTTTCCCCATTGTATATTCTTGGCTATTTTGTAAAAAATAATTTACCATATATGCACGGATTTATTTCTGGGCTCTCTCTTCTGTTCCATTGATATATGTGTCAGTCTGTGTGCCAATGCCATACTGTTTTGATTACTCTAGCTTTGTAATATAGTTTGAAATCAGGAAGTATGATGCCTTCACCATTGTTGTCCTTTAACAAGATTCCTTTGGCTATTCAGTGTCTTTTATGGTTCCACATGAATTTTAGAATTGTTTTTTCTATTTCTGTGAAAAATGTTATTAGAATTTGATTGGGATTGCCTTTAATCTGTAGATCACTTTGGGTAGTATGGACACGTTAATGATATTAATTCTTCCAACCCATGAGCATGGCATATATTTCCATTTATTTGTGTCTTCAATTTCTTTTCTCACTGTCTTATAGTTTGCAGTGTATACGTCTTTCCCCTCCTTAATTTAATTTATTTATAAACATTTTATTCTTTCTGATGATATTATAAATGGGATTGTTTTCTTCATTTCTCTTAGTTCATTGTTAGTGTGTAGAAAAACAATTGAATTTTGTATATTGATTGGGCATCTCGCAACTTTACTAAATTTGTTTATTAGTTCTAGTGGTTATTTTGTGGAGTCTTTAAGGTTTTCTACATAATGTCATGTTATCTACAAAAAGGGACAATTTTACTTCTTTTCAAATTTGGATGCCTTTTATTTCTTCTTGCCTAATTTCTCTGGCTAGGAATTCTAGTACTATATTGAATAAAAGTAGTGAGAGAAATTATCCTTGTCTTGTTCCTGATCTTAGAGGAAATGCTTTTAGTTTTCACCATTGAATATGTTGTTAGCTGAGGGCTTGTCTTATATGGCCTTTATGTTGATGTACATTCTATACTCAATTTGTTGAGAGTTTTTAACATCAATGGATGTTGAAATTTGTCAAATGTTTTTTCTGGACCTATTGAGATGATTATAATATTTTTAACCTTTATTTTCCAAATGTGGTCTATCACATTGATTGATTTGCATATGTTGAACCATCCTTGCATCTGATGACTAAATCCCACTTGATCATGGTGTATAATCTTTTTAGTATATTGCTTCATTCAGTTTGCTAATGTTTTGTTGAGAATTTTTGCATCTCTGTTCATCAGGGATATTGGCCTCTAATTTTCTTGTCTTGTTGTGTCCTTGTTTGGCTTTGGTATCAGGGTAATATGGGCCTCATAGAATGAATTTTGAAGTTTTCTTTACTCGGTTTGTTTTGCAAATGCTTTAGAAAAATAGATATCAACTCTTCTTTAAATGTTTTGTAGAATTTACCTGTGAAGCCATCTGGTCCTGGACTTTTGTTTGTTAAGAGGTTTCTGATTACCCATTCAATTTTGTTACCAGTAATTGGGCTGTTCAGATTTTATATTTATTTATGATTCAGTCTTGGAAGATTGCTAAGCTGATTTGACCCTGGACCCTCAGGCAGCAGTTTAATCAAACCCCTTCCAGGGAGAATCTAGGAGAAGGATGAACTTTGTGTGTTCCCCCTACACAGGAGGGGGTACTCCTGTACCTGTTTAAAAACTGTGTTTTTATTTTATTGGTTTTTAGAGCTAGATTATTTTGGGGCCCATCCCTCAGTTGGCAGCCATAAAAATTATGGCAGTAGGTGTGCAGGCAATCTCCTTCCAGGGAGATACTGGCAACTTGGACTTATTGTTGTAGACAGCCAGAAAGAGAAAGTGGGGGAAGTGCCCACCAGCTTTTTCGGACTCCAAGGAGGATTGCAGTCATCATCCAGCTGCATGCTAATTAGAAGCTCAGGCAACAACTTGGAAACTATATAGTCAAACCGTTTTCAGGGAAAGACGGAGAGATGAGCATTTTTGCTTGCTCCCTCTGCACCTGAACCTTGGAGGATTACCACAGTGAGGGCTGGCATGCCATTAAGAACTGCTTCTTTATTTGCCAGGTTCTGTGGGACTCATGAACAGAAGTGCCATTGACTTTCAGAACTGGGTGTTTTGGGAGCCCGTCCCTCAAGTGACAGTCTTAAACGTTAGGGCACTAGCTCATGCTCTGTCTCTCTCTGTCTCAAAAATAAATAAAACATTTAAAAGAAAAAAAAAGAATATTTTAAAAAAAAATTAGGGCACTAGGTGTGTGGTCCAAACCTGTTCCTCAGGGAGAAGCTGTGAGATAGGAATTCCCTCCCAATTTTATGGCTCTGTGCTGGGAGTGGAGTTTATAGCAAGAGTGTATCTCAGCCTCTCCTATGTTTCAATGTTGATATTTTCTCAGTCGCCCAATGTTTAGTAGTCACTTAGCCAGTTTTTGGATTTCTCTCAGAGGGAAGGAGGGAAATTCAGGAGCCTCCTATGTTGCCATCTTGGTCTGGAATCCTCCTGGACTGGGCTTTTTTTTTTTTTCTCAGCATTAGTCCTTCCAGTTTCATCCAACTAGATGTATGTATTAATAGTCCATTCCATTTCATTGCTAAGTAGTAATCCATGGTGTGGATGTACTACAATCTGTTTAATCATTAACCTGTTGAAGAACATTTGGGTTGTTACAGTTTGTGGCTACTAAAAATAAAGCTTCTATAAGAACAAGTCAACACCAAAAAAAACAAACAATCCAATTAAAAATGGGCAGATGACATGAATAGACATTTTTGCAAAGAAGACATCAAGATGGTCAACAGACACATGAAAAGATGCGCAACATCACTCATCATCAGGGAAACACAAATCCAAACGACAATGAGATATCACCTCACACCTGTCTGTATTGCTATAATCACAAACATAAAAAATAGCAAGTGTTGGTGAGGCTATGGAGAAAAAGGAACCTTCGTGTACTGTTTGTGGGAATGCAAATTGGTGCAGCCACTGAGGAAAACATATGGAGGTTCCCCAAAAAATTAAAAATAAAATTAACCTATGATCCAGTAATTCCACTAGTGGGTATTTACCCAAAGAAAATGAAAACACTAATTCAAAAATATATACTCACTCTTATGTTTGTCACAGCATTTTTTACAATAGCCAAGCTATGGAAGCAAACCAAGTGTCCATCCATAGATGAATGGATAACGAAGATGTAATACACACACTGGAATATTACTCAACCACAAAAAGGATAAAATCTTGCCATTTTCAACAACATGAATGGATCTACAGGGTATAATGCTAAGTGAAATAAGTCAGTCAGAGAAAGATAAATACCACATAATTTCACTTGTATGTGGAATTTAAGAAAGAAAACAAAGAAAAAAGAGACAAACGAAAACACAGATTCTTAAATATAGTGATTGATACAGAGGAGGTGGAGGGAGTGGGTAAAATAGGTGAAGTGGATTAAGAGTACACTTACTGTGATGAGACTGAGTAATTTATAGAATTGTTGAATCATTATATTGTACATGTGAAACTAATATAGCACTGTACATTAATTATACTTGAATAAAAATTGTAGGCCACCTAGGGGCACCTGGGTGACTCAGTCAGTTAAGCGTCCAACTCTTCTTGATTTTGGCTCAGGTCATGATCTCATGGTTTGTGAGACTGAGCCCCATGTTGGGCTCTGCACTTGACAGCATGGAGCCTACATGGGGTTATCTCTCTTCCTCTCTCTCTGCCCCTCCCTCCTGTCAAAATAAATAAACATTTTTTAAATGTAAGACACCGATAAATAAATAAATAAATAAATAAATAAATAAATAAATAAAGTTACTACTAACATTTATGTATAGGTTTTTGTGTGAACATAAATTTTTATTCTCTGAAAGAAATGGCCAAAAGTGCAATTGCTTACTGATGTTTTTTAAAGTACAAATATTCTTAATTTTGTTTAAGTCCATTTATCAACTTTTAAAAGAATGTTTATTTATTTATTTTCGAGGGACAGAGACAGAGAATCCCAAGCAGACTCCGCACTATCTGCACAGAGCCCAATGCGGGGCTCAAACTCACAAGGCATGAGATCATGACCTGAAACAAAATCAAGAGTCAGACATTTAACCAACTGAACCACCCAGGTCCCCAATTTATCAACTTTTTTATGCATTTGATTTTGATGTTATACTTAAAAAAGCAAATTCATGAGTTCCCAAGACCATATGTTCTCCTATGTTTTCTCCTAAAATTCTACACTTTTAGCTCTTATATTTAGCTTGAGTATCCAGTTTGAGTGGGTTTTTGAATATGGACCAGGATGGAATCCAAGTTCATTCTTTTTGCAAGTGGATATTCAATTATCCCAACATCATTTGTTGAAAAGACAATTTTTTACACTTAATTGCTTTGACATCTTTGTGGAAAATCAGCTGACCATAGTGTAAAGGCTTCTTTCTGGACCCTTGATTCTGTTCTTTTGATCTATAAATCTATTCTTGTGCCATCACCACACTGTTTTGCTAACTGTAGCTTTATAGTAAATTTTGAAATTTAGTAATAAATTCCTCAAATTTTGTCTTTTTCAAAATTTTTTGGCTTTTCTAGGTATTTGCATATCAACATAAATTTATGATATGTTTATCAGTTTCTACAAAAAGAGGCCTGCTACGATTTTGATAGGGATTGCAGTGATTTATAGATCAATTTAGTGAAAATGACCATCTTGACAACATTGCATATTCCAATCTATGAACATCAACCGTCTCTCCATTTATTTAGGTTTTCTTTAATTTGTCTCAACATTATTTTGTAGTTGTTATTGTATAGATCTTTCACTTCTTTTGCTAAATGTATTCCTAAGTGTTTTTAACTATTGTGAATTAAATTATTTTCTTAATTTCAATATCTGATGGTTTATTGTTAGTATGTAGCAATACAATTGACATTTGTACATTGATCTTATATCATACAACCTTGCTAAACTCATTTATTAATTCTAATATATATTTTGTGGGTTCCTTGGGATTTTCTACATCATTCAGTCTGTGAATAAAAGTGGTTTTAATTCTTCCATTCCAATTTTGATGCATTTTATTTATTTATTCATTTATTTATTTATATTTATTTTTGCCTTATTTCACTAGTTAGATATTCCAGTACAATGTTGAAAGAAATAGTGCAACCAGACCTCCTTGCCTTGTTCCCAAACTTATGGGAAAAGATTCAGTTTTCACTGTTAAGTATGATATTACCTGGATGGATTTTTTTGTAGATACTCTTTATTAGGTTGAAGAAGTTCCTTTTGATTTCTGATTTGTTGCATCATGAATGGATGTTAGCTTTTGTCAAATTCTTTTCTTGCTTCTCTTGGGATGATCATGTGTCTTTTTATTCTATTAATATAGTATATTACATTAATTGATTTTTAGATATTAAACCACTCTAGCATTACTAGACTAAATCTCATTTGTGTCATGGTGTATAATACTCTTTATATGTTACTGAATTTGATTTGCTAATTATATTAGTTTTTTATTGCTGCATAACAAATTACCACAAACTCAGCAGCTTAAAACTACACCCATTTATTAGCTCACAGTCCTGTAAGTCAGAAGTTGGAATGCCATGACTGGGTTCTCTGCTCAGGGTCTCACAGGCTAAAATCAAGGTATTAGTCAAATGGAGTCTCACCTAGAGGATCTGGGGGAAAAATATGCTGTGTGCTTGATAAGAATATATATTCTGGAATTGTTGAGTGGAGTTGGTTGATAATGCTCAAGTCTTCTATATCATGCTAATTTTCTGTCTGGATGTTCTACCAATTATTGAGAGTATTGAAATCTCCAACTGCAATTGCCAAATTGTCTATTGCTCCTGAGTTTCTTGTTTTTAGGTCCATATACATTTATAATTGCTATACCTTCCTTATGTATTGACTGTCTTAAAGTTCTGACCTGTTTGTCCCTTTTCTCTAATAATATTTCTTAAACTCTATTTTCTTTGATATTAATCTTTTACTTTCAACCAGTTTATGTATTTGAATCTGAAGTATGCCTCTTGTAAGGAGCATATAGTTGGATCTCTTTTTAAATCCAGTCTGACTATCTCTATGTTTTGTTTAGAGTATTTAGACTATTCACATTTAATTCTTGTTGTAGTTTAATTGCATTTGCCATTCTCAGTTTGTTTTCTGTTTTTAAAATTTTATTTATTTAAATTCATGTTAGTTAACATACAGTGTAGTATTGGTTTCAGGAGTAGAACCTGGTGATTAATCACTTACATATAACACTGCAAACAAGTGTCCTCCTTAATGCTCATCACCCATTTATCCCATACCCTTACCCACCTACCCTCCAGCAACCCTCAGTTTGTTTTCTGAATTTAAGAGTCTCTTACAGTTTGCCTCCCTCTCTGTTTTTTAATCTTATTTTTCCTTCCCTTCCCCCATGTTCATCTGGTTTGTTTCTTTTTTTTTTTTACATTTATTTATTGTCAAGAGACAGAGAGAGCACAAGAAGGGGAGGGACACACGCAGAGAGAGAGAGAGAGAGAGAGAGAGAGAGAGAGAGAGAGAGGCACAGAATCTGAAGCAGGCTTCAGGCTCTGAGCTGTCAGCACAGAGCCCGATGCAGGGCTCAAACCCACTGTGAGATCATGACCTGGGACAAAGTCGGACGTTCAACCAATTGAGCCACCCAGGAGCCTATTTTTGTTTCTTTAATTCCACACATGAGTGATATCATATGATATTTGCCTTTGACTGACTTATTTTGCTAAGCATAATACACTCTAGTTCTGTCAATGTTGCAAATGGCAAAATTTCATTCTTTTTAATTGCTGAGTAATATTCCATTGTATATACATACCACTTGTTCTTTACCCATTCATCAGTCGATGGACATTTGGGCTCTTTCCATACTTTGGCTATTGTTGATAGCCCTGTTATAAACATTGGGGTACACATGCCCCTTCAAATCAGCATTTTTGTATACTTTGGATAAGTAACTAGTAATGCAATTGCTGGGTGGTAGGGTAGTTCTATTTTTAACTTTTTGAGGAAACTCCATACTATTTTCCACAGTGGCTGCACCAGTTTGAAGTCTCACCAACAGTGCAAAAGGGTCCTCCTTTCTCCTCTTCCTTGCCAACATCTGTTGTTGCCTGAGTTGTTAATTTTAGCCTTTCTGACAGGTGTGAAGTGGTATCTCATTGTCATTTTGATTTGTATTTCTCTGATGATGAGTGATGTTGAGCATATTTTCATGTGTCTGTTAGCCATCTGGAAGTCTTCTTTGGAAAAGTGTCTACTCATGTCTTTTGCCCACTTCTTCACTGAATTATTTGGTTTTTTGGGGTGTTGAGTTTGATAAATTCTTTATAGATATTGGAGACTCTTTATCTGATATGTCATTTGAAAATATCTTTTCCTATTCCAAAGGTTGCCTTTTAGTTTTGTTGATTGTTTCCTTCACTGTGCAGGTTTTTATCTTGATGAGGTCCCAATAGTTCATTTTTGCTCATGTTTCCCTTGCCTCCAGAGACATGTCTAGTAAGAAGTTGCTGTAGCCGAGGTAAAAGAGGTTGCTGCCTGGGTTCTCCTGTAGAACTTTGATGCTTTCCTGTCTCACATTTGGGTCTTTCATCCATTTTGAATTTATTTTTGTGTATGGTGTAAAAAAGTGGTCCAGGTTCATTCTTCTGCATGTTGCTGTCCAGTTTTCCCAGGACCATTTGCTGAAGTGACTGTCTTTTTTCCATTGGATATTCTTTCCAATTGAAGATTAGTTGGCCATACATTTGTGGTTCCATTTCTTATGACCTCTGTCTTTGCTGCTCTTCATTGACTAACTTCTTTTGGACTGACTTCTTTTGGGTCAAATAAGCATTTTTAATGTACCATTTTAATTACTTTGTCAAATTTTGTACTCTATTTTTTGTTGTTTTGTTAGTGGGTGCTCAAAGATTACAATATTTATCACAGTCTACTATGAAATCATGATATGTTTCAAATAATTACTAAATTCAGATAAAGTAGAGAAACTTTGCTCCAATATAAATCAGTTGACTCCTTTCACCTTTGTGCTATTATTGCTGTATGTATTACATCTCTGCATATTTTAAGCCCAGTAATACAATATTATAATTACTACTTTATGTGATCTTATGTGTCTTAAAGAAGGGAATAAATGAGAAAAATATAGTTTTTTTTATTACCCCACATACTTACCATTTGTGGCAGATGTCATTTCTCCATGTGGATTTGAGTTTACCACATGTCACTTCCTTTCAACCTGAAGGATTTTCTTAAGTCCTTAAATCTTTAAGGATTTCTTTTTTTAACTTTAAGGACTTATTGTAAGGCTGGTGTGCTAACAAAAAGTTACCTTAGGGGCTCCTGGGTGGCTCACTTGGTTAAGTGTCCGACATTGGCTCAGGTCATAATTTTATGGTTTGTGGGTTCATGCCCTGCAATGGGCTCTGTGCTGACAGCTCAAAGCCTGGAGCCTGCTTTGAATTCTCTGTCTCCCTCTTTCTCTGCCCCTCCCCCACTCATGCTCCGTCTCTCTCTGTCTCTCAAAAATAAATAAACATTAAATTTTTTTAAATAACAAAAAGTTATCTTAGTGTTTGTTTATCTGGAAATGTCTTTATTCCACCTTTGTTTTCAAATGATATTTTTATAATAAATAAAATTCTTATTAAATAGATTTTCTTTTTGGGGTGCCTGGGTGGCTCAGTCAGTTGACCTTCCAGCTCTTAGTTTCGGATCAGGTCATGATCTCATGGTTCGTGGGATTGAGCCCCATGTCAGGCTCTGGGCTGACAGGATGGATCCTGCTTTGGATTCTCTCTCTCCCTCTCTCTGCCCCTCTCTTACCCATGCTCGCTCTCTCTTCTCTGCCTCTGTCTCTGTCTATCTTGAAATAAATAAACTTTAAAAAAAAAAAAGACTTTCCTTTTTCCTTCAGTATTTTGGACATACTATCCACCTGACTCCTGGCCTCCATTTCTTTTAATGACAAAGGCAATAATGGTATTGATGCTTCCCTATACATAATAAGTTTTTTATTATCTTGCTGCCTTCACAATTTTCTCTTTGTCTTTGTCTTTTAATGGTTTGACTAGATGGCTGAGAGTTGTGGTTGCTTCACATTGCCTCCAGTACTTCATGTTGCCCACCATTTTCAATTTAACCATTGCATGTGATTTTTAATTTGCATTTCTCTGGTGAATAATGAAGATATGCACTTTTTCATATGTATTGCTTTTTCTTAAAAGTGGGAAAAAAACCCAGTTTGACTATAATGTGTATTTTTGTGGATCTCTGTATTCTTCCTACTCGGGATTTTTTTTAGGTTCTTGGATATGTGTATTAATATTTTTTTTCAATTCTGGGAAGGTTTGGGCCATTATCTCTTCAAATATTTTTTTGCCCCTTCCCCTTTCTACTCTTTTTCTGCTCCTGTATCTCTCCACTCCCATGACATGTGTGTTCATGGCTTAATGTTTTACCACAGGTCTTTACTCGTTTTTTTCCAATCCTTTCCCTTCTATTGTTTGTATTAGATAATTTTATCCATCTTCAAGTCCAATGATTCTTTATTCTGTCATCTATTTGTTCTTGAGCCCCTGTAATACATTTTTTATTTTGGTTATTATAAATTTCAACTTCAGAGTTACCGTTTGGTTCTTTCATTTCTATTTCCTTCTTGAGAATCTCTGTTGCTTTATTGTTTTCATACATTTAATTGTTTTAACATGGTTTCCTTTAGTTCGTTGTACATATTTATAATGCATGCTTTGAATTCTTTGTCTGCTAACTCCAACCTCTGGGGACACTCAGATACAGTTTCCAATGATGTATATTTTCTTGGGTTGTGGGTCACACTTTCTTGTTTATTTGTAAGTTTCATGGTTTTTTTTCCTTGAAAACTGGAATTTTAGATAAATTTTGTAACCACTCTATAGTCCGATATTATTCTCTTGAATGTTTTTGTTGTTGTTGTTGTTGTTGTTGTTGTTTTGCTCATTTTTTTTCTCTTTGTTGAGTAACTTACCTGGACTAAATCTGTTAAATCTGTCACCCTGATTGTGCAAGGGTATGGTCGCTGATGTCTCTGCTCAGTTATTTTTCAATATTCTTGCTTCTTATTTTTAAGCCTTGCTTCCTAGAGGTTGCCTCTTTATCTGTATAGCTTAGTGGTCAGAGGTACTGCTCAAACACCCAAGCCAGTATCATCTGCGGATCTGTCCCTTGGTAGGAGATTGCACTCAAAGTTCAGACTGTTTTCAGATCTGTCTGTAGTTTTATTTTCTGCCAGGCCCTTTTGAATCTCCTGAAACCATGCATATAGCCTGAGTTGGCAAATACTGTGTGACTAGTGTGGGGCCCATTGAGGTCTTTGCTGCAAATGTGAGCAGCCTCAGCTAGGAAAAGGTTGTTACCCACAGCTACAACCATAACCTCAAGCTAGTAGAGCCAAGCCATTGGCCTTCTCCCATTGGCCAATCTCCTAGAAGTCAATTCCACTGACAGTAATGCTAAACATAGGCATTACTCTCTTTTCAAAATAGAGTGAGTCCTGCCCCTCATCCTTGGCAGAGAAGAACCTCCACACCAATGGAGCTGATGTGGGATAGGTGCATCCCTAGACCAGAATGCCACAGATACCCCCTGTTGTTACCCAAAGATCAGCAGTTTGTCAAGTATAAATGCCTCTCAGAAAGTTGCATGACTTTTGTTAATTTCCAGAATGCAAAAATGATTGATTTTGTAATTTTGTCCAGCTTTAGAGTTGCCTTTTGAGGAATGGATTTGCCTATGTTTTCACCAGTCAGAGCCTGAAATCTTGCTCCTGACAGATTTTAAAGTTTTTTGCCAGTCAAATGGATATTTAGTGGTTTTTCATTATGGTTTTAATTTACTTTTTCCTGATTATTAATCAAGTTTAGCACTTTCTCATATTTATTGACTATTTGAAAATCTTCTTTTATCATGTGACTGTTTGAGTCTCCTGTTTATTTTTCTATTAGGTTGTCTGTCTTTTTCTTTCTGAATTTTGAGAGTTCTTTATATATTCTTGATATGAGGGTTTTTTTAATTGATTTATAAATGTACCAAAATCTTCTTAACCTTTGTTGCCAGTGTTTTAACTACTCTTTTATGATGTCTCTTGATTAAAAGTTCTTAATTTTATTAATATTTTCCTTTGTGCTTATTACTTTTTTTCTTGTTTTGTAAACCTCCTTTACCCTGAGGTTATGAAGTATCTTCCTTTGTTAACTTATAAACATTTTGCCTCTCCCATTTAGGTCTTTTTTCTTCTTAGAGTTTATTTTTATATACAGTGTGTTGTAGGGATCAGTTTTTTTCTATGGAGACCCAATTTTTTTTAACATTATTAATTGAAAAATGCATACTTGTCATGCCAGTTCAGTTTTATATGAAGCATTAATTTATGTATGTGTCTCTGTGTATATCTCTGGACTCTGTTCTGGGTTATTTATTTCTCCCCATGAAAATAACACCTTAGTTGCTAAGTTTTATAAAAAGTTTTAATTATACTAAAACTATAACTGACTTGGGGAAGAACTGTTATGTTTCATATATTGAAATTACATCTGATTTTTTTCCTTGGATTTGTCAAGGTGGCAGAATTACATCAATTTATTTTCCTGTGTTACGCTAATTTGCATTCCTAAAATGAACCCAACTTGTTCATTACATTTCATTATATTTTAAAACAGCACTGGTTTCAATTTTCTAATATTTTTCTTATGATTTTTGCATCAATGTTCATGAAGGAGATTGACCTATACAGATCTTCCTTG
The DNA here is from genome assembly GCA_028646485.1 of Cryptoprocta ferox. Lineage (NCBI taxonomy): Eukaryota > Metazoa > Chordata > Mammalia > Carnivora > Eupleridae > Cryptoprocta > Cryptoprocta ferox. Next base: position 18,517,811 of record CM053579.1, read on the forward strand.
ACTTACAGTGGCATTATATCCCAATAAACCCAATGTGAGTTGAAAATATTGTAAGTAAAAAAATTTATTTAATGCACCTAACCTACAGAATATCATGGCTTATCCTAGCTTACTTTAAATATGCTTAGAACACTTACATGAGCCTACAGTTGGCCAAGTCGTGTAACACAATGTTTATTTTATAATAAAGTGTTGAGGACCTCCTGTAATTTATTGAATACTGTACTGGAAGTGAAAAACAGAATTTATGTGTGGGTACAGAATGGTTGTTAAGTGTATGAGTTATTTACCCTTGTGATCATTGTGGCTAACTGTCAGCTGTAGCTCAATGCTGCTGCCCAGCATCACAAGAGAGTATCACACCACATATCACTAGTCAGGGAAAAGATCATAATTCAAAATTCAAAGTATGATTTCTACTGAATTTGTATCGCTTTTACACCATTGTAAAGTAAAAAAATAATAAGCTAAACCATCATAAATCAGGGACCATTTGTAATTATTTCATAGTTCTTCTTGGGTTTTGTTATCAAGGTTAAGATAGCTTCATAAAATGAATTGGAAAGTGTCCTCTTTTCCTAATCTCTGGATATGTTTGTGCAAATTTGGTATTATCTCATTTTTGAATATTTGATAAAACTCACTGATAAAGCCATCTGGACTTGGGATTTTTCTTCACAGGAAGATTTTTAATGACAGATTCAATATGTTTAATGCTTATTAAAAAATTCAGGATTTCTGTTCCTTCTTGAGTCAGTTTTGGTTACGATGTCTTTTTACCTCCACTCTAGCTCTTCTAAAACCATCTTCTACATGATCAGCTGATAAAATTGTAATGAAAAGCAAAGGAGATCATATCATTCCTCTATTTAAAAGCTTTTAATGATTTTTGGTTTCATCAATAAAACAAAAATTAAAAGTACTTGCCTTCTCCTACAATACCTTGCATGAAATGGTCCCTGCCTAACTCTCCAGCCTCATTTTGTTCCACTCTTACCCTCGCTCACTCTGCCTTAGCCACACTGACCTTCATTCTGTTCCATAATACAGAAACAAGCTGGTTCCTACCTCAGAGCTTTGTGTTTGCTGTATTCTCTGTCTAGAATCCTCTTCTCTCTAAGTGTAACAGTGCTGGCCCCTTCTCATTCTTCAGATTTCTCTGCTTAAATATCATCTCCTCAGGAACCTTTCCTGACCACCTCATCTAAATAGGTTCTTCTGTCATTTTCTTTCATGGCACTTAATTATAATTTGCAGTCCTCATCAGTTTTTTAAATGTATTTAGCCTCTATTTCTTGCTCCAGACTATAAAGTCTTTGAGGCCTGGGATATTCATTGTCTTATTTACCATCATACTTATAGTACTTAGCCCAGTACCTAGAACCTAGTGGGCATGCAATAATTTTTATGAATAATTCATGACCCTAATCAAAGCTCAGATATAGTTGAAGGGTACAGTTTGGTTAGGGATGAATCAGGATATAAGCAAATTCACTCCAAAGAGTTAGTAAAGACAGAAAGTTGAAGTGGATCTGATATTCAAAAACAGTGAACAAACCAGAATTGAATAGGGGCCTTGAATGCAGTACTAAGGAAATTTTATTTTTATCTTAAAGGCAATTGAGAGCCATTCAAATTGTGGCAGGAAGAGGTTAAACAAAGTGCCCAAGTTCTAATGGATAATTAATAGCTGAGCCAGAGCTAAAATCAAGGTCTTTGACTCCAATTTCTCTGTGCTGGGTTGCATCTCTAAGGAACAGCACTTGGGGTAGAAATATAAAAGCACAGTAGTGAAGCAATTGGGCTCTAGACTCAGACTGCCTGTGTTCACATCTCAATCAACTCCACCACCTCTTAACTGTGGGACTTTGGACCCCAGGTTCTACATATATAAAATGGGAATAATAACAGTACTTAAGTCATCAGATTGTTTTGAGGATTAAATGAGATAGTGTATAAGGATACAGTAAGTGCTCAATAAATGTCAGTTGCTATTAATGACACGTTAATTTCTGTTTTCTTATCAGTATTTTCTAATTTTTATACAATAAGCATATTTTGTATGAAAACACTAAATGGTGAAATTTAAATCGATGAAAAAATGATTTTAAAAACAGTATTCCTTCAGCCTAGAAGGACCATCTAATCCCATTTTTTAAATCCTCACCTGCATTATCTTTTGAAGAGACTAACGTGAATCCTCAGCAATAAATCTCATTGTCTTTCCTGAATTCTTTCTTATACAATATTAGAGGAAGGAACACCAGGTTGGATTTGGAGGCCTCACTTTTCAAAGTTTATAATTTATAAGGATCCAAGATGCAGAAGAGAGAAAATTTAAAGGGAAGTCTTCATTCACTTTATTCAGAAATAAAATTTCTGAATTTCAACTCATTCCCTTGTTAAAAGGAGTAGGAAGGATGCACAGAGAGTTCTCCAGCTGAAGAATTAACTTCCAACCTGCTTGGAATTTCAGGAACCGCTCATGTGAATAAGCTCAATTTCACACTCTGTTCTTCTCATCTTCAATATCCAAGAAAGCAAATTCAACAGAAAACAGTTCTTTTAGGCAGTGCCACATCAATTTACTTGTGTTTCTCAAGTGTTGATGCAGCAGGGAGAAGGCAACTTTGCTCAATCCAAAAGTACAGAAGCATGAGCATTGCTGAGCTATACTATGCCCCAAGTGGCCTAACACATTAGCCTATTTCATTTAGTTCCCTTTCAGTAAGATTCCTGGTTTCTAGAGTTGCATGACCTAGCTACTTTCTACATGACAACTTTTTAACCTGAGATGCCTTGATGGGCTTCAGGGGTTCTATGAACCCCCTAAAATTGTATGTTCAGTTTTGTGTGTATGTGATTTCATCAGATTTCCAAAGGAAACTATGACGCAAAAGCAGACATGGTTTTAAAAACAAATGTGGCTTTACAACTATCATTGTTATAAGTTTGTAAGTGCAAAGAAGTGAAACCTTACTGGGTTTGTAAAGCCATAATAAAGAGGGCAAGCAACATGGTTTAGAGAGCTGCATAAGTGGTTTAAGTAGACAGACTCTGAAAAGGCCATTTGCCTTAAATAGATCCCCTCCATTGGTTTACCAGAGTATCCAAAATTCTTTCCATAAGCATATCCCCGTAAGGGCCTCCTTTGATTAGGCTCAAAAGCTTCTGAGGATTTTCATTCCATTGATTACAGGCTAGGTTATTCAAAAGAGCCATCCTGCCAAAAACCAGAAAAAATCCTGGATAATATACAAAAACACTCCCTTAAAAATATTTACATGACTATAGGATAGTGTGAGAAATGCAAGGTCATATTTTCAGGAGAAAGTTTGATCTCAGAGAAGTAAGCTGAATATCAGAACACCAAAGCCACTTGAGCCCTAAGAGCACTTGCTGATATTATGCTGTACAGTCTGAGCATGAGTTTCACAGTCTCAAGAGGCAAAGTGCAGAGAAATGAAGGTTCAGGGTCCACTTAAGTTAAGGACTCTTAAAGGAGACCTAGCCCACAAAAAACTGTAAAGGGCTCTAAGTTAGGGTATGGATGAATCACAACTAAAATAGCTCCCCTATATTAATCAGGATTTGGTTAAAAAAACAAAAGTCACTCTACATATACCAAGTATGAAGAGTTTTAACACAAGGAAACAGAGATTTACACATCTGTTAGAAGGGCTAGAGGGACAAAGGTCAGGGAAGCTGCTGCCAGAGTTCTCACCATGCAGCAACAATGAAGGTGATTCTTAAGAGCACACCTGGAAAACTGTAAATCTCAAGAATCCCTGGGGAGTTCCCATCAATATATCTTTTTGACTCTTTTACAGTGAAAATTTCAGTTCCTAATAACATTAGCATACTTATTTGCCTTAGCCTATGATATATATAAAACGCCCCACTTCTCATGCCATCACATTGGAGGTCAGGGTTTCAACATATGAATTTGGAAGTGGAGGGGGATACAAACATTCAGCCCATAACAGAGGCATACAATGTCAGATCATCCCATGATTAATTACTTGACTTTTAGGTTCAGGTGGTGACCTCCAGATATCTATCATTAAGGTACAGTTTTCGTTTTGCAATTACTAAGTAAACTGTGGAGTGATTCTTCAGCACTATGTGAATATACTTGTTTCCTAACAACCTTTTATCTGATGGTTTTAAAATACAATGATGATCGCTGCCTGACCCCATCAGCAATTATTACATCAAGTATTATAAAATAATATCTCTAATTCTATCATACTTTGACATGCTACTACAAAGAAAAGCTTTTTCTTTGCTATTCTTTTATATAGATACAGATGTCAATAGGTGGTGATAGGTAGCTAGATAGATGAGAGATATACTGATGATAGAGATATTGCAATGGATTCACGGATTTAAAAAAAATCAATGTGTTAAAACAATTATAATCATTCTTGTTTTGATACTCAGATTGTTCCAAATTTGATCAGAGGGTTCCCCTTCAAGCTGTCTCCCATGGTCTTTTGATATGAGCCCGTTACTCTTTCAGTACTTTGTTGCTTTCTGGCACAACAGGATGTCCCAAACTCACTTTGTACTTTCCCTGCCCCAGACTTGGAAACAGCTATTTATGTAAAGAGTCTTTGTTTTCTTTTAGTAGTGAATAGTATTTAGAGACCAAGATCTGAGTGCTGGCTAAGCTAGTTGATACTGAAGTATCATTACTTCTAGGTCATTTTAGTGGGTGGACATAGGAAATATGTTTTTGAGTCATGAGTTTATATTCATACAAGTAAAATTACTGTGACAAATATCTTTAAGAAATTCTTTAAGAAATGTACTTTTTTTTTGAGGCACTTGGCTAGTGCAGTCAGTGGAGCATGTGATTCCTGATCTTGGGGTTGTAAGTTTGAGCCCCACATTGAGTGTAGAGATTACTTAAAAATAAAAATGTTTTTAAAAGAAGAAAAGCCCATTTTCTTCAATAATTTGTATATTCTTAATGCCTATATTTTTCTTATTTTTCTTAGGGTTATACTTAATTACTTCTAGTTAGTAGACGAATATACTCTCATTCTATTAAATGTATATAGAAATATGTAAAAAGAGAAAAAGAAGAAATCACCCAAAATCCCAGCAGGAGCCACTTCTGAGATGCTAGAATACTTCTTTTCAGTCTCTTGTCTATGTATTTTCCTTGGCACGCCTACCAGCACATTGTATATAAAATTTTATATCTTTATTTTTAATGTTGTCTTTTCAAAAATCATTGAATAAATTTTCATAAACACTTTTTCAAATGTCTATTGTATTAGTTTCCTATTGATGAATTACAAATCACCACAAAATTATTGGTTTAAAACACAAATTTATTATCTCATACTGTCTATGGGCCAGGATTCCAGGCATGAGTTAGCTAGGTCATGTACTCAGGGTCTCACCAGGATGAAATCAAGGTGTCAGCCAGGGCTGTGCTCTCTTCTAATGCTCAGGGTCCACTTGTCAGCTCATTCAGGTTTGTGACAAAATTCAGTTCCTTGTAGTTGTTTTCTTGTTAGCTGTTTGTCAAAAGTTGTTCTTGTCCTTTAGAGGCCACTCCCAGTTCCTAGCACATGGCCTCTCACAAGCCAGCTTACTTCTTCAAAACATACAAGAGAGTCTCTACCCAGCCTACTACAACATAATCATGAAAGTGACTATCTTGTCACCTTCAACACATAACATAACCTAGTTATGGGAGCCTTGCCCATACTTTAGGGAAGGGAATTATGCAAGGTGCATAAACGATGGGCTGGAAACTTGGAGGCCATCTTAGAATTCTGCCAACCACAGCTATAGAATATTTCATCCTATCTTTGTACCATGAGTTATCTAAGTCTCCTATTATATGCCTATTAGCTTGATTTCAACTTTCTAAAACTATACAGAAAATTGCACTGACCCATCACTGAAAACAGCATATTTTTATAAAAAATTTAGAGTATATATATTACTCTAAATAATTGACGTTAACATTTTATCTTCACAATGAGGTTTTTAATAGAGGGTTACCCCTTTTCTCTCATGTGACCCTTGAATTTTTAGACAATAATATATGAACAGAATGTACAAGGAACAGGCATTGCAAAATTTTTATTCAACTCTTCAGTTAGGTCTCCAAAGCAGCCACTGAATACTGCAATGCTTCTGTGATATGAGCAAATGGCAAATCCTTTGCCATTTTTCACAAAGATTTGCACACTAGACACAATGTGTATGTAAACTGATTCCTGGAAATTACTATTCTGCCTGAAATATCAAGAATATTTTGCTCATCCTTAAGTATAACAAAAGAAAAGAAATCTGAATTAACTTTGTAAAATACAGAAGGGGGAACACACGTTTTGTATAAGGTTTAAAGAGAAACACTAGTAGAACTAGAGGGACTGAACTGAAATTTAATTTGGACATGTGGGGCTGGTTGCTCCCAGCATTCATCCATGTGGTATTTGATTTTCATTTTATTTATTTGTTTGTTTGTTTGTTTGTTTTGAGAGCAAGAGGGAGAGAGAGAATCCCAAGCAGGCTCCATGCCATCAGTGCAGAGCCCCATGTGGGACCTGATCCCACAAACCGCAAGATCATGACCTGAGCCAAAATCAAGTCTGATGCTTAACCAACCAAGCCACCCCGCTGCCCCCAACATGCAGTATTTGAGAACTGGGTTCCTAGAATCTGAGATCTGAGATGACAGCATGGTATTTGAGGTGGGTTTCCAAGCCTCATCCTGTCACACACATAAAACATGGGAAAGTTAAGTGTAAGAGTTTTGGGGAGGATATGAGGACAAAGTCCTACCTATAAGAGTGGTTCTACTGATATCCAGTACACCTCACCCTGAGTCACATGCAAAAGCCTCTTCTAGCTCTAGAGTTCAATGTTTTTCTGATACTCTGACTTAGGATTCGTACCCACTTCCTAAATAATTTGAAATGAGTTTTAAGACTAAACATGGGATCCCTAGGTGGTTCAGTCGGTTAAGTGTCCAACTCAATTTTGGCTCAGGTCATGATCTCACAGTTCGTGGGATCAAGCCTCAAGTCAGGCTCCATGCTGACGCATGGATTGTTTGAGATTCTCTCTCTCCCTCTCTCTGCCCCTCCTCCACTCATGCTCTCTCTTTCTCTCTCAAAATAAATAAACTTAAAAAGATATTAAACATAATTCAAAAATAGGACAAAAACATGAAAGCAGAACAGAGCCCATTAAGGAAGTAGAGAGACTGTACTTAATCAGAAACCCAAGGAGACAAATATCAAGGTAATGTTTTTCAAAACAGTGACATACCTTGAGGTATTTGGAAGCCACCATTAATATTCTGCTACTACACAAGTAGTGATGCCACTCGTTTTTCTTTTGCAGAAAAGGATTTTGAACCACTAGCCCCAGAACCACCCTGCCTATGCTACAATCCTTGCTAGCACAATGGATGGTCCTTCATGATCTGCCCATACCTTTTTGCCAGCCTCATAACCTCTGGCATCCCCTTCTCACATTGGGCTCTGAACACACAGAAACATCTGCACTTACACAAGTGTGCCATGATACTTCAAACGTCCATGCCTTTGCTTCTGTTATTCCTCCACCTGGAATAGCCTCACTTGCACCCCCAATCTATCTGTCTAGTGAACACCTGATCATCTCTCATCTACAAAACCTTCCCTGAATCTCTCTGGTAGAACTGACCATTTCCTCATCTATGACCCTGCCATGCATTGCAACACTAACATATTTTAGAACACTTCATATATTTCCTGCTACAACACTATGAACTCCTGAAGGGGAAAGAACATGTCTTTTCATCTTTGTATTCCACATTCCCGGCACATAGTAAATGACAAAATTAATCAATTTTGAGTCTAGGTTGTAAAAGTAATTTCATAACTGTTTTTAACGTCGTTTAAATCATTATATAATCCCACAGTGACTACTTTGAAGGCAAGAACATTAATTTTGGGGATTATAAATTCTGGCAAGTTGTTAAAAATTGGTCACATTAACTTTATCCTCACTTTTCATACAGTGTCCTCAAAGACACTACTGGGTATTAAATTAAGGGACGCTTTGCTTTTCTTTTTCTGTCATATAAATTGAGATAGAGCAGGTTATACTGCAAAAGTAAATAATTTCAAGATCTCAGTGGGTTAAAAGAGTATGAGTTTTTTTCTTTCCCACTGCAGGTCTGGGTTGCTGTTTCAGGTAGCTCTCCTCCATTAGCTGACTCAGCGTTGCATTTCCGTTATCAGAGTGCTTTCCCATTAGACAAGGCAGAGGAAGAGAGTACCAGAGGATTGAGAACCAACAATTAAGTGCTCCACATGGAAGTGATGCGTGTCACTTCCACTAATATTCCATTTACTAGAGTAAGTCATATGATCACATCTAACTTCAAAACAGAAGAAAAGTGAGGAGGGGCAAGACGGCGGAGAAGCAGGAAGCTCTGTAATCCGCGCATGCCCGCATGGATTGAACTGAGAAGGACTGAAGGGATAAAACTCAGATTTACGAGTGGGGGAAAGAAGAAACAGACGCCAGAAAGAAGACAACCTCAAAGATGCCTGAGTGAGTGACTGTGATCTGGGAAATTAGAGGACGGGCGGGTCCCGGTGGTGCAGGAGGAAGGAGCCCGAGCCCAACAAAGGGAGAGGGCACTGTGCCCCGGAGAGACAAGGGGAAGAGAAAGAGAGACGGAAAACACACCTAGAACCATCTCTAAGGGAGGAAAAACTCGCCCGTATCCCCATATGTGGCTGCCGAGCACCGGGAGAGAGGTCCGACCCGTCTGGCCGGCAAGTTCTTCCTTGGGCGCGGCGGCGGCGGTGGCATCCATTCCGAGCGGCGCCGCGAGGGGCAGTGGCGTAGATAGAGGCGGAGGCGGCGCGAAAAGCGGTGGCGGCAGCACCACGAAAGGCACCTTGAAAAGTGACGGCGGCGGCTCCGCAAATAGGACAGCGCAAGCCGGGCCGGGAGGCCGGCCGCCAGCGGGAACGCATCTATCCCCGGTGACGGTGTTGAACTGCATGGACTGGGATTTGGAAGTGAGGCAGAGCTTGGAGAATACAGTTTGGCTCGCCCGTGGCACAGGGAGATCGGACTCAGAAGGGCGGCTGCAACGCTTGGTTCCAGCAAAGCTTTGAAGCGGCGCCATACTTCTCCCCGCAACCACCAAGGCGGGGCCTCAGAGAGAGCAGCCACCGAGACCTGACCTGACGCCAAACCGCGCCCATCCGCACGGGGGAGTTGTCTTTTTTTTCCCCTTTTTTCTTTGCTTCTCCTTTTCTGCTGCCATCCAGATATATTTCCCGTAGCATATTCTTATCTCTCCTCTTGGCTGGTTATATGCTTTTAGACTGCCCACAGACTTTTGCTGTCTCTGTCCCCACCTTGTTTTTTTCTTTTTGTTTCTTTTTCTTCTCCCTTTTCTTCTCTTCTTTCTTTTCTTTCCTTTCCTTTCCTTTTCTTTACATCTTTCCCCTTTGGGCTTGCTTGTTTGTTTGATTTGTCTGTGTGTTTGCGTGCTTTTGTTCCCTGTATGCTAGTCTGTTTCCTTTTCAGGGATACCTCAAAAAACAACCCAAAGTATACATGGTGGAGAGTCCCAAATATCACTGACCAGGGAAATAAAATAATCAGAGG
>CM053579.1:18527958-18554327 GCA_028646485.1 Cryptoprocta ferox
GGGGGGAAGGGGAAGGGGGAAAGGTAATGGAGGGTGATGGTCTTGGTGGAGGTCACTTGTGGGGAAGAGCACTGGGTGCTATATGGGAACCAACCTGACAATAAACTATAAAGTTAAAAAAAAAAACAGAAGAAAAGTATAGTCCTATTCTGTGCTCAGAAGGAAAAACCCCAGTAATATTAGTGAGCAGCACTAACATTTACCACAGTGGGGCACTGGTGGACCCCATTTAGGTAAGGGACAATGTTCCTCAGGCTACCTTTTGAATATGAGCCCAGTTCATACGTGCTATCTCAATTTCATTCCTCCCAATACCTCTGTTTTTCCTCCTGCTTCCCTTTATTGAGCACTTCTAGGTGCCAGACTTTATGTCTTTTATTTTGTTTGATGCTTTCCCAGCGATTATCTTATTGGATTCTCACAACTACCCCCAAGAAATAGGTCCTATCATTGCCTCCATTTGACAGTTATGGAAATTGAGGCCAAGAGAGATTAAATGACTTCAACATGGTCATAAGTTATGAAGTAGTCAAACCAAGAAGAACCAAGTATGTAATACTATAAAACTTGCATTATGTCCATTGTACCACACATATGCTCCTGTACAAAACTGAGCTCTCCAATTCTACTAAGCCCCCTTCCCCTTCCAGCAACTCCAGGAACTCCCTCCATTACTGATTTATCACCCTCACTGATGTACATGAACCTCAGTCTCTCCTCTTCTATCCCCTTCCTGTCAATTGTTCAAAATCATTTAGTATCCCCCATTGAAATTGGTTTACTTCAGATATCCCTTTCTTCTCTCTACCCTGTTTCTACCTGAGCTCTGCATCCGCCTGTCCCCTATTCTCTTCTTCTTTAATCCCTTGAAGTCTGTCCTCCATCCCCATCAGTCTGCCAGCTGCAACTCATCTGAAGCATCCCTAGTGACCAAATCCAACAGTTAGGCACTTCCATGTGACTTTGTCCACTACAGTGACTTAGAAGCATTCAAAATTCTTGGCCCTTCCCTCTTAGAAACCCCTTCCCTGCCTCAACCTCCAGAGCACAGCACTCTGACCATTATCTCTGTCTCCACTGGCTTCTTTGCCTCCTTCTCTTTCATGTGATAATTCTCTCAGGTTCTGTTCACACTTTCATTCTCTCTCTTCTCTTCCCTTCTGCTATGGACTGAGGTGTGTTCCCTGAAAATTGATATGTTGAAGCCCTAACCCTCAATGTGATAGTATTTGGAGATGGGGCCTTTGGGAGGTAATAAAAACTAGATAAAGTTATGAGGGTAAAGCCCTCATGATGGGATTAGGGCACTTATAAGCTTGTTTGCGTTCTCTGTCTGTCTCTCTCTCTCTCTCTCTCTCTCTCTCTCTCTCTCTCTCTCTCACACACACACACACACACACACACACACACACAGGAGGACACATCAAGGCAGCCATCTCCAAGCCAGGAAGAGAGCCTTCACCAGAGAACCAAATCTGCCAGCACCTTGATCTTGGACTTCTACTCTCCAGAACTTTAAGAAATAAATTATTGTTGTTTAAGCTCCACAGTCTATGGTATTTTGTTATGGCAACCCAAAATGACTAAGAGACCTTTACTTCCCTTTTGCTTGCCTCTCCTCTCCTTTTCTCCCCTCTCCTCTCCTCTCTTCTCCTTCTCCTCCTCCTCCTCCTTCTTCTTCTTCCTTTTCTTCTTCTCTTCCTCTCTCTCTCCCCACCCACTGTCCTCCTCAATAAACACATCTACTCCTAGAGCTTCAACTATCACCATTATATACACAGCTATGTGATATAATCACACTACAATATCAGGCAAGTTACTCTGCCTCTCTGAAACTGTTTCCTCATTTATAAAATGAAAATAAATATGATGCTGTCCTTTGTAGTACTACTGGAAGTACTACACAATCTGCTGAATGCAAAACAGTTTATAGTTTGTGGCACATAGTAAGCACTCAAAATATATGAAGTTTTGTTTTTTGGGTGGTTTTTTTTTTGGATGGCTGAGTAGATAGAGTCAATATAGAGGAACCAATTGAAGGTACAGTAGGGAAGCAGTTTTGAAGAAATGGTACAAACCTCAGACTTTGGCACCAGTTAAACCCCAGTAAAATTCCAGTTCCACCACTTACTAACCTTGAAACCATGGACAAATTTCTTCATTTTTTGAGCCTCAGTTTCCTTATCTGTAAAGTCAAAATAATTAAGTATATGTTCATCAGGCAGGCATTTAAGTACCTCTCTTTATAATCTGGCCTCAGTGTACTTGTCTAGTTTTTTGACCCACTATTTTCTTATATATATCATATGCTGTAGCCAAACCACATTACTCAGTGTTCCCTATGAAGAATTTAATCATTGAATTGAATTCTTATAAGGTAGCATCTATAGTAGAGTTGAACAGACCTATATTTCAGTCCCAGCTCTGCTACTTAGTAGCTCTGAAACCAAGGGAAAATTATTTACTCTGAGACTCAATTTCCTTGGGTGTAGAAAGAAGATAATGATGATAATAAAACTCATCTCAGTACCTCAACCTTAGTAGCAGAATCGACAAAACCCTTACAATCTGGCCCAGTTTAATTCTCCAACTTTATCACTCACCATTCCATGCTCACATCTAAGTTTCAACCAACTGAACTGGTTTTGTCTCCCCAAAAGTCATGCCTTTCCTTGCCTCTAGATAATCATACAAACTACTTGTACCTGGAATGTTCCCATCTCTTCCTCCCTGCGTTTTTTTTACTTTGCATAACTCTGACTTACATTATGGATCTCAACCTGAATGTGATTTTTTCCAGACACCTTTTATGCCCCACCACAGCCCATGATAGGTACTGCTTCTTTGTACTTCCATATAATGCTAATGCCCCAAATTATATCTTTCGTTTACTTCCTTGTGTCCCCAATTATTTATGAGATCTATGAGGCAAGAGCCATAGCTGCCCCAATGTCACCCCCACAGTGAGGACATCTCTGGTCAGCAATGTAAAATCACTATGTACATATTACCCTATTTCAGTTTCTTCAGAGTCTTAATTATCTGAAATTATCATATTTGCTTATTTATTTATTTGATTGTTCTTTTTCTTCCCTACCAGAGTATAAGCTCCATGTGAAAAGGACTGTATTTGTTTTATTCCCACAAATTCCCAACTTTTAGAAGAAATGTGAAACATGGTAGGATTTGTCTGCTGGAAGTAGAGAATATTGTCCAAATTTAAGAAAAATTACATGCAGAGGTATTTGAAACAATTTGGAGTATAGGAGTATAAGGACATAGTAAACAGGAGAACTGTGGACAGCTTGGAACGCTGGATCAATGCTTTTATGTAACCTGGTAAACAGAGGAAGCCATGGAGAATTTATTAAAGTTTATTTATTTATTTTGAGAGAGAGAGAGAGAGAGAGAGAGGGAGAGAGAGAGAGCGTGCGCACAAGCAGAGGAGAAGCAGAGAGAGAGGGTGAGAGAATGAATCCCAAGCAGGGTCTGTGCTTTCAGCACAGAGCCCAACACAGGGCTTTGATCTCAGGAACTGTGACATCATGACTTGATCCAATATCAGGAGTTTGATGTTTAACTGACTGAGCCACCCAGGAGCCCCCCATGGAGAATTTTTGCCCTGAGGAGTGACATAAGGTATAAGGTATGTACAGCTGTGCATATACATTGAAAACACAAGAACCAATAGGATGATTAGAAAGCACCCACCATTTTAACCTTTGGAAAGCAAAAGAGGGGCTGCCAAACCTACTGTACTAGTCAGTATTCTCAAGAGAAAGAGAACCAAAAGTGTGTATGTGTGTGTGTGTGTGTACAGAGAGAGAGAGATACATTATACGGAATTGGATTTTGTTGATGATGGAGGCTTGATAAGTGCAGAATCTGCAAGGCAAGTTGGCAGCTGGAGATCCAGGGAACAGTTGATGTTGCAGCTCTAGCCCAAAGGCAGTCTGGAGGCATAATTTCTTCTTGCTCAGGAGAAATTAATCTTTGTTCTCTTAAGGCCTTCAACTAATCATATGAAGTCCACCAACATTATGGAGGGTCATCAGCTTTATTCAAAGTCCACCACCAATTTAAATGTTAGTCTTATCCAAGAAAAACATGCTCACAGAGTCATCCAGAATAATGTTTGACCAAATATCTGGGCACTGTGGAACAGCCAAGTGGACACAGAAACTTAACCATCATACCCACACGGAATTAATGTGTACTGAGAACTCATTACTGGGACTAACTAATCTAGTGTTGTTCAGAAAACCATGCAGCCTACTAGAAATCTAAATCTTCCTGGTATAGTCTAATTTATATTTAAAAAGTATAAATACCAGCTGTGACTTCCCTAAATAAGCCCTTTTGCTAATCTTTTCCTAGATATATTAATTAACACTGAACTAAGAGAGTCTCTACTGACCTTTGTCATTTCAGAAGCAATTTACTTTCTATATGTCAGAGTCCTTTTGAGTTTTCAGTATGAATTGCTTTCAGTGTGTGTGGTAGGACTAGGGAAAGTGGCAGGGTCAGGGAGCAGGGAGGCATATATGCTTGGGGAAGGACATATATGAGGCTACAACTGTATTTTCAATATATAATTATTTTAAACTGGGTGGTGAGTGTATTTATGTTGGCTATACTATTCTTTTTAATGTTTATTTGTTTTATTTTGATAGAGAGAAAGCATGAGCAGGAGAGGGGCAGAGAGAAAGGTAGAGAGAGAGAGAATCCCAAGCAGGCTCCACACTGTTAACACAGAGCTCGATGTGGGGCTCGAACTTACGCACCATGAGATCTTTACCTGAGCCAAAATTAAGAGTCAGACCCTTAACCAACTGAGCCACTCAGGTGCCCCAACTATATGATTCTTTTTTTTACCTTTGAAGTGTTTATAATTTTTCATATCTATATCATATATGATCTATATAAGTATATTTTAATATATTTATATTAATATTTACTAATATTAATATATATGACTCAGTAAATTCAGGTCATATTTATAAAATCACACACAGTTCAAATCCAAGATTTTGGGTGATGCCAAAGCCCTTGCTTTTTCATTCTGCCTCACAGTACTCATTAATAATGTCCTCTGTAAAGTTATACAAATTTTCATCATCAATTGTTGATGGCTACATAACCCCTATTTCTTCTCCTTGACTTCAATGCAATCTTCACAGCACATTGTTAGCCAGCTAAGTTTCAGCAGCACTACAAACACAGCACTGGGAAAACACCATAAGAGAATTAAAAGCAAAGATCCTTATTTATGAAAATTCCCAAGCATCTGCCATGATGTCTACTTCGGGTATTTCCCAGTGTAGATTAGTACTACATTTGTACTGACAATTCTTAGTAACTGCCCCAGTGCCAAGATGGGGAAGAAGGTAGTTATTGGTATGAATTTGTTGGCTTTTATGCTTGGCAATAAAACATTATCCTTGGATCCTGTCACTGTCCTATGAGATTGCAGTGGCAGCTGTATTACCAAGGCAATAATATAAAAGGCCTTCTGTTAGCAAGGCCCAGATGCATTGGCTTGAAAGAAAGATGAGAGAACAAAGGTATATCTGGAGAGTGCCATACAAGCAGGGGACCTACAACAATCCTCAAAACCTATAACTATGCCTAGAAAAATGTTGTTGGCCATCACATCTACCCTATGTAACCACCAACCAAAACATATTCCTCACAAATCCTCCAAATCTCAGAATAAGCACAAGCAACAAAACAACAATAAAATGATTTTACAGATTCAATGTAAGGCTTGGGCAAACAGTTATAACACTGACACCATGAACATTTCGTTTAGCCCCCAAGTACAAAGACAGTGTAATCTAAAGCAGACAAGTCCTATGTGCTGGATACTTAGTCTTTCAACAGATTTATCTCTCTGGTTTAATAATATTTACTCTTTGGTGATTATAAAAGTATTCAAATTGGGTGTATTAGTTTCCTTGGGCTACCATAACTAATACCACAAATTGGTGGCTTAAAAGAACAGAAATTTATTGTCTTACATTTCTGGAGAACAAAAGTCCAAAATTAAGGTGTCAGCAGGGCAGGCTTCCTCTGATGGCCCTAGGAAAGAATCCTTTCTTGCCTCTTCTTAGCTTCTGGCATTTGTGACAATCTTTGGAATTCCTTGGCTTGTAGGCATATCATTCCAGTCATATGGATGTCTTCTCATGTATTTTTGCACCATCTTTCCTGTGTGTGCCTGTCTCCATGTCTAACTTCCCCTTCTTATACAGACACCATCAGAATGGATGAAGGTGCACTCTAAAGACGTTATTTTAACATGATTACTTCTGCAAAGACCTTGTTTCCAAATAAGGTTGCATTCTGAAGTATTGAGGGTTAGGACTTCAACAAATCATTTTTGAGGGATATGACTCAACCCATAACAGTGGGGCCAGAAACAATTTAAAAAATGGAGCACATTGGGGTAAATAAAAGGAGCAGAATTGTCTGTAACTTATAGCTTAATAAATAAAAAAAATAGTGTGATGTAGGATAGGCACTTAACTAGTGTCAGGGACTTGGCCTCTAGCTTCAGATATGTCATGAATCCCCTGCCTAGCCCTGAACAAATAAGTTGACATCCCTGAGTGTCAATTCCCTTTAAAATAAGTTGTTTGGAGGGCAGTTGTTGGGATGAGCACTGGATGTTATATGGAAACCAACTTGATAATAAACTATATTAAAAATAAAATAAAATAATTAAAAAAAACAAAAACAAATAAGTGGTTTGGAGTTATAATCTCTAAACAGTCTCTGAACTCTGATATGCCATGATTTTTTTATTTCAAGAAAAGTGAACTAAAACATCAAAGTCAATAAAATTCATGGTGGTTAGAATTTAGCACTTGATTTAGCATACTCTCCAGTCTTGAATGTCACTATCAGGGTTATCCAGGGTAAAGAGAGGAAATGAAAGGAAGGGAAAGGAGGAGAAAGGAGGGGAAAGGAAAGGAAAGGAAAGGAAAGGAAAGGGAAGGAAAGGAAAGGAAAGGGAAGGAAGGGAAGAGAAGGGAAGGGAAGGGAAGGGAAGGGAAGGGAAGGGAAGGGAAGGGAAAGAAAGTAAAGGGAATGAAAGGAAAGGAAGAGAAAGGAAAGGGGAAAAGAAAGAGGTGGATGATGGACAATGATTTTTCAAAGATAACCTTTATATCAACCATCACAAAGCCCTGGGGCAGCCCACACAGAGAGACATGCAGAACATAATGCAAGGGTTGCTGTAAGGAGACTTGTGCCACACAGTGAGGAAGACACAGAACCTTCTAAGGAGTAATGGGAAATGTGGTCCTATTGCACTAATTAGATCAGGTACACTGGAAACATTTGACTATTTGACCAATTATGATGAATCCTTAAACCCTTTGTTTGGGATCCAATGATATATCTCCTTCTTCCCCATTCTGTATTGTATTTTATAAATAAGCAACTGGAAAGGGAGCAGTTAATTGTTGTGCAACTATTCAGGCTCTGTTCTAAGATATTTACACACATTATCTCATTTTTAAAAGAGCCTAAATGTCCATCAACTGATGAATGGATCAAGAAGATGTGGTTTATCTATACAATGCAATAGTACATGGCAATGAGAAAGAATGAAATCTGGCCATTCGTAGCAACATGGATGGAACTCAAGGGTGTCATGCTAAGTGAAATAAGTCAGGCAGAGAAGGACAGATACAATATGTTTTCACTCATAAGTGTAACAAGAGAAATTTAGCAGAGGACTATGGGGGGAGGGGAAGGGGGAAAATAGTTGGAGAAAGGGAGGGAGGCAAACCATGAGAAACTCTTGAATACTGAGAACAAACTGAGGGCTGATGGGGGAGAGGGGAGGGGAAGGGGGATGATGGGCATGGAAGAGGGCACTTGTCAGGATGAGCACTGGGTGTTACATGGAAACCAACTTGACAATAAACTATAAAAGAAAAAAAAACAAAAAAACAAAAAAAAGTAAATAAAAACACTATGTAATAGGTATTATAATAATGATCAGTATTTATTGAGTGTTCACCTGATATTGAACTTGGCATTTTATATGTATAATTTATTCCTTCAAACAATACTTAAAAGTACAAAATACTGTTAAGCCTGTTAAGCACAATGATTCCCATTGTATAAACAAGGAACCTTTGGCTCAGAGAAGTGAGATAATTTGCCCAAGTTCACACAGCTAGTAAATGGCAGAACTGGACTGACTTCCAAGCCTAGGCTCCTTATATTTTACCATGATAATTCCCCATTTACAGATGAGGAGATACTGAGGGAGAAGGGTGAGGGAGGGAGGGAGGAAGAGAGAGAAAGCATGATCCATAGACCATTAAAATTAGTCTTCTGTTAACAGAAGAGACAATGAGAAGAAGGACAAAAAGAAGGAAAAGAGATGCTACACACTGATGAAGGAAAATAAAACAGTCTTCTACAGAAGTGATTCACATATCATTCTTATCAATTCCATTCTATGTGTCCATGACCATGAGGATTAGAGGGATTGTTGGAGAATGAGAAGAGCCCAAGAAGGAAGACTAGCCATGAGAGGCAGCTAATTAACAACAGATGCACCAAATGAGATTGTGTGATGTGGTGTCGTGTGTGTGTGTGTGTGTGTGTGTGTGTGTGTGTGTGTGTGTGATGAAAAAATCAAGGCAAAATCAGCAGCAGATGCTGAAGTAATATTCTCCCTTTGGAGGAAGGGAAGTTGAGATAGGACATGCAGCTATAAGACAAAAGCAAAAACATCCCAAGGAGACTGTTACTATTGATAGTTATTATCCCATCGAAATAACCTTTGATCAGGATGCATAATCACCATATTGCATCCAATTACAACTTGAAGATGAAACATGATTGCTGGTGTCATCTAATCAGAAGTTGGGAGACAATTATGGTAAGAAGCTGAGGGGAGCCTATATCGGGAGGAGAGGGCAAACCTTGCTTACAGACTCACCTCTTCTCTGCAGAAGAGTAGAAGTGAACTGGGAATCTACAGCCATGCCAGCTATAGGATACCAGGGAGTCTCAGAATGCGTGAGTATTTGCACTGTGGAATTATCAGGAGTACCACTGGGGTAGGGACAGGATGGATCTCACTGACCCATAGTTTTCAAAGTCTGACTTTTGTATCCTGGAATCTCAGTCGCTTGTAGTGCTTCTGAATCCTGGGCCCTGTTCCAACCCTCCTGAACTGGAACCTCTGAGGATGGAGGTCCAAGAGATTAAATTTTACAGAATATCCAGGTGCCAATTCTTCTGATTCATTTAAAAACTGATGGAGCAAAGAGAAATGAGATGCTGCATGCCCCAGCTAATATCAAATATAGGCCCCATGGGTCTCATCACTTGATACGTTTAAAGAATGTATCATTACCAATAGTAATAGTGATGTTATAAATTATGGGTGACAAACACAGAAGTTGTAGTCTTGAGCTTTGAGGATTTTAGCAAGGGTAGATTATTGTACCCTTCTTATAACTTAGTTTAAAATCTTAATTTTGAAACCCTTGGGTACAAAGAAAATAGACATGTGGGTATATATTTCTTACCCCTCTACCCTCACATTTATGCTTTCCTTTTCAAAACACCTTTAATCAGGTCAAATAAAATGAATCAACCCTCAAAGTACACACACATGCAATTCATTACATATTTACTTTAAATGGGTATTATTGTTAACATTAAACAACTATAATTTACTGGGCACCTACTGTGCATTAGGCACTGAGCTAACCACTCCAAATGCATTACTTCACTGAACACACTCAACAATCCTCATAGAGAAGTGCCATTATTATCTCCATCTTACATAGGAGGAACTGAGGTTCAGAGGAGTTAGGGAATTTAGCCAAGGTCATGCAGCTGGTCGCTGGGGAAGCCAGGATTGTAATAAACTTTTTCCCTGCAGGAAAGAAGGAAAGCAACAATACAGATGATATAAAAAAATAGAAAATAAGCAAGCCCTTCAGGTTTGGCTTTGGAATGCAGTAGGTGATCTTTGGCAGAACAGCCCCCCCTCATTAAGTTTGTTTAGGCCACTATTAAAATTAGTCTGAGTCTACTGATGGTGAACTCGTGTCAGCTGGGGCCACTAAGAAAAAAGGTCTGACCTCATTTTAAAAGAACAAATAAATAATTCAAACTTAACAGTATTTAGAAGAGTAAAAAGTGATAGGAGATTAAGACTAAAGCAAGGAGTCTGAGCAGTGTGCTTGGTGTTCATATCTTGAATAGAATAACTTGCTTTCACATTGAAATATCCTACTTCTTCTAGCCAATTTATAGCTTACATCTTCATGCACCCCACAGATTTACTCTTTATAGTAATATCCCTGTCATCTAATGACAAGATGTACTAACTAATGTGAGGTTGTGCCTGACCCCTAATATTCCCACACTGAAACTCTATTAGGTTCCACATTGACAGATCCTTCTGACTCCAATCTACGAGCTTCTCACTGAGCCAAAGAGTACAAGGTCCCTCAAGAGCAAAGCAATTTATTTAAATAACACAGTTAAGTAGATGGGAAAATGTGTTGCACTCAAAAAGTCAACATTCTCCTGCAGAAAGCAAAAAACCCAGTGTGACCACTCCTGATGTAGTGGTATAACTGGCAGACATTCCTCTGCCCCCCACTTCAGTCCTTCTGTTGAGTCATTTCCCACTTCATTTCAGTGGAACCAACTAAATTAGTTTCTGAAAGATATATTTGTAAGAGGGCTGTAAGCTTTCTATGGGGAAAACCCAGACTTTGGCTTACTGCGCTCAACACCCAGGGACTTCAGCAACCCCCAGGAAGGACAGATACTGAGGAACTAACATGCCTGTGTCCAGATAGTTGCAACAGAGCAAAAAACTTGAGCTTCCCACTGTTTAAAGAGTTGCCTGGACTCCTTTCTATTCAGAAAGATTCAAGGGATCTTGCCTACTATCTAATGAGTAAGAACTTCTGGGAATCCCCCCTTAGAAAAGGTGAAAACACCTACTGTTTCTGGGGTCATGTTTACATCTTCCCCTTGCAGTGGTTGGGAACTCCTTGACAGTAATACCGTAATATGTGTGAACATGGAAATGCAAAGTCTACCCAAGCAGAACTTGAACTGCCATCCATTCCTTTCAACTGATAGAGGTTTAATTGGTTGTGTAATGAGGCTGCCTAGGTGCTGAGCACAGCCTGCGCTCAGCAGAGAGCCATTTATACTGTCTTTGAAGCCCACCAGAAATTTTGTCAACTCACTACATGAAGGGCTGAGCCAACTGCAGCTGTCAGGTTGTCTCTGATTGAAGCTGAACAGAATCAATCAGGCCATAAATCTTTTGGAAGAAGCCTGGGTGATGGGCAGGCATTGAGAGACATGTTCTTAGCATTCTGCCAAGATAGCAAGGCTCTCTACATGTAGGTCTGAACAAACTTTTGTTGCTCTTTCCTTTTTTTGTGGCTCATTTTCTTCCTTCAAAATATTTCCTCTCATTTCTCTTTAGTCCCATGTTTGAAAAAGAAAACAATGCTCCTTTCTGAGGAAAACCCTTTCACTAATTCCTATCTCAGCCCTCCCCCTCCATAATCTCTTTGTACAAGTTAACCGGTCTCTTCCTCTCTACAAGTCCCCTTCCTCTCTGCCTTCAAAGATGCTCAACTCCATAAGCCTTCCATTGAGGCCGGTGATCCTTCATTTGCTAAGGCTCCCTCAACTTCCTTCCACTACCATGCTCATCTCTTTATGCTTTTGAAATCTGGCTTCTACTCCCACCATTCTACCACAAGTATTGTTTAGGGAGATCTTGAATGCATCGTGATAACCAAATATAGTGGCCTTTGCTTCATGCTCATTCTCTTGACCTCTCTCAAACTGTTGTTTTGCAAAAAAGCATTGGCCAACAATTCTGTCATCAGAGCTATCACAGGAAACAAATCTATGTCATTATTCTGGTGCTCAAAAATCTTCAATGGACCCCTAAAGCCTGTTAAATAAAGGGCAAACTCCTTAGCTTGCCATTCCAGGCCATGATCCTCCTTCCCAGCCTCACTCCTCACTCCTCCCTGACAAACTCCTTTTACTGGGGCCTAAGCCACTTCCTGTTTCCAGTATACATTGTGGCTATTTTAACTTATTGTGGTAAGAACACTTGATGTGTTCTTAAAATTTTTTAAGTGCACAATACAGTGTTAACTATAGGCATGGCTTAATACAACAGATCTCCAGAACTTATTCTTTTTGCTTCACTGAGACTTTATGGTGATTGACTAGTAACTCTCCATTTCCGCCCCCCTCAGGCTCTGGCAACCACCATTCCACTCTTTGATCCTATGAATTTGATTATTTATAGCCACCTCATGTAAGTGGAATCATGCAGTATTTGTCTTTCTGTGTCTGGCTTATTTCAGTTAGCATAATGTTCTCAAGGTTCACCCATGTTATCACATATTGCAGAATTCCTTTCTTTTAAAAGGCTGCACAGTATTCCATTTATGTATCGACCATATGTTCTTTATCCATTCACCCATCAGTGGACATCTATGTTATTTCCACTACTTGGCTATTGTGAATAGTGCTGCAATGAACATGGTGCGGATACCTCTTCAAGATCCTGACTTCAGTTATTTTAGTGGGATTGCAGGGCCATATGGTAGTTCTATTATTTATTTCTTGAGTACCCTCCATACTGTTTCCCATAGTGACTATACCATTTTGCATTCCCATCAACAGTGTGCAAATCTTCCAATTTCTCCACATCCTTGCCAACACTGGTTGCCTTTTGTTTTTGTTTTTTTGATAAAAGCCATCCTGACATTGTAACTGTTCTTGCCTCCACAATATTGCTCACACCATTCCCTCTATTTGTGATGCTCTTTGTCATATTTTATCTAACTCAATTTTAATAAATATTACTTGAGCACCTATTTTGTGCCAGGGCCAGATCAAGTATCACTTCCTTTGTGAAGCACTGGATCCCCACAGATTTTTTTTTTAATTTTCCTTGTGGAAATTCAAACTCTACAAAGACATTAAGGGTTTTTTTAATCCCTCTATTAACTCATAAGGAGAGAGATTATGTCTTTGTACTTCTGCTGTATTCAGCACAATGCTTTCTTCCTAACACACATTCAACAATTTTCTGTCAAATCAATTCAGATTATGCAGTTAATAATTCGCACTCACAATTCCAATAAATTCTGAGACATTTGTTTAAGTAAGTCCTCACTGTCCCCAAGTTCAGCAAGATAAATATGCCCCCTTTCCACCCCTCTGCTGGGTAAGAATAGTGAGGCTCTAGGAACACCATATGCCAGCAATACTAAACAGGGCATATGTGAGCAATACCTAAAAGGGCATGCTATTTCGAAAAAAGAAGCAACACCAAAGCTGCAGAGATTATCAGATGCCAGAGCCAGCAACACCATATGCCAAAAAACTGAAGCCAAAGGTGTGAGTGCAGCATCACATAGGAGATGAAAAAAGCATATAGGTCTTCTGAAAATGTAATGTTTTGAATTTCCTATATACACCAAGCCCAGCACTAGCATCATTGTAACAAAGATATTGAGACTCCAGAAAAGACCTAAGGCCATTGTATATGGGGTGGCAGTAATCTACCTGAAAATAAAAAGCTGTCAGAAAGTGGATGCTTAACGGGAGATGAAAAGGCTGAAACATCAGAAACACCTTTGTTTCACGGAAATAACACTAATTTAGTGAAAAGGGGAAGAAGGCTTTGGAGAAGAAAAACTATAGTTCCACCAAACTGTAGGTAACAAACAGCTCCTTTGCTCTTGGGTTGAAAGTGAGTGAAATGAGCAGCCAGGGTAGCTCAAGAGCTAAGGAACATGTCTGGGGCTTGTTATTGCTATTATTTTGAGGTGTGCTTCTCATTTCTGGGAAACATCGTGGAGTGGCAGAAAGATCACAGGCTTTGGGGCCCATCAATCTTAGCTCAAATTCTAGCCTTGTGCTTATTAATTGTACCTTGGACAAGCTATTTAAGCCATCTAAGTCTCAACTCTCTCAACTATAAAATGTAGGTAATTCTTCCTATTTTGCAGGTGACAGAAAGGCTAATGATAATAGCAACAGCGTTCACCAGGTAGCAGGCACTCCAAGGTTACTTCATGCATATTATTATCCCACGTGTCATCACATGAGCATCTAGGCTAAGTTCTTTTAGCTCCTTGATCTTATCTATGAGGAAACTGAGACTCTGAAGAGTTAAGTGATTTATTCCAGGTCATAGAGCTAGGGAACAACACAGCCAGGACTAAAACCTAAATCTGTATGTGCTCTTATTCATTACAATAGTCAGCCTTGCTAAAGTCCATCTCCAAAAGTAATCACACCTTCTCCCCAGGGCTAAGACTGGGGACAGTTGTCAGCCTATTCCTTACTCCTTCTGTTGCTTCCAGACCATTGTTCCTCTGCCATATCCCAAGAACCTTATACTATCCTATACCCAACCATCTTGCTATATTTAGTAAAAATTTTGGTTATTAGATGCTGAACTTTGCCTTTTCAAGGCTATTGGATGTGTCTTATTCCAGTAACTCATAGTAGTAGTGGCAAAGATAGTTGTAGTGACAGTAGTAGTAACAATAAAAGTAATAATAGTCTACAGTTATTGACAGCTTGCTATATAGCAGGCACTGCACCAAATGCTTCATCTACATGAGCTTGTTCAACCTTCATAACATCCCTGTGAGGTGGGCACTATTCTTAAATAACATAATGTATGTTAAATCCCTGGAAGAGAGTAAACTTGATAATTGCTTATTCTTATTATTCAAAAGGTCTGCAAAATACTAAGCACCCACAGAAGGGATGGACCATCGTTTTTCTATTAAGAACAACTGTCCCAAAGGAGGCAAAAACAACTTGAAAGAAATTAACTAGGTTAGGTTTTATTTGTAAAATAAATTTTACATTTTTGAGAGAGAGAGAGAGGCAGAAAGAGAGGGAGATAGAGGATCTGAAGTGGGCTCTGCGCTGAGAGTGGAGAGCCCAATGTGAGGCTCAAACTCACAAACTGTGAGATCATGACCTGAGCTGAACTCAGATGCTTAATGGACTGAGCCACCCAAGCGCCCCAACTAGGTTAGGTTTTATGGTCAAGAAATAGAAGAAATCCCATTCACTTGTTTTTACAATAAAAGGTAAAATTCTGTTCAATAAATAAAAGTGAATAAAGAAAACTTTGCTTCCATCTTATGTGTAAATATGGGAGAGAAGAACTAGGGAAAAGAAAAGACTCAAAGAAAAGACTCTAAGAAAGGGGCTCGAAAGCTGCATATCAAGAGATCTTGCATTGCATGGAAGCAGAACAGAGAGAAGTTCCTCTTGGTGTTTTGGGGGTTCTGGATCTGGACAACTCGGAGAAGCTTACACAAACTACAGACCCTTCCCTTCACTGAAATTTCAAGGAGCTCATAGCCTCTCTGAAGCCCATCCTTCACACTCTCTGTCCCAGGAAGAACATGGAGAATGAAATCAAGTCAGCAAGAACAGGAGAAGAGAAACAAATTTCTTTTAAACAGCCAGCATGCTCTGCTTGCTGTTTCAGAAGCCTTTACCCCTATAATCCTTCCAGTTTTGCCACCTTAATGTAACCACCAGTTATCACTCAGCAAGCTTGACATACCCAAGATCATCAACCCCTCACCTTCACTAACTTTCTCTCAAACTTAATCATGCTCAGCCCAAAGGTGGTACAAACTCCATCACTTCTCCTGTTGCTATCATCCACCCAACTCCTCCCCTGGAAAACTAGCACCTCTCCTTCTCAAAGGCCATCTCAGGTATTGGGGCCTTCCTTTTAACACTCAGAGGCCTCTTTTAAATTCATGCAACATTCACATTGAACTTGACTTGAAGAAATTGTCTGTATATGTGTGTGGGTTCATGTAGGCAGAGAAGGGTAGGAAGAACTCAGAAAATTGCTTCAAGTTGTTCTAAGTCAAGCCCAAGGTCACACCCAAATGATAGATCAAAGGTTTCTTTTATCTTTACACTATGGCATAAAAATAGTTTCTCCTTCTTGTTCTTGACTCTTCCCTATGGCAGTGTAAATAGAATTATTTTCCCTAGACAATTTCTATTTTCAGTTCAAGGCTTTGGTGCACTAACTTACTGTACTTCTCTGAGAAAGCCTGGTATTATGATGCATTATAAGAATTCCAGGGACTCTAGGGGCACCTGGGTAACTTAATCGGTTAAGTGTCCAACTTCAGCTCAGGTCATGATCTCACAGTTCATGGGTTCGAGCCCTGCGTCGGGCTCTGTGCTGACAGCTCAGAGCCTGGAGCCTGCTTTGGGTTCTGTGTATCCTTCTCTCTCTGCCCCTCCTCTGCTCGTGTTCACACTCTCTCTCTCTCTCTCTCTCTCTCTCTCTCTCTCTCTCTCTCTCAAAAACAAACAAACAAACAAACAAAAAAGGCTTCGAGGGACTCTAAGCACTAGAACTCAAGTGTTCTTGTAATTCACTGATGGAAAATGGAAACAGGTGGATATTTATCATCTGTATGTGAACAATGAATATTAGTGATCAGAAGATTGAGGTCATGAACTACTGCATGGAAAGCCATTAATTTATTTTTATTTTTTTAAAGATTTTATTTTTTAAGTAACCTCTGTACCCAACCTGGAGCTTGAAATCATGACTCCTAGATCAAGCATTGTACGCTTCACAGACTGAGCCAGCCAGGTGCCTCAAGGAAAGCCTTTACTTTAACATGTTGTGCCAGTGCAGTATTCATGATAAAAGGTATAACTTTTTTTAAATAAAATTTCTATTTCAGTCAGAAGGAGCATCTGGTAGGCGAGTAATTTTCTGGAAGGAATAGAATTTTACACCTGTCACAGAGACCATTCCCTGTTAGGCCTTTTAAATTAGAAAAGGTTAATTATTTCATGTCTGGTTATAACGACTTCATCAAGGTTTCTTGTGAAATCTGATTAGAAGGCAAATATCTGATTGTTGGCCTGATAGAGATCACCACTGTGTCTTCTGCAGATGGTCAGTATGCCTAAGCTGAAAGAGCACATGTGGTGTTTGGTAATGAAGAGTAGTGAGTTAACATTATAGAGTTTAGAGACTTGGCATTAATCAGACATACATTACTGTGGCCTATTCTTTGAATCTAAGGAATTTAAATGAAAAGCTCGGCATTTCCAATGTTAGGCATGATATAAATCAAACTTATTTTGACCATATCAGGGTTTTTTCTTTGTTTTGCAACATAGTAATTTAACATTTGAGGTTAAAAGGATATAAGGCTCTAAGTACTGCTTCTGTTTCCAAAATTATATGAATTTTGAGACACTGTTGCAGATGATATGGATCCCATTGCCCATCATCTTACAACCAATGTTGGCATGCTCTTCATTTTCCTGCCCCCTTGCCAGCTGCTCAGTTGGCCACTACATTCAACTTTGGCCTTGTGTCTACAATGTACATGAATGGGCCTCCCTTCAAGGGCTTTGTTAATAGCTTTCAACATCTGCTTACATTCCAAGTATCAAGTACTAAATCCAGAGAGAGACTGGCATATGGCTGCATTGTTCTACTTATAGGAAATGAAAAACATAGAAATGCACCCTCAACTATCAACCTTTAAACTTCCAACCACTGCTGGCTTAAAGCAAAAAACTTAAAGAGCCCCTTTTGTGTGTGTGTATGTGTGTATTTGTGCGTGTGCGTGTATGCATGTGTGTGCACACATTTGTAGAAAAGGATCTGAAAAGTATTAACATCAAATATACATTAATATGTTAATGGTTTCCCATAAGGGCTAGGATTGGGGGTGAGGCTGTAAGGAATTTCATCTCTTTATAATATGTAGATCTTTCTGTATTATTTGAATTTTTGTATAGCAGTTACACAATCCTTTTATTAAAAACAAAAACTAAAATATATGTAAGCATAGAAAAAAGTTGGTTAGGGCTCACATCAAAGTCCTTAGAATTGTTACCTCTTGAGGGTAGGATTAAAGAGAAGGACTTTTACCTCTTTATAGATTGTATATACTTATAAATTGTAAATGGTTAGATTATGGGCATGTTTTCTTTTTTATATGCAACACTATAGTATTTTTAAAGTTTTAAATCAC
Organism: Cryptoprocta ferox; assembly: GCA_028646485.1. Lineage (NCBI taxonomy): Eukaryota > Metazoa > Chordata > Mammalia > Carnivora > Eupleridae > Cryptoprocta > Cryptoprocta ferox. Next base: position 18,546,066 of record CM053579.1, read on the forward strand.
ATTAAAAAGAATCATGGTTACATAAAAGTGTTCTATACCACATGAATTCTGTTAATATCCATTATTTGCAGTTACTAATTTGGTACTTCCATATGCTAGTGGTATGATTTTAAGTCTAACAACTTCCATTTTGTTTTCCTATCATTATTGAAGGATTTGGGGCTATAAACAATCATAATTATAGGAGTATTGGCCTGACTGGATAAAGTTGAGGACTGAAGCATAAACTTTCTGTGCAATCTGTAGAATGCAAGTTTCACAAGTTCAGAGATACTGTCTGCTTCGTTCACAACTACATCCCCAATGGCTAGCATTTTTGCCTGACATATAGCACATATTCAATAAATATTTGTTGAATGGATAGATGAATAAATATTCAAATCAAATGACAAACTGATATATTTATGGTGAAATAGCAGGGGATATGCCATGTAGATGGTAAGAGAAAAGAGGAGCATTGTTTAATGAAGAAAAAAACAAACACTGAAATGTGGAGTCAAGAGACCTAGATCTAACTGCTGGATGAGCGACCTTGGACAGGTTTTTTCCTGGAACTCAATGTCTTCATTTGTTAACTTAGAGAATTAGAATAAATTTATAGTATTCAAATTGTTTATAACAATGGGCCCATATTATTTAAAAGAAACCCAATAGCATGTAAAATAGTTACAAAAGTAAAAATTCATACAGTTGTCTGAGATGATGTTCACCTAATGTTAATTACTGTTATTTGTAGAGGTTTATTTTCATTTTTCTTTCCTCAATTACTTGAATATTTTTATAATGATCATGTATCATTTTTACCAAAACAAACATCATTTCAATATTTTAAAGTGATGGTCAGCCTATGAAAATAAACCAAAAAAAAGTACTGCAATAACCCAACACAATTAAAAGGAAAGACCGAGGGTTACAATCCCTATGGGTAAGATCAAGACTTTTCCAGACTTGACACCTCTCTGGAGAAGGTCAAGGGGGTGCCCAATGTTCTGCATGCTCCTGTTGAGACCACCACTCCACCTCTCACTATAATCTCCATTATCAACTGCTATCCACTGAATAAGGCATCAGTTCGAAGAAAAGAACACATTTAAAACTGATGATGTGCTTCCAGCCAAGAGATCATTGGGACTCTTCATGCTCTAAATACCTATTTACTTCCATCATCACAAAAAGTTCAAACCACTTAGATCATCTATTATCACTCACCTTCCTTTCCACATGAAAATGAATTCCTACACCCCCTAATCAGACTCAATCTACCACCCCCCCCAAACCTCCCCAACCCTCTGTACTGTTCTCTGCAGAATTCCTGACATCCTCAATTTCTCTAAAATTTCCCTTAAACTTCATGCTTTATCAAAAACGAGGCTCCCTTCTGAAGACATTTCTCAAGTGATGGCTATTTTTTCTCATACCCAATGTATCACTGGGCAAGAGGCAGGGTATGCTCTTCCTTGGCACTTTCTGTTCATAGGTCCTCCCTAAACCCTCTGGCCTAGCTCCTTTTAATCACTTTACTATCAGACTATATCACCTACTACACCTCCTCACTGTGGTCATCTATTCTCCTCCTGTTCCATCTCCCTTATTCACTGATGATTTTAACTTATGGTTCACTCTTTCTCACAATTGTTCATGCCATCATTCTTGGAGATTTCAATATCTATGTGGAGTCTTCATACACATGTACATACATACATTGTCTACATTGTAAACAATCCATGCAATACTCTGGCATCTTAGTTGCTTGACTTCCAATCCGAAGATCTTGTCCTCTTACCAACCTCAGCCACCCACACTCATTTCTTAGACCTTGTCATTTGCAAAATTACAACACCCCAAAAATCTCAATTTTAGTCCCCACTCTCATCTCTTTCTAATTTCCTCCAATACATCCACTCCACCAATCCTCCTACCCCTAACCCTTATTTTTTGTTCTCCATTACCTCCCTCATATCCTCATTTCCAAGTTTATCCAACTTAGATCCTATGGTCTATTATTATAATCACTCTGTGGCACCCATCCTCAACTTTCCAACTCCCTTTCCCATCATCACACTTACCTGAAAAAATCTGAACCAAGGTTTAATTGGACTCTCCATCTTCTTTATATCTGCATCCCAGCAACTGATCCTATATGGGGCAAGTTTCAATTTAAGCTTCATGACCTCAGATCATAAGTGGGCTCTCATGCCCCCTAGAAATCACTCCCAAATTTTTGCCTCTAGCTCTGAATCCTTTCCTGAATTCCAGGATCATATACCTAACTGCTTGCAGTGCTGAACATCAGCACCTGAATGTTCAATAGGCATCTCAAATTTAATTTGTCCAAAACAAAACTGTAATTTTCCCCTCTAAATCAACTCTTCTCCTACATTTACTATCTCAGTTCTTGATAATTTCATCCTTCTAGTTTCTCAAACCAAATGCCTTGGGGTCATCTTACATTCATCCCTTTATCTTAGGCCTCACTTTCAATCAGCAAATCTTTTTTCTCTCTACCTTCAACATATATTCATAAACAGATCACCTCTTGCTATTGCTGCCACCATGGCCTAAGCTCCCCTTATCACATGCCAGGATTACTGTGACATCCTCTCGTTTGGGGTTAAATGTGTTCCCCAAAAAGATATGTTGAAGTCCTAACCCCCAGTATCTCAGAATGTTACCTCAGTTGAAAAGAGTCATTGTAGATATAATTAGGTTAAGTTAAAATAAAGTCATACCAGAGTAGGATGGAACTTTAATCCAATATGCCTGCTGTCCTTATAAGAAGAGGAGAGAAACACAGAGAGGAGATGCCCATGTGAAGGTAGATACATAAGGAGAAAGCTACATAACAACACAGGCACAGACTGAAGCACTGCAGATGCAAGCCAGGGAATTCCCAGGATCAACAAGCAATAGGAAGAGGCAAAGATGGGTTCTACCCAGATTATCAGAGGGAGCATGTCCCTGATGATACCTTGATTTCAGACTTCTAGCTTCCAGATCTGTGAGACAATAAATTTCTATTTTTTTAAAGCCACCCAGTTTGTGGTACTTTGCTATGGTCCTAAAACACAGATATACCACCTTACTGGTTTCCTGGTTTCTACCTTTGACCACTATCTAGTTTTAACACAGCAGCCAGAATGATCTTGCTAAACCTCTGAGCCAGATCATCTCTTGCTTCTGTTCAAACCCGATGGCTCCACTTTTCATTCAGAATACAAGCCTTAGAAAGGTCTCTAAGTTCCTATAAAATCTCTTCCCCTGTTATGAATCTGGTCCCTTCTATTACTCCCTGCTTCATTCACTCTACTCTAGTCACGCTGACCTACTTTGCTGTCCCTCAAACTTCCACACAGCCTTTCATCAAGTCTTCTCACTTGATGTTCTCTGTCATGACAATAACAGAGAATTTGACCACACTTGACCTAAGCAAGTTAAGGCTTGCTTAGCTGTAAGGCGAGTGTGGCCCATATGTGCTTTGTGGCTTATACAACTTTACATAGAAACAAATGCATATAGGCTGGAATTGGGGGTGGGGAGAAGTAAAGGTAGTTTCTAACTACCTATTGGGGAAGGCCATATAGTTTAATGGCTAAGTAAATAAGACTTAGGGAGTCTGAAAGACCTAAGTGATCAAATTACTTATAGTGAAAAAAAGAAAACAACCTATGCAATTTTTACTTTAAAAAATCACCCTGGGGCCTCTGTTCCCTCATCTGTAAAATGAGAAAATAAAAGTTAATGCACTATTAAATCAGATGATGGTGCTTTCCACATGCCAAGCATTCAGTAAATATCAGCTATTCTTATTACTAACCAATGAAATTTAAAAGGAGTTTAAATATGAGTACTGAGATACCAAGAATAATTATTTTGAGGTCTACCAAAAATATGCTAGGCAAGCATTTGATTGGACACATTTTCCTTTAGGACAAGTTTGGGCTTAAAAGCCTAACAAAATTCATATCAAACATTTGTGGAACTCTAGGATTTTACCAAGTATAGATAGAAAATGATGTTGTTTGTTTAGGTCTCTCTCAGCACTGACACTTTCTGTATCCAAATGATGTATTCATCAGAGCACCTGTAAACGGGCATAACTCTGGGTCTTGCAATGGGCTTGCTTCATGGTCATAATTCCCCCAGAAAATATTGCCACCCCTAAACACCTCCTCAGTTAAACCCAGCTTCCGCCCCCACCCCCTGCCTATCAAAGAAAGAAAAAATCCTTTACCTTTTTCTCAAAAACTATCAAACTCACAAACGAAAACTTTTAATCTATAAAAACCAGTCTCATAGCTCCAAAGGAAGGGTGACCTATTAGGACAGGATCACTGACAGGGTAGATGTGACCATTCCATCCCTGTAGAAATGCGAGAAAATTTCAGGGAGAATCTACCTTGGACAGAAAGGTAGAATTAGATTCAAATAGAGAAGCCAATATTTAGACAGCTGTGATGTAGACGACAGACTACATCTACTCACTCTAAAAGTAAAGTAAGTGGACGTAAGATAAATGAAAAAGATACCAGGATACCATGCTGGTGTTGCAAAATATGGATGAAGATTAGTTTGAGTGTTTTATTAGATTTCAAAAAATGAAACAGTATTTTATTTTCTGAACTTTGCATGGTCTTTGATGAGAGTCCGCCCTCTGGTGGCTCCAGCAACAACTTGCGCGTGAACAGGCACCTTAACTCTAACACACTACCGTGAGCAAGTTTAACTTCTCTAAAGGTGGAAAAAGGAAAATGACCTATCTGATCTTAACTTAAAAAAATCACCTGCCCTTCAAACGCTTATATCATTGAGTTCAATTTACTTTAATAATCTTTTTTCAACATAAAGGAAAGATACCCAGTGTACACTTTGTCTTTGGATGATGAGTTCATATTTGCTTTCTTCTTTTCTATAAGAAGTATGGCTTATCTTTAATTTTCAATATTTTTATTTTGAAATGTTAAAATCAGATAGAAAACTGTGAGTACCTGTGAATATACCATCCATGTCTCTAGAATTATAATATTTTTCCAGATTTCTTTCAGAGTTTCCAATTATTTTCTATTTTGAAACTTATAGAAAAGTTACAAGCGCAATTCAGAGCTTTTTTCCAGTTGCTGCTTTGATGCCCAACTACTTTTTAAATATAATCTATTGTCAAATTGGTTTCCATACAACACCCAGTGCTCATCCCAACAAGGGCCTTCCTCAATGCCCATTACCCACTTTCCCCTCTCTCCCACCCCTCATCAACCCTCAGTTTGTTCTCTGTATTTAAGAGTCTCTTATGGTTTGCCTCCCTCCCTCTCTGTTTGTAACTATTTTTCTCCTTCCCCTCCCCCATGGTCTTCTGTTAACTTTCTCAAGATCCACACATGAGTGAAAACATATGGTATCTGTTTTTCTCTGATTGACTTATTTCACTTAGCATAATACCCTCCAGTTCCATCCATGTTGCTGCAAATGGATGCCCAAATACTTTAGTATTTATAATATGAGCAAAGACATTTTCCTACATAACCACAATGTAACCATGAAAATTTTCAGACTTCAAGTGCTGCCAATTATCTCAACAATGTCCCATGGTGGCTCTGATAACCCATACCAGGCTGTCCAAACAGAGTCAGTCACCCTCCTCACCTTGCTTGAACTCCAAAACTCCAGGCTAGGTCGCCCCTCCTACATGGATGCCTTTCTCACCCCATCAGGCTCTGGCAACCTATATCAGACTCATCCCGTCCTGCCCACATATAAAGCACAGCCTTGCTCACCCTGTTCAGGCTCAAAAACCTGACACATCTCTCACAGATGCTCTCCTCATCCAGCTTGGGCTTATACCCCCTTACCAGGCTTTTTTTCCTTCATACATGTCCTGTTCACACTGTTCAGGGTCTGACACCCCATACCATGCCATTCAAATGTGTGGATGCCCTCCTTACCTTGCTCCAGCTCTGATTCCCCATGCAGACAGCCCACACAAAAGAAGAATCTCTTAACTTTCTTTAATCTCTGTTATGGGTTGAATTGTGTACCCCCCAAAAAGATATGTTGAAGTCCTAACCCATGTACCTCAGTATGCTGCAGATGTAATTAGTGAATATGAAGTCATACTTAAGTAGGATGGGCCCCTAATGCAATATAACTGGTGTCCTTGTAAGAAGATACCCCATCTAAAGATAGAGACATACAGAGAGAATGTAACATGACAGTGAAGGCAAAGATTGGAATTATGCAGTTGAAAGCCAAGGAATACTAAAGATCGATGGCAAATCACTACAAGCTAGGGAGAGGCAAAGGATTCCCCTACAGGTTTTAGAGCATGGCCTTGCAGACACCATGATTTCAGACTTCCAGCCTCCAGAACAGAAAATAAATTTCGTAGTTTTAAGCCATCAAGTTTGTGGTACTTTATTACCCTAAAAAACTAATACAGACTTTGGTATTGAGAAGCGGGGTACTGTAAGGCTGTAACAAACCTAACAATGTAGCTTTGGAATTAGTAAGAGTTTGAGGCTGGAAGAATTTTAAGGTTAGTGATAGAAGAAACCTAGATTGCCTTGAAGAGAATATTGCTTGAAATGTGAATGTTAAAGGTGCTTTTGGTGAGGTCACAGACAGAAATAGCAAACAAGTTGTTGGACAATGGGAAAAAAACTGATCCTCATTATAAAGTGGCAGAAAACTTGGTCAAATTATTTTCTACTATTAGGAGGAAAGTGGAACTTGTAAGCGATGAACTTAGATAGTGGGCTAAGGAAATTTCCAAGCAAAGTGTGGAAATCACAGTCTGTTTCCTCCTTACTGCTTATAGTAAGGTGATAGAAGAAAGAGACAGAGAATGAATTGTTAAGCAAAAGGGAACGAGAATTTAAAGATTTGGAATATTCTCGGTCTAACCACATTACAAAAACAATGGGAAAACATACTCTGGAGAGAATAAAAAGGTGTGGCTGGACAATCTTTGATAAAGAGATTATGAGTGTGACTCAAGGATCCAATCACCCATCTCAGCAGAAGCTAAGAATAGAGATGCAGTTATCCAGTAAAGATCTGTGGACAACCCTCTTTTCTGATGGCTTGCCTTGGACTCCTGTGAATTGTATGGGATGCTGGCAAAGTTTTTGAGAGTTTTATTCCTCAGAAACACTACCAGCATGGACTAGAAGGAACAGAGAGGAACAAAATGAAGAAAGAATGACTGGAAGAGTCATCGTTGCAGGAACCTGGGTAAACTAGGACTCGTGGGTTCCAGAGAGCAGAGCCACCACTTCCTTCTAGAGAACAGAAATACTGAGAACAAACTGAGGGCTGATGGTGGGTGGGGGAGAGGGGAAAGTGGGTGGCAGGCATTGAGGAGGGCACTTACTGAGATGAGCACTGGGTGTTGTATGTAAGCCAATTTGACAATAAATTATATTTTAAAAAATAGAGGACAGAGCCACACCTAGGAATAAGATGGTGGGGCCATCATCTAGGATGAATGGGGTGGAGCTACTACTTAGGACAAGGGTGAGGAGGTGGGTTTGGCCAGGCGGAGCAATAATGGGACTGGTCATGTCCTGGGTTCCAGAGATCTGGACTCCCTTCTGGGTTCCGGGACTGGGGCCTCTGCCCAGGGCTAAGAAGGTAAGATAACCTCCTTGTTTCTAGAAGGTGGAGCCACCTCCTCAGCTGTAGAGGGCAGGGTAGCTGCCCAGGACTAAGGGGGGGGGGGTGGAACCTCTACCCAGGGCCCAGGGGCAGGGTTATTGTCCAGAGGTGAGGCTCAGGGATGCCACCTAGAGCCAGCATCCAAGTCATCTCTTCTTACCAGATGGTGGGCCACCACCCAGAGCTGAGGAGGTGGGCCCAGTGAACAGAGCCACAGAGAATTATTCTAAAGCTATAAATCCCAATGGAAATGCTCTGTTGTGTTCCAAACTGCTTTAAACCAGTGATACCTTTTCTCCATCCAATATTCTCCCTTTTGGAATGGAAATGTTTGTCCTATACCTGTCCTACCACTGTATCTTGGAAGCAGATAACTTGTTTTCTACAGTTCACAGATCCAAAGCTAGAAAGGAATTTTGCCCCAGGATGAAGCATACCCTGAGTCTTACCCATACCTAATTTAAATAATATTTATTTATTTTATTTTTTTTTTAACTTTATAGTTTATTGTCAGGTTAGTTTCCATATAACACCCAGTGCTCTTCCCCACAAGTGACCTCCACCAAGACCATCACCCCGCTTTACCTTTTCCCCTTCCCCTTCCCCCCTCAGTTT
>CM053579.1:18554827-18573927 GCA_028646485.1 Cryptoprocta ferox
GTTGTCTTCTTTCTGGCGTCTGTTTCTTCTTTCCCTCACTTGCAAATCCAAGTTTTATCCCTTCAGTCCTTCTCAGTTCAATCCATACGGGCGTGCGCGGATTACAGAGCTCCCTGCTCTTCCGCCATCTTGTCCTCCTTCCCTAATTTAAATAATATTTAGATGAGATTTTGGACTTAGACTTGATGCTGAAATGGGTGAAGACTTTTGAGGCTGGAGGAATGGGTAAAATTACATGTGGGGGGCCATTAATTTGGGGAGAGGGGGAAAAGGGCAGACTATTATTAGTTGAATTGTGTCTCCAGAAAAGGATACATTGAAGTACTCACCCATAGTGTCTCAGAATATGACGTTATTTGGTAATAGGGTCATTGTAGATATAATTAGCTAAGTTAAAATGAGATCACACTGGAGTAGACTGGGTCTCTAATCCAATATGACTAGTGTCTTTTTTTTTTAATATTTTGAGATGGTGGGGGAGAGGGGCAAAGGAAAAGAGAGAGAACTCTAAGTAGGCTCCATGCTGAGCAAGGATCAATCCCATGACTCTGGGATCATGACCTGAGCTGAAATCAAGAGATAGATGCTCAAATGACTGAGCCGCCCAGGAACTCCCCAATATAACTGGTATCTTAATAAGATAGCCATGTGAAGACAGAGACACACTCAATTCCATGTGACAATGAAAGCAGAGATTGGAGTAATGCAGCTGCAAGCCAAGGAAAACCAAAGATTGCCTGCAAACCACCAAAAGCTAGGAAGAGTCAAGGAAGGATTCCTCTACAGGCTACAGAGGGTGCATGGCCATGCCAACACCTTGAGATGGTAATATCTATGTCCTTCCCCTTGAACCTGGGTAGACTTTTGTGACTGCCTCAACCAATAAAATGTGGTAAAAGTGATGCTGCCTGACTTCTGAGGCTAGCGCATAAAAGGCAACATAGCTTTCACCTGGTGCATGCGGTGCACGCGCGCGCACGCTCTCTCTCTCTCTCTCCCCCCATCTCTCCCTTTCTCCCTTCGTGTGTGTGTGTGTGTGTGTGTGTGTGTGTGTGTCTGTGTCTGCCCTTGGAATGCAGATGCTATGTTGTGAGGAAGCCCAGCCAATATGGAGAGACCAGGTGTGGGTGTTCTGGCTGACAACCCCAGATAGAGCCTAGCCAACAGCTAGCATCAATTGTCACACATGTGAGTAATCAAAGCCTTAAGATGGTTCCAGCCTCCACCTTCAAGTCTTCTAACTGAAATTCCAGACATCCCGGAACAGAGACAAGCTATACCCTCTGATGCCCTGTCTGAAACAGAAGCCAAGAAGGTAATAAATGATTTTGTATTATTTTGAGCCACTAAGTGTAGGGGTAACTTGTTACACAGTAGTAGGTAGCGAATGCAAATTGTTTATAGTTCATAGTTCTCTGGATAACAAAATACCACCTCTGGATATAATTGGAGATGACTTTTGGGGTCTTGGGAGAGGTAAGTATATTTTGCATTTAGGTGGAACATAAACCATAGGGAGACGTAAGTATATTTTGCATTTAGGTGGAACATGAACCATAGGGACCAGAGGGTGGACTGTGCTATACTGTTACATTAAATACCTCCGATGAACAATACCTCTATGTATCCATGTCCTTGGTTAATCCTCTCCTATATTGATTCTAGACTTGACCATGTGGCTTTCTTTGGCCAATGTGATTCAAGCAAAATCTTGGAAGTACTTGCACTTTAGGGTTTGTCCTTTCTCGATGCTGGGAAACCTAAGACCACTGTGTGAAGAAGCATGGCCTTACCTGCTAGAGGATAAAAAAAAAACACTCATGGAGGGAGAGCCCAATTATCCCAGTCATTCCAATTGAGACTCCAGAATTAACCAGGCAAAAAAAAAAAAAAAAAAAAGGAGCATAGTCATGCAAGAGGGGACAACATGAGCAAAGGCACAGAGTTATGAACTAGCAGGCTATGTGCAGAGGACCAACTAAAAGTAGTTCTGTATTACTGTAGGGTCATGTTTGAGAGGTGGTATAGCAATAGTGTCTTAAAAAACCAAGTCACAAAGATATTTTATGCTTTGCCTTCATTCTTTCTGTGGGTCATTATGGGTTTTAAGCAAGGACGAGACATAATCAGTTTGCAATTTAGAAAGATCACTTTGGTGGCAGAATACCTAAAGAGGAATGTGCACTGGAGGAGCAGTGATCTTTAAAACAGTACTGGAAGTCCTAGCGTTGGCAATAAGACAACAAAAAGAAATAAAAGGCATCCAAATGGGCAAGAATGAAGTCAAACTTTCACTATTCACAGATGACATGATATTCTACATAGAAATCCCAAAAGAATCCACCAATAAATTGCTAGAACTGATACACCACTTCAGTAAAGTCACAGGATACAAAATCAATGTACAGAAATCTCTTGCATTTCAAGGAATCTATCCCATTTTCAACTGTACCAAAAAACATAAGATACATAGAAATAAACCTAAGAGGTAAAAGATCTGTACTCTGAAAACTACAGAACACTTATGAAAGAAATTGAACATGACACAGAGAATGGAAAAACATTCCATGCTCATAGATTAAAAGAACAAATATTGTTAAAATGTCTATACTACCCAAAGCAATCTACACATTTAATGCAATCCCTATCAAATACCACTAGCATTTTTCACAGAGCTAGAACAATCCTAAAATTTGTATGGAACCACAAAAGACCCCAAATAGCCAAAGCAATCTTGAAAAAGAAAAGCAAAACTGGAGGCATCACAATTCCTGACTTTAAGTAATATTACAAAGCTGTAGTGATCAAGACAGTATGATACTGGCACAAAAACAGACACATAGATAAATGTAACAGAATAGAAAACCAAGAATGGACCCACAACTATATGGTCAATTCATGTTCAACATGGCAGGAAAGAATTTCCAATGAAAAGACACATTCTCTCCAACAAGTGATGTTGAGAAAACTGGATAGCAACATGCAAAAGAAAGAAACTGGATCACTGGCTTATACCATACACAAAAATAAATTCAAAATGAATGGAAGACCTAAATGTAAGACAGGAAACCATCAAAATCCTACAGGAGAATATAGGGAACAACCTCTTGACATTGTCCACGACAACTTCTTACTAGACACATTTCCAAGGGCAAGGGGAACAAAAGCAAAAATGAACAATTGGGACTTAATTAATATTAAAAGCTTCTGTACAGCCAAAGAAACAATCAATAAAACTAAAAGGCAACTTTTGGAATAGGAGAAGATATTTGCAAATAACATACCTGATAAAGGGTTAGTATCCAAAATCTATAAAGAACTTATGAAACTCAACATCCAAAAAATAAATAATCCAGTGAAGAAATGGGCAGAAGACATGAATAGACACTTTTACAAAGATGACAACCAGATAGCTAGCAGATACATGAAAAGACGCTCAAAAGCATTCATCATCAGGGAAATACAAATCAAAACTACAAGGTTATATCACCTCATACGCATTAGGAGAGCCACTATCCAAAAAAAATGAGGGAAAAAAAACCCAGAAAATAACAGCAAGGATGTGGAGAAATTAGAGCCCTTGCATACTGCTGGTGAGATTGTAAAATGGTTGAACCACTATAGAAAACAACATAGACATTCCTCAAAAAACTTTTTGTAGAATTATCATACAACCCAATAATTCTACTTCTGGGTAGATAGCAAAATAATTTTGAAGTAGAGTCTCAAAGAGACATTTGCACACCCATGTTCATAGCAGCACTACTCACAATAGCCAAGAGGTAGAAGCAACCTAAATATTCATTGATTGTTGCATGGATAAAGAAAATGTGTTGTATACATACAATGTGATACTATTCAGCCTTAAAAAGGAAAAAGAATCTTACTACATGCTACAACGACATGAATAAACCTTGAGGACATTATGCTAAGTGAAATAAGCCAATCACAAAAAAACATGTGATTCCACTTATACCACTTATATAAAAGTATCTGAAGTAGTCAAATTTATAGAAACAAAAAGTAAAATGGTGGTTACCAGTGGCTGAGGGAAAGGGAAGAAAGGGGACTTGTTTAATGGGTGTAGAGTTTCCATTTTGGAAAATGAAAAACTTCTGGAGATCTGTTGTACAACGATGTGAATGTACTTAACAGTACGGAACTGTACAGTTCAAAATGATTACGATCATAAATGTTATGTTATGCCAGTTTTTTATCACGATAAAAAGATGCATAAAAAACCATGGAAACAAAGTACAAACTCCTGACACAGTCTAAGCCCTTAATGTATTTATGGTCTAGTGAACTCCTAGGCAGCATGGACTATGTTTTACTGACTGTTTTATCCTCAGCACTCTGCAGTGTCTGGCATAGAGCACTCAAGAATTGTTGGCTAGGATGGGGCACCTGGGTGAGTCAGTTGGTTAAGCGTCTGACTTAGGCTCAGGTCATGATCTCCCAGTTCCTGAGTTCAAGTCCTGCTTTGGGTGAGGTAGAGCCCCACTTTGGGCTCCACACTGAAACTGCGGACCCTGCATGGGATTCTCTCTCCCTCACTCTCTGCCCTTCGCTCGCTCGTGCCCTCTCTCTCAAAAGCAAATATATATATATATATATATATATATATATATATGAGAGAGAGAGAGAGAGAGAGAAATGTTGGCTAAGCTAATGCGAAGGTAGAACGAAAGAAAAAAGAGAAAGGGAGAGAGAAGGATGGGAGGCCAGAGACATGAAGAGCCCTAAGACAGGAAAGAAGACAAGGGAAGAAAGCATTGAGCCCTAAAAAAATTATTGTGCTCTATGTGGGTCCTGGAGACGTGGTATGCTAGGGAAAAGGTTGGGTGGGGTGATCATGGTGTCCATAAAGGTGGCAAATGTGGAAAGCCAAGCCTCTGGCCCTAGTACAAACTACACAATTACTCGGGGACATATGTTGAACAGAATCATAGCTTGCTGGGGGGCTAGGAAGAATTGTAAACATTATAGCCAGCTACCCACTAACAAAGCTTGATACATTCCGATTTAGTTTAAATGAGGTGTGTTGCTTTCAGAGAGAAACTTGACCACCATACCCTCTTACACCAGACTACTGAACCTCTTTCTCAAACGCTGAGGCTCTTAAACCTGCGCATGCGCCAAACGTTCGCGCGGCAGAGCGAGCGGTGAGTGGTCCCGCTGCCCTTCCCCGGCGCCCGCTCCCCGAGAGCTAGGCGTGTTGGGGATGTCAGCGCTCCAACGCCGAACGCAACACAATGAGGGGCGTGGCCTGGAGGACGCATTACCCTGGCGACCACCCGGGTGGCTGCCCAGACTTGATCGGATCGTAGAGCGGGAAAGGTGTGAGCGAAGAGGCGAAACGAAGACGGCTTGCTGCCCCAGAACCCCAGCACCCTGGGTGCTGACGGGCGGCCATGGATTTGTACCTCAGCAACTGCTATAAGGCTGCCGAAGCCGAAGCCGCCGCCACCAAAGCGGCCGCCAGCAGCCTCGCTGCCGACAGAGAGCAGTGCGGCACAGTGAGTGGCGGCTAGTGGGGCGTAGTCGTCCTCCTCCTAGCTCCTGGGCGGAGTCTCGGGTCGGCTGGCAGACGGAAGGGGCGGAGACCTCATCAGAGCGAGCGGGGGGGAAAGGGCGGGTGCCTTAAGTCTCAGCTTCAGGCTTCCTGGCTGAGCAGCCAGTAGGGAGCGCTCCGGGTGGCGAGGACCAGCATCCGGTGGGGTCCAGAGACAAGGCTGGTAACCCGTGGAAGCTGGGAGGCTTTCCGGGGCGTCAGCTGCGCGGGCTCTTTCAACCCTGAGTGGATGGTTCTTTGGTTTATGTGGAAGTATTAGCCCATTGAAATGTGTGTGAGTTGTTTGATCTAAACTACAAGAAGAGGTCTTAAGAAAAAAAAAAGACAGACTTTCTTATTGTATCTAATAGGGCTCACAAAAAATACCCATTCCAGAGGTCGGAGCAGCTAATCTATTGGATCTTCCTCTTGGGGTAAAGCTGCCTGTAATCCCAGGAAGCAACAATGTATTCTATACTACAAATATAAGTGAAAAGGTAAACTGAGTTTTAATACTGCTTAAGTGATTTTTTTACCCTTTTTAGCTTGCTATTAAACTTGAAACACTTGCTATGATTTTGCTTTGAGTCAATTTCAATTTCACACACAAAGTGAAGGTAAATGAGTTCAAATGTTTAGTGTCTGAACTTCACTTTAATGATGGAAGGTCCCATGATATGCCTCAGCCACCAGTGCAGCCTTACCTCCAAACCAAAGCCTGTGCTCCCAAAGGTTGGGGTCTTTTATGCCTACCTAAACATATCATGCTAATTATTACTTCTGTGCCTTTGTCCATCTGGCCCCCGCCCCCTGGCATGCACTCTTCTCTCCTTCCTGACCTTCAGTAAGCCGACTTTTAAGAGCTACTATAAGAAGCCTTTTCACAAGTGTCACAACACCCAGCTACTCTTTCTTAGAATTTACATACCCTTGATCTGCACTATCTTACTTAGCACTGAATCAGCACTTTTAGTGATTCAGTGCGCTGCACTCACATTGTTACACATTTTAAGTCCTCTGTCTAACACCCCCACTCTGTCCTTAATTTAGGCCAAGCCTGAAGGAAGTTCCAAACTTTCTAGCTGAGGGTGTGCTTTGAGCACAATAGCAAAAGATTCTACAGGAATAATTCTGACATCCTTATTCTTGCACCATCTAGTATGTCATCAAGGATGAGTACGGGGTTCTTGGTATTTTGGGTACTTTTCTAACATATAGGATTTTTTTTAAGGTTTTTTTTTTGGTAGAAAACAACAGAGTTTCTCTTTTGAAAACACATAATGTTCTACTAAATATATACCAACTTCACAGAAATTGACTGAGTCACACTCCCACAGATTAGCTTTCCTAAAACATACTCAAATCCCATTTCACTACTAGTAATAACACTCCATTTTAGTTTTTTACTTTAGCCCTATCTGTTGGTTTTTTCCTCAGTTATCTTCTATTTGCTATATTTCTATTCTGTTCCTGCTGTTCACTTGTTAGCTACTTTTTATTTCCAGGTTTTTTTTCTATACTTAATTACAGTGATTATCTCTATGCTTTATTATATTGATTACCCCCAAAATACATGCATTTAATCATGATCAAGCACTGCATTCAGCTCCCCTGAAGACTAACTTTGTGGGATCTTTGTCTTTTAACAGGCTTTCCTCAAGAAAGTAAGACTTTATATTTACACCATTAGGTGTGTTTTTTTTGTTGGTTTTTTTTTACTCATTTTACCCTTATCACCACCTTGTAAGGTAAAGCTATGATTTATCTAAGGTGACAGGTAGATAGTAACAGAGTTCTGACCAGAGCCACCATCTCCTGACTCTTAGGGCACGTTTCTTTACCTGACCTTTCTGCCTCCTCAACTGCTGACCACTTTAGCAGATCACTACAGAAACAGAGAATTTAAAAGTCTTTAATGTTGTTTTGAAAGCAAATGGAAGGCAAAATTATAGTATCCAACTGTCCTGTTTTTAATCAGATTAAAATGTAGCAATGTAACCTATGTGTCTTTACCTATGCATTAATCCAAACCTGACAAGTGATCCTATACTTCAACATTTTGATAACAAACCTATTCTCAAGTAATTTGTTTATAAATTAATTTGCTTATTAGTATACTAAGATAGCAACTGCTCACAAACTCCTTAAATTGCTTTTATTGTAAAGTTAATAGTAAAAACTTTGCCAATTAACTTAGACATTCTGCTTTCAAGAAAAGATAACCTGTTAAGAGAACAATTTTCATACTTTTAAAGTTGAATACTGTTAGGTATTATACTATATATATTACATATAGTAATTATACTATATATATTACATACTATATATATTAATACTATAACACTGTTAGGTATTATAACATCACTACCTCCCACTGGCAGGTAGTGATGTTATAATAGATTCTTCAGTTCAGGGGTAAACCAATCATTTTAATTGACAATAGAAAACTTACCCTGGCCTCAACAAATGGATTGTTTCTTTATAGGTCAGTAGCCCAGGGTTGGTTAACACATGTCTATTACCAACAAAAGTCAACATCTAAAAGAAGAAGCTATAATCAATCTGCTAATTGCATCATTGTTTCAACTGCCATCACTGTTGATCATTTCTCTTCTAGGAAAGATGCGGGCTTCCTATATAGTCTCACTGTAAATTAAATCATTGCCCAGAAGGATGTCTTTCTTTGCCTTTTTAAGGAAACATTGGTAGTCAGTGAATCCAGTTTCCTGATATCGGTCCCTTAAGAAATATCAGAGGCTAGCATTAATCAAGTAGTCAGAAACTTACAAAGGACACTTTTAAATGGAAAACGAAAGCTAAACTATATCATGCCCCTCTTGTCTTATCCCCTGCCCACATATGAAGCATCCTACCTGCCTTGCAAGAATACTTAGGGCAACACGTCACAGCTCATTAATTGGACTGAGGTTGAGGCTACCACCTCCAACCTAAAGACAGCTTTGGTAGAGAAGAGAGAAAGAGAAAGGCATTGAGATTTACCTAAATTAACTCACTGCCCACATTCCCTCACTTGAGGTTCTGCTTGCATGCTTCATTTTTACTGAACAACCTAGTCATTTCAACAAATTGAGGTTTAAAAGTATAATTTCATCCATTTTACATTTGTAATACTTTTGAATCTGTGTGTTTGCAGCTTTATCAGCCTTCTTGTGACTTTAACCTGACTGATCCTTATTGCCAACTTTTGGAAACCAGCTATAAAAGTCTGCATGATCCACATTTAAAAGCATACTATAAGCGAAAAGATATCCTAAGGAGATTAAAGAAGGGTGGCTACATCACCAGCAATAATAAAGTAGGTTGAAGCCTACTTCGTTTTAACTAGCAGAAGTCTAGGGACTTGATAGACACTTGGTTCTGTTCTTCACTAGGAGCCTATATCAACTTTGGTTAGACAGTAAAGAATACTTATTAGAGAACTCAATTAATTACTCAGTATTTGGATCTCTAAATAAGACTACTTGTTCCTTCTTGACCTTTTTTCTTTGATAACAGCAAAAGATAAGCACCAAATAATTCAAATACATAAAGACATCCATACACACGTATTTATTTGTGTATTTTCTCCCAGCTGTATTGTAGTGCCTTTCCTCTTGCTCTAAAAGTAATAATGTCACAGTATACCTATCAAGGAATATTTCCTATACTTTTTGAGAAGACTAGAGACAAAATAAAAAGCTAGCAGAAAACAGCATAATGAAATAAATGGGGAGAGTATTAAATGTCATGATTATACTGGTGTTTTAATAACAAATTCATTGGGAATAGTAAATTTCTGATTATGATGTGAACCATATTGTTGAAATAATATTATTTAGATAGAAATTTCCTGGTGATACAGCAATTTTAGCTATCACTCTCCAAATTGCTACCAGAATGTGCTGTTATTACCCTTGATCCCAAAATTGTTACTAAAATGAATGTTCTTATGACAGTTTTCTCTGGAAAGCTTTATGATTGTCACAACTTTCTGTTTATATATTTGGTTTTTGGTTTTGTTTTTATAGGTCATATGTACTTTGAAAGAACTGAATAAGTACAGGCAGTATCTGACCACTTTAAAATTAGACTTTGAAAGAAACTATATAAAAGAACAAGTAAGTTAATACTTAAATTTGTTTTATTTGGGGCCGGTAAAGATAGTTCTTTTTTAATTTTTTAATGTTTTATTTTAATTTTTGAGAGAGAGAGAGACAGCATGAGCAGGGGAGGGTCAGAGAGAGAGGGAGACACAGAATCTGAAGACAGGCTCCAGGCTCTGAGCAGACAGCACAGAGCCCAACGTGGGGCTCAAACCCATGAACCATGAGATCATGACCTGAGCCGAAGTTAGATGCTTAACCGACTGAGCCACCCAGGCGCCCCAAAGATAGTTTTTATGTAGGATTTGGGAGAAAGGTTTGGTCCTCTGCAGAATATTTACTTATAATAACCCAACCTAGAATTATTAAGGTAGCAAATCAAATAAGATCTCTAGAGATCTATAAGAATTAAAAATGAGACTTTTGTCTTTAATTTACAGAGAGAAATTTTCACTTTTCTGCAATAGAGCCACATTAGACTTAAATGCAGGTTAACAGAATTAACCATTTGTAAAGTACAGGAGGTTTACTAAGCCCTAAACTCAAGAAGGCATACCAAACAACAGGTTTATTTCTAGCCAGTATAAAGACTTTAAGTTTTTTCTCTCAGAAAATGATTGAAAAACAAGTAAATAAATTGTATGAAACCAAGAGAGCCTATGATAGTTATGAAAATGCACAATTCCAAGAATGGCTGTTACAGGAAGGTGCACAAGCAACTCCAGACCAAGAGCTGGTAACAAAACACAGGTATGAATGAAGTTAATGCATATTTTGTGGACATACTATAGACCCCAGGAAGTTGTAGAACTACTAGAAATCATTGAAAGCAGGATGAAAAAAAGTATTACACCCTATTTAACCCCCTATAGTTTTCAACATGGAGAGAAAGGAAAAGGAGACTAAGAGGCAACAGGTTTGGGAACCCTGGTGTCAAGGCTTGGGAGGAGAGTTTCTTCCTGAGAAATTGGAGTCACCAGAAGCCCAAGAGGTAAGCGAAACTGATATTTGAAGAAATCCAAAGTACAAATCCCTGAGCTTGGGAAACGCAAGTCCATAGTAGCAGAGAGAGAGGTGTGTTCAGCATGTTTCAAAATTAAGTTTAAGGAAACTACTGCAGGGTCAAAAAGGGAGAGTTCCTATAACTTTATCTGATGCTAATACAAACAGGTGTTGTTCCCCCACCAACCGTGTGTGTTCATTCAGCTATTACCCACACACGTGCACTGTTACAATTAGGAGGTCAAGCCCATGCCCCAGGAGGCAGAGATGAGTTCTAGTTCTCCTTGTCCTTTATCAGGGGTGAGGGCCAGTCTCCCTTCCCCTGCCTCTTAAATTCCATGGATTCATGTCATGATATGCCAGAATATGTGCTGATCTACCAAGGTCCCAGAGTGGTAGTCTGCAGACCTCTCTATACATGGAAGGTCATTCAAGGACTTGGAAATTACAGAGAGGCCAGTAACCACTTATTTTTTTGTAATTTTTAAAAGTTTATGTATTTATTTTGAGAGAGACCATGCAAGTGGAGGGGCAGAGAGAGGAGGGGAGAGAGAATGCCAAGCAGGCTTCATGCTCAGCATGCAGCCCAACACAGGTCTTGATCTCACAACTGTGAGATCATGACCTGAACCGAAATTAAGAGTTGGACACTTAACCAACTGAGCCACCCAGGTGTCCTTTACCCACTCTTTTTTAAAGGAAATTCAAATTACTTATGTTTTGAAGTCAGTCTTCAAGCTGATATCAGCTGCCTTTGGAAATTCATGTTCCTCAAACTGCTGAGCTATAAATAATCTCTGTGTAAAATGTTTTTAATCACTCTGTTCCACATTTTGCTATTGTCCCAGCCACAATAAGAGACTTGTATAATAGAGTCTGGTAAAATTAGAACAGCATGATAAGTTGGTTGATCAGGTTATCTTAAAGGTCCCTGAAAAACTCTACATTTCCTGTATTTAAGAAACAAAAAACAACCCAGAAGGTGGTTTGGGAATATCAAAATAGATACCATCATAAGGGAAATACCCAATTTACTTTAACTTATATTTGCACTTTTACTTAGATATTTAGATATGATTAGTAGGGAATTAGACAAGGTTGAGCACACAGCAGAAAAGCAAAGCGCACTCTGGATGAAGGAAGAAGAACTACGACATCAGGACCACATTAGAAGAAAATTTAGTCTCCGTAGACAAATTGAAGAGGTGAGGAAAACCAAATTTTGAACATCAAAGGGGAATTTTTGTATGGTTGTTTCATTGGTAAACATTTTTAGCAGTCCCACCATATTACCTGAAGCTATTTCACGTCTAAAAAATAAACCAGTATTAAAAATAATAATAATTTAAGGAATAAACCACTATTTTTTATCAGTCATACTGGACAAGCTTTTACTTAACATAGTGAGATTGATACCACAAATTATATATACATTGCATTTTATTCATACCTCATCTGCTCTGAAAGTTTTAGATATTAACTCTAATGAAAAATTATCATGCCTGTATTCTCTCAAAGTTCAGACAAGCTTATTTATTTATCTTCTCTGTCAAAATACATTTAAGAGCAACTGATTACATATGATATACCCCTTAGTCAATAAGAAAACTCTTGCCAACATCTTTTTAGACTCATCTTTAGAGCCAGGCTTATGCTTGAATTAAGGTTCCAATAGTAAAATAATTATCTTCCTTTTGCCATTCTATTGCATTCACCAACATATTCCCAATGAAAAGCGGTAAGAGAAGCCCATTCTAAAACCAATGTAAGATTTTTATTATGGTTGACTTGATTTCTGTAAGGACCTTGACTTGATCTAATTTGCTTATTTTTATTATGGTTGACTTGATTTCTGTAAGGACCTTGACTTGATCTTTTGTAGATAATGAAAGAAAGCCCTCTGCTAAATACGATAACATTGTGTTCCTAAGGAATGGAAGATGAAAGAAATGTTACTTCTGACCAAGATTGGAGAAGAAGTAAAAAGAGAAGCCAGAATTGAGGAACAACGTCAAAAAGTCAGGGAGGAAGCTCACCAGAAGGTAGAGTGAGCTTTTACCAATAACCTGGGCTATTTGAGGAAAAACTTTTGCCAATTTTGATACTTTAAAGTATGAATTACCAAAAGTGGCCTAAATTCATGAGGATAGCTATTGATGGAGAGACCCAGTCTGGTCTGAACCTGGACTTCAAGGGTTGGTCTGAAATGGAACCAGGGTCCAGAAAGTGGGCAATGAGTTAAATTGGATCTAGTTATTACAATATATTTTTCTTCATGCTGGACAATAAAAGGAAACTCACCCTTACTGCCTTCCTAACTTCATACTTGTTGTGACTTCAGAAATCTCAAAATAGGAGTGAGGGAGGGCACCCTTCAAGTAGGCCATCATATTTGAAATATCTGGTTTGCATTTCCAGTGGCAAGTTGCCATTAAATTCTTAAATGTTAAATGTATTTTTTAATATTTTAGAAACAAGCACTTCTAGAGAAAAAAATTGCTCATCATTTACAAAAAATGAAAAGGGATAACCTTAAGAGAGAAGGACCAGAGGGAAGTATAAGTGAAAACAAAGGACAAGATGAAAGAGATGGTGAGAGACAATAAATGATAAAATTGCTAAGTAGAAGATGCATAGCTATATATTAAATATGGTGGCTTTAAAAAAAAAAATCTCTATGTGCTTATACAGTGAGGTCACAGATCCCTTGCAAAGGAAAATCCCAGAAGCCCATGCTACCTGTGCTAAGCACTATGCAAGATACCTCCCAGTTACAGCTCAAATTGTAAAGAAATGTACACACACACACACATACAATATTATTATGCATATATAACAAATTCAACACTTCTATAAAGTGATTCAGTAGACAACACCTGTACCACAGGTTTAAAAAGTAGCCAGTAAGAGGAAACTAAAAAAATACAACAAAGAGGGAGGAAGATATATATACATAGAGACAGACAGAGAAAAGGAGCCAGAGAAAGAAAATATTACCAAAAAAAAAAAACCGAAACAAAGAGGCAGACAAAGAAAAATATTTTTATTTATTTTTTTAAATGTTTATTATTTTTGAGAGAGAGAGAGAGAGAGAGAGAGAGAGACAGAGCATGAGCGGGGGAGGGACAGAGAGAGAGGGAGACACAGAATCCAAAGCAGGCTCCAGGCTCTGAGCTGCCAGTACAGAGCCCAACGTGGGGCTCAAACCTGTGAACAGTGAGATCATGACCTGAGCTGAAGTCAGACATTTAACAGACTGAGCCACCCAGGCACCCCAAGAAAAATAGTTTTGAAAATGGAAGAAAACATTTCAACTGAGCACCAGTAAGAAAAGATTACACAAAACAGCAAGAGAACAAACTAGTAAGAGAAAGAGAGAGGGGAAAAAAGGATTTTTTTATTTTTTATTTTTATTAAAAAAATTTTAAGGAGACAAAAGAAGAGACATTTGAAATATATCAAACATAAAACAGAAATAGATAAAAAGAACCAAAAGGTTAAAAAGGAAGAGGCAATAAGAAAAGATGGTATAAACAGAAAAAATGAAGAGAAGGAAAATGAATAGGAGAGAAAAAGAAAGAAAACTGAACAAAATAAACCAGTAAGAAAACACACACACACACACACACATACACACTGGATGAGGTGGGTGGGAGGAAAACAAAAGCAAAGAAAGGAGACAGAGACTAGAAGGAGACAAACAGGAAAAGAAAAAAGAGTGAACGAAAGAAGAAATAGATATACAAGGGAAAAATACAGGAACAAAGAGGGAGAAAGGAAGACGGAGAAGAAAGAAGTTTAAAAAGGACAAGTCAGTGGGACAAAGCAAAATAAAAATAGAGTGAGAGACACAGAGCCTCTCACAGAGACAAAGGAGTTTGACAGAGAATGAGAGTCTAATGAGAGACAAAGGAGTTTGAGTCATCTAAAAAGCAGTCAGTTCAGAGGCACCTGGCTGGCTCAGTCAGTAGAGCACACGATTTGATCTTGGGGTTGTGAGTTCAAGCCCCACGCTGGGCATAGAGCTTACTTTAAAAAAATTTTTTAAAGAAGTCTGGGGGTGCCTGGGTGGCTCAGTCGGTTAAGCCTCCAACTCTTGCTTTCGGCTCAGGTCTTGATCTCACAATTTTGTGAGTTCGAGCCCCACATCAGCCTTTATGTTGGTGGTGTAGAGCCACCATTTAAACATGTAAAAATAAATAAATAAAAGAAGTCAATTTAAAAATGCATTAAAATTAGGGGCATCTGGGTGGCTCAGTCGGTTTAGCATCTGACTCTTGATTACAGCTCAGGTCATGATCTCACGGTTCGTGAGATAAAATAAACTTAAAAATTTTTTTAAACTACATTAAAATTACATGGATACATCAATCAACTCATAAATACATACATTCATATACATTCAATTCATAGTATACTTATATACATTCATATATAGAACTGATTTTTTAAAATATTTTTAATGCTTATTTTTGAGAGAGAGAGAGAGAGAGAGGGAGAGAACGAATGGGGAAGGGGCAGAGAGAGAGGGAAACACAGAATATGAAGCAGACTCCAGGCCCTGAACTGCCAGCACAGATCCTGATGCAGGGCTCAAACCCACAAACCATGAGATCATGACCTGAGCTGAAGTCAGACACTTAACCAACTGAGCAACCCAGGTGCCCCCAATAGAACTGATTTTTAAAGAGAAGCCAGTAGTAAAGGCAGGGAAAAAATAATAGAGGAAAAAGGGAAGAATAATTTAAGGTAGTGAATATAATAAGAGTAAAAGAAATAGGGGACTGAGGGAGGGGGGTGGGATTAAGGGAAGAAAGGGGCAGGAAGTAAATAAAGCTATAAAAGGGAAGAGTCTGGGAAAAGGAGTAACAAAGAGTGTGAACATGGACAGTGAAAGGATGCTGAAAAGGAGAAGCTAGTGAGAAGATTAAGTACAATCATGGACAGGAGGAGGAGATCAAGGTCTAAAAAGAAAGTAGTTAACAAATATAGTAAAATAATATAGATACAGAGATGCATAGATATAGAAAAGACTGGACTTTATTTATTTTATTTTTTTATTTATTTTTGAGAGACAGAGAGAGACAGTGTGAGCAGAGGAGGGTCAGAGAGAGAGGGACACACAGAATCTGAAGCAGGCTCCAGGCTCTGAGCTAGCTGTCAGCACAGAGCCCAATGCAGGGCTTGAACCCATGAACCGTGAGATCATGACCTGAGCCAAAGCCAGACGCTCAACTGACTGAGCCACCCAGGTGCCCCAAGACTGGACTTTAAAAGTACAGTCCGCTAAAAAAAAAAAAAAAAAAGGAGTGTAAAAAAAAAAGATAAATAGGAAGACATTATAGGAAGCAGGTATGACAGCTTAAGGGAGGAAAAGATGGAAGGATGGAATAGAGGGAGAGGAGAAGGAACGCAAAGAATTTTGAAAGGGATGAGGCTAGGTAAAAAAAAAATAATAACAGAAGATATAAGAGTAAGAGACACAGGAGTTTAAAAGCAGGAGCTACAGTAAAAATTAAGTACAATTGAGGAAGGCAGAGAGAGGGAAAGATATCACTTAAAATAGAGTAAAATAAAGATAGATAAACTGATGAGACAACTCAGCAGTAGTGGGTGGGTGGAGAAACCAGTAGCAAGACTGGACCAAAAAAAAAACACAGAAAATGAGAGAGAAGGAAAGAAGTTGTTATAAGGAGCCACTAAAAAGAGAAAGGAAGGGAGGGAGCAAGAAGAAGGAAAGAAGGAAGTAAAGTTTGTACAGGATGAGTCAGTAGGGAAAAGTTATTTGTAATGGACAGATGTGAGAGTGTAAAGGAAGACCAGTAAAAAAATCAAGTACAGAGACGCCTGGGTGGCTCAGTCGGTTAAGCGTCTGACTCTTGATTTTGACTAAGGTCATGATCTCGAGGTTAATGAGTTCCAACCCTGCACTGACAGTGCAGATCCTGCCTGGGATCTTCTCTCTCTCTCTCTCTCTCTCTCTCTCTCTCTCTCTCTCTCCTCTTTCTCTTTCTCTTTTTCTTTCTCTCTCTCCCTCCCTCCCCCACTTACACTATCTCTGTCTCTCTCAAAATAAATTAATTTTAAAAAATCAAGTACAATTGTGTGGTGTGCAAGAGATTTAGAAAGTAGAAGGCAGTAAAAGAAAGACCATAAAATAAAGAGAAAGATGATTGATAGCCATATAGATGGCCGGCCAGCTAGGCAGGTGTATAGGTAGAAAGACCTGATTTTAAATAGGAGGAAGCAGCAGTGAAAACAGGACACAGATGTATAAAGAAAGTGGAGTAATGGGGGGAAAAGGTTTAAAAAGAGTAGTTGTAAAAAGAGAGTAGAAGAATGGCTGGAAGAGAGGAAAGAGAGAGGAAATAAGGGGGAAGGAGGAAGAAAAGAGGAATGAACACAGGAAAGAGGGAAAACCAAATGAAGGAACACAGATGGGAGAGAGAGGGTGAGTGTGTGAGTGGTTGGGTGGAGATAATGAAGGAAATAGGAGGAAGAAAAAAATGAGGGAAGAAAGGATGAAAAAAGCAGGAGGGGAGAGGGAGGAAAGAAGGCAGGCAGGCATGCAGGCAGGGAAAGAAAAGAAAGAAAAAGAGACAACGAAAGAAATGGAGTGAGTAAAGATCAGAAGAAAGGGATGGAAGGGGGAGGAAGTGAGGAATGGAGGGTAGAGAGATCTAAAGAGAAGTCAGATAAAAATAAAGGTCAGTGGATAGATGGAAACCAGGTAGATAGGCAGACAAGATTTTATGAGAAGGGCCTCATACAAGAGACAAAAGATAACAGGAGAGAGTGTGAAGGAAAAAAAGTTTAAAAGGAGAACCAGTAAAAAAGGAGTATATGAAGAATGGAGGGAAGGAGGGAGGAAAGGAGCAGGAAAAAAGAGAAGAAAGGAAGGGAGGCAGGGACATGAGGATAGAGGGAAGGCAGGAAGTAGGGGTGGGGACATAGTGAGGGATGGAGGGAGGAGGGAAGGCAGGGGTGTAGGTTCACCAAAAGAAGACAAAGCAATCCATAGGAGGACAGTTAAAGGAGTAAGAAGGAGACCTACAAACAGGAGATGAAGATCTAAAGGTAAAAGGGAGTGAGGGAGCAGGGAGAGGGAGAGAAGGAAGGCAAGAAAGAAAGAGAAGAATATTCTAAAATGGGGTGAGGCTAAGAAAATAGTAAAACAAAAAGAAGAAAGAATATTAGACCAAGACACAGAGGAGTTGAAAAGGAGAAGCTAGTAAGAACATGAAGTACAGAGTGGAGGACAGGGAGAAAGAGATCTAACAAAAGTCAGATAAAAATAAAAATAAAGATGGAATGAAGATGGCTAGATGATAGGTAGGTAAATGGAAGATAGAAAGATAATAAAAGGTGGAAGCCACCAGAGGAGAATATATTAAAAAGATAGAATGAGAAAGAAAGAGAAAAGGAAAAAGGTTTGGAAGTAGAGCCAGTGCAAAGTGAATAAAGGAATAATGGGAGGAAGGAAGGAATGAGGGAGGGAGTAAAAAGGTAAGAGGGAGGAAGTAAGGGGAAAATGGGGGCAGAGGGAAGGAGGGAGGGAGATAAGACAGGAAGGACAGAGAGTGGGGATGCGGATGGAGATACAAAAAGAATGCAGCAAAAAGGGAGGGAGGGTGAAAGGAAGGAAGATAGAGCAGAAGTAGGAAATAAGGGGAAAAAGACAAGTTTATGAGCAATGAGTCAGTAGGGGAAAGTGTTAAAGGAGAGAGGGAGACAGTGGGAGAGGGAGGAGCCAAAAAGTAAAGGAAGTGCATTGTGACTGATGGGAAATTTACAAAGTAGTAGTCAAGTGTGTGTCAACTATACTTCAATAAAACACATAAAAGTCAATAAAAATACAATGTAATAAAGATGGATAGATATCTAGGTAGGTAAATGGATGGGTGGATGGATGGATGGATGTACATGGATAGAAAGATAGATACCTAGATAGATAAAAACCTATTAGAAAAAAGGAGAAACTAATAAAAAGAGTACATAAAAGAGAGAGTTAGAAAAGGAAATAAAAGAAATGGAAAACTTTTTGAACATGGGCCAGTAAATAGAGAGTAAAAGAAAGGGAGAAGATGGATGGACAGAATAAGAATTGCTCAGGGGAAGATAGGATAGAGCAGGATAGGATGGAGCAGGATAGGATAGAGTGGGATAAGATAGGGCAGGATAGAATAGGATGAGACAAAATAGGATAAATAGGATATGATAGGATAAGTTAGGGCAGGGTAAGATAGGATAGGATAGGATAGGATAGGATAGGATGGATAGGATAGGATAGGATAGGATAGGATGGATAGGATAGGATGGATAGGATAGGATGGATAGGATAGGATGGATAGGATAGGATAGGATAGGATAGGATAGGATAGGATGGATAGGATGGATAGGATAGGATGGATAGGATAGGATGGATAGGATAGGATAGGATA
>CM053579.1:18574427-18625509 GCA_028646485.1 Cryptoprocta ferox
TTTGCAACTATGTTTTCCCATTCTGTCGGTTGCCTATTAGTTTTTTTGATTGTTTCCTTTGCAGTGCAGAAGCTTTTTATCTTGATGAGGTCCCAATAGTTTATTTTGGTTCTTGATTCCCTTGCCTTTGGGGATGTGTCGCGTAGGAAATTGCTGCGATTGAGGTCATAGAGGTTGTTTCCTGCTTTCTCCTCTAGGGTTTTGATGGTTTCCTGTCTCACGTTCAGGTCCTTCATCCATTTTGAGTTTATTTTTGTGTATGGTGTAAGAGAGTGGTCTAGTTTCATTCTTCTGCATGTTGCCGTCCAGTTCTCCCAGCACCACCTATTAAAGAGGCTATCTTTTTTCCATTGGATACTCTTAATAAAAACCCTTGAGAAAGTCATGATAGAAGGAACTTACTTAAACATCATAAAAGCTATTTATGAAAATCCCACAGCTAATATCATCCTCAATGGGAAAAAACTGAGAGCTTTCACCCTGAGATCAGGAACACGACAAGGATGTGCACTCTCACCACTGTTGTTTAACATAGTACTGGAAGTCCTAGCATCAGCAGTCAGACAACAAAAGGAAATAAAAGGCATCAGAATTGGGAAAGCTGAAGTCAAACTTTCACTTTTCGCAGACGACATGATACTCTACATGGAAAACCCGACAGACTCCACCAGAAGCCTACTAGAACTGATCCATGAATTCAGCAAAGTCACAGGGTACAAAATCAACGTACAGAAATTGGTTGCGTTTTTATACACCAATAATGAAGCAATAGAAAAAGAAATCAAGAAACTGATCCCATTCACAATTGCACAAAAAACCATAAAATACCTACGAATAAACCTAACCAAAGATATAAAAGATCTATATGATGAAAACTATAGAAAACTTATGAAGGAAATTGAAGAAGACACAAAGAAATGGAAAAACATTCCATGCTCATGGATGGGAAAAATAAACATTGTTAAAATGTCATCATTACCCAAAGCAATCTACACATTCAATGCAATCCCAATCAAAATTGCACCAGCATTCTTCTCAAAGCTAGAACAAATAATCCTAATATTTGTATGGAACCACAAAAGACCCCGAATAGCCAAAGTAATATTGAAGAAGAAAACCAAAGCTGGAGGCATCACAATCCCAGACTTTAGCCTCTACTCAAAGCTGTCATCATTAAGACAGTATGGTATTGGCACAAAAACAGTCACATACACCAATGGAATAGACTAGAGAACCCAGAATTGGACCCACAAATGTATGGCCAATTAATCTTTGACAAAGCAGGAATGAGTATCCAATGGAAAAAAGACAGACTCTTTAACAGATTGTGCTAAGAGAACTGGACAGCAACGTGCATAAGAATGAAACTAGACCACTTTTTACACCATACACAAAAATAAATTCAGATGAAAGACCTGAATGTGAGACAGGAAACCATCAAAACCATAGAGGAGAAAGCAGGAAACAACCTCCTTGACCTCAACTGCAGCAATTTCCTACTCGACACATCCCCAAAGGCAAGAGAATCAAGAGCAAAAATGAACTATTGGGACCTCATCATGATAAAAACTTCTGCACTGCAAAGGAAACAATCAATAGAACTAGTAGGTATCATATGGAATGGGAAAAGATAGTTGCAAATGACATATCAGATAAAGGGCTAGTATCCAAAATCTATAAGGAACTCACCAAACTCCATGCCCGAAAAACAAATAATCCAGTGAAGAAACGGGCAGAAGACATGAACAGACACTTCTCCAAAGAGGACATCCAGATGCCCAACAGACACATGAAACGATGCTTAGTGCCACTTATCATCAGAGAAATACAAATCAACACCACACTGAGATACCACCTCATGCCGGTCAGAGTGGCTAAAACAAACAAATTAGGGACTATAGATGCTGGTGAGGATGTGGAGAAACGGGCACCCTCCTATACTGTTGGTGGGAAAGTAAAGTGGTGCAGCCACTCTGGAATACAGGGTGGAGGTTCCTCAAAAAATTAAAAATAGAACTCCCCTATGACCCAGAAATAGCACTGCTAGGAATTTACCCAAGGGATACAGAAGTGCTGATGCATAGGGGCACATGTACCCCAATGTTCATAGCAGCACTTTCAACAATAGCCAAGTCATGGAAAGAGTCTAAATGTCCATCAACTGTTGAATGGATCAAGAAGATGTGGTTTATATATACAATGGAATACTACATGGCAATGAGAAAGAATGAAATCTGGCCATTCGTGGCAACATGGATGGAACTCGAGGGTGTCATGGTAAGCGACATAAGTCAGGCAGAGGACAGATACCATATGTTTTCACTCATAAGTGTAACAGGAGAAACTTAACAGAGGACCATGGGGGAGGGGAAGGAGGAAAAATAATTGGGGAGAGGGAGGGAGGCAAACCATGAAAGACTCTTGAATACTGAGAACAACTGAGGGCTAATGGAGGAGGTGGAAAGGGGAAGTGGGGTGATGGGCATGGAGGAGGGCACTTGTGGGGATGAGCACTGGGTGTTAAATGGAAACCAACTTGACAATAAACTATAAAAAAATAAAAATTAAATAAAAATTAAAAATTAAAAAAATGATAAAGGCCCAAACTAAGGGATTGATAGTGAGGGTGAACCTGAGGCCACAGACTTAAGATGTTTTAGAGTCAGACTATGTCAGGATTTGGTGACTAAATAGATTTGTAGATCCAGAGTGAGGGAGAGGATGATGATGATGATGATGATGATGACAACAACAATTTAATTTTTGTATATAGCATCTCTTGAAGTAGGATGTATTTTCTCTGCACTCCCATAGTGCTCAGGCTTACCTCTATCTCCGAAATCACTACACTGTGTCATATTTTTCTGTCTGTTCTACTGTAAGGTGATAAACTTCTTAAGGTCAGGAATTGTATACTTTATTTTAATTTCAAGCAGTGTGTTCAATAAGCATTAGTGTAGATTGGATTGGTCCCATCTGAAATAAATGGAGTAACTCTAAGCTTTCTAGTATGGATCACTAGATGGATAGTTTTATCTTTTTTTAGTTTATTTATTTATTTTGAGATAGAGTGCGCACTTGGGAGGGACTGAGAGAGAGGGAGAGAGAGAATCCCAAGCAGGCCCTACACTATTAGTGCAGATCCCAACACGGGGCTTGAACTCACAAACCATTAGATCATGTTCTGAGCCAAAATCAAGAGTCAGATGCTTAACCAACTGAGCCACTCATGTGCCCCTGGATTGTTATGTCTGTAACCAAAATATGGAAGACAGCGGTGGAAAAAGTTTGGAAAGATGGGAGTACATGGGCACATGATAAAGTTCATTTTGAAGTAGTTAGTTTGGGTACATGTGAGAGATATTCATCAAAGAGGTTGATATTATGTATGAGCATTGAGCCCAGAGCTTAGGAGATAGGGGATGGGGAAAAAAAGAGACATACTATATTAATGTGATTGCTCTAGAGCCAGCAAGTTTCTTTTAGATGCTTAATTACTAATGAATGCTTTTTTCTTGAATATTAAACCATACAGAAAGATAAAGAAATGACTAAAACATCACATATTTTAAATGAAGGTAAGAAAATGAACAATATTTATAATTGCTCTGTTATCTTTCAGTTAAATAATTACAGTTTTGTCATGTAGTTTTCTAAATTATGCTTTTTTACCCCTCATTATAAAAGCTGTGATTATTTTGATTAAGGAAGATATAAAAATTATTCATGGTTGTAAATGTTAGTATCCCACATTTTTTAGTGATTGCTGGGTGAATAGGCACTTTGGAATTTGCAAACCATGGGGGAAGTTAGAGTCTCTGCTGTAGCTGCCTATACTGATAGATAAAGTTTCTGAAGTATTATGATTTGCGCAGAGATTTCTCCCTAGGAGAAGGTCTCTCATGCCATCCTTTCTCCCCAGATATAAAAATACATCCCATTTCCCATCTTCTGGCTGAATTAGAGGTTAGCTAAGTCTCTGTTAGTCTCGGCAGAAGATTCCCATGCATATTCTACACATACACCAAGAGCACTACATCTCCACCTGGGTGGCCAATTAGCACCTCGAATCCAGTATGCACAAAACCAAATTCATCATCTTCCAGTCACCCCAAAACCTGTTCTCTGTTCCTCCTTTTATTCAGGCACAACCCGGAGTCACCTTTGACTCTTTCCTATTGCTCATATTCTAATCCAAAAGTTGTCACATTTTGGCGAATCTACATCCTTTAACCATAATCTTTCCCTCCTTTCCATTCACACCACCCCTGCCCTTAACAACTGCAATAATTTGCCTTCAGTCTCTTTTTCCTCTTGTTAATCTATCCTAAAGTTTGTTGTGAATGTAATCTTCTCGAAATACAGCTTTGAACATATAATTCCTCTACTCAAAAGTCCTCTGTGGTTCCCCCTTGCCTACTGAATAAAGTGCAAGGCAGTTCATTCTGAGGCAGGGAGAGTGATGGGAGATTAAGCTTGACAAAGTAATTTAGGAACAGAAGTTAGGGAATTCAGACTCGTCCCTGATGGTAGTGGTGAGACACTGGAAGGCATCTTGTATTTGGAGATACTGCCTTTATTTGCATAAATAAATATATCCCTGACTATGGTAATTCTATACATATGGCAGTTCAGCAAGAACTATATCATTTTTTCATATTTAAAGATACTTTTTCTTTCCTCCAGGAATCAAAATTAGCTCACTTCAAGCTCCAAATGTTTCTGCTAAAACAGATGGCCCCAGACATTCTGTGCAGGCTATTTTTAAACAAGAGGCAAGTAACATTTCTTTTGTCCCAGATACAGACAGAAAAAATGAAGTATGAAACTATGATCAAAATTAGTATAACACAATTTCATTCATTAAAAGACAATTCAGAACAGCCTTATTCCCTGAAATTAACCACCCTATAGTAAGATTTTATAAAAATTGAAATGCAAACCCACAGTAATAATGCTTTGCTACTTCAGACTTCCAAAGCTCATAGCTGTCAGTTACACTAGTATTGTCATACTGTAAGTAAAGGGAATATCAGTAACAAGTTGTAAACTAGCAAAAAGTGATAAGACTGAGACTTTCAATGTGTTAAACAGATCCAAAATTTAAATGTTATATTTACCTCAATTTTAATAGAGATTTACCAGGAGCAACTTGAATGTTCCCACTTAGCTCTTAGGGTACAGGCTTCCTAAATGATGAGCTTCAAGAACTTCAGAATACATACCTGTGCCCTGCAGAGAAAGCAACAAATTGGGCTTTTGAGAATCATTTTCTTCTAATGCTGATGAGCTGTGCAGAGATAGCCATGCTGCCTCACCCTGTCCCTTTTGTGACCAGGGATCACTCATCTGATGGTGGGAAGTTGGTGGCAGACATTCAGGGTGCAGCCTCTGGTCACAGCATAGATTGCCTTTGTGGACTTCCAGATTGTCATTTTAAGAATCAAATCCACATATTTGGATCTGTTAGCCCTGTATTAACTTGCTAGCTTTTCTAAAAAGTTAATATGTTTGAAAGAGATGTCATCAAGCAGGAAATTCACTAATGTCTTCCCAAAAGTCTACCTTCACAACCAAGATAGCAAGTGCCATCATTTGCAATGTCCTATGTTAAATGCATAGTAAACAACAGACTTAACTATATATAGCTGCTCAAATGTAGCATGTTAGCCACAATATGCTTCTCTCTATAAACAAATATTTATTAAACAACTGCTGTGTACAGTGCACTGTATCACTGTGTCAATATCCATAATTGGTATGCTTAGTTTCTGAAAAAAGAAACTTAACTACACTAAGATAGTTTAGTAGTTGTACATTAGGAATTACTTTTTTCATTAGTCTCACTAGGGAGCCATAAAAAAAGTATCCCCTGACTGTAACATGGATGGTAAACTTAATACTACATACTTTGTCAAAAAAAAGTCAATAAACACATTTAGACTATCGGTTTTTAAAGCAGCCTTTAAATATATATATGAACAATATGAATACATCAAATGGTCACAAAAACCTAATTTATTTTGAGAAAGAGCATGACCACTTTTATTACAATAGAATATGATACTATTTTCCAACTTATTTTTCCCATTCCATCAGTGTCAGGAAATATACTTCTGGTGGCTTATGTTTAGCTCTCAGACCTGGAAAAAATAAAGTCTACTCTGTTGGATTTATCTTTCTGTATCTAAGCAGGTAGAGCTCTTGGCCAAATTAAAGAGTCACATCCTATGCATGCAGAAAACCTGCTCTCTGCCTTCCAACTTTCTAAAATCATGTCCCTTATAGTTTGTTTAAAAACCACACATAATCTTTATCTATTCAGTTGATTACCTTCCATGCTGATCAGTGGATTCCTTAGTTAATTTTAAAATACCAATGATGGGGCACCTGGGTGGCTCAGTCGGTTAAGTGTCCGACTTCGGCTCAGGTCATGATCTCACGGTTTGTGGGTTTGAGCCCCGCATCGGGCTCTATGCTGACAACTCAGAGCCTGGAGCCTGCTTTGGATTCTGTGTCTCCCTCTCTCTGCCCCCCCCCCACCCCCACTCATGCTCTGTCTCTCTCTGCCTCTCAAAAATGAATAACTGTTTAAAAAATAATAAAATAAAATAAAATACCAATGAATTACACAAGCCTGTGAATTCTGTAAGTAATATATGTAATATATACCAAATAAAACATGTGTTTTTATTATAAATGGACTTTTAAAATTGTTTTCTTAAATTTCTATTTAAATGTGAGAAATAGCTGGTGTTCAAATTCTTTTAAAACTCCTTAGAGGATTTTCATTGTTTTTTTTTTTTCTTGTGGCACATATAGGTGAAATATGCTGATTTTAATGAAAAAAGGGCCAAGAAATCAAGCTTTAACTCTGAGTCAGGTAAACATTACCAACAGTTATTAAGTAAACCCCGAAATCTATTAACCTATTCATTCAGCTAACATTTATTGAGCTTCTGCTATATGATAGGTATTGTGCTAATTACTACATACATATAAAGTAGAAACGATACAAAGTAGAAAAGCCATGGTCCCTCTCCTGGATTTTACAGTTTAGTGGGGAACACTTATGCCAATAATCACAACCCATTATGATAAGTGTAATAATGGAGGTATGTACATAGTTCGGTGGAAGCATAGGGAAGCCAGGAAAACTTTTATAGAAACCACAATTGGGCTGAGACATGAAGGAAAAGAAAGAATTTTCTAAGCAGACAAATAGAAGGAGAACCTTCCAGGAAAAGGGAATACATTTACTAAGATATAGACATTAGAGCATAGTACATTTTTGGAAATAGAAATTTTCTCAGAATTGCTTTATCTAAAAGTTCAAGCTAGAAAATTGCAGGAGATGACTGGTATATAAGGGTTAGATCATTAAGTCTCTGGTAGGCCATGCCAAGAAATCTACCTTTTACAAATCTACCTTTTATCCTATTATTCAAGGGAAACTATTGAAGAATATTGGCAGGGCATAATATAATCAGAATTTGTCTTTTCTAAAAAGGAAAAAAAAAAAGAGGGTCACCTGGGTGGCTCAGTTGGTTGAGCTCAAGTCATGATCCCAGAGTTGTGGGACTGAGCCCTGCATTAGGCTCCACACTGGAGCCTGCTTGAGATTCTCTCTCTCTCCTTTCCCCTCCCTCCCTCTGACCCTCTCCCCTGCTCACACACTCTCTCTAAAAGATCGGTAGATAGATAGATAGATAGATAGATAGATAGATAGATAAAGGGATAAAAGAATTGGAGGTGAAGAGACTAGAGGAAAGGAAACAATAAAAATAATAGCATTTACTATATGCCAGTTACTATGCTAAACTCATCATATTCTCTCATTTAATCCTCCTACCAACTTAATGAGGACAGAAGTATTTTTATCTACCATTTTACATATAAGTAAACTAAGTCTCAGAGTGGTAAATTATCTTGTCCAAGGTTTCATGGTGTACATGGCAAAACCAAAGTTTTAGCTCAGGTCTGTCTTACTCAACCAATTCTAGCCACAATGCCATGCTGTCTCTTACTACACAATTAAAGAGACTATTACAATAGTCCAGGCTAGAAATGAGTCCTGAACAAAGTTAATGGCAGTGAGGATGAAGAGCTGGGTACAGATTTGACTCAAACTAAGGAGGTCGAATGGATGAGATTTGGTTACTGATTGAATATGGGACATGAAGGAGTCGAAGACAACTCCCAGATTTCTAGCCTAGGCAACTAAATGGGTAGTGAATAGTGATGCCATTCAGTAGACAGGCAGTACAGAAGGATGAACAAGTTTGGAGGAGAAAAAAATTAGTTCAACTTTTTTAGGTAGATTATACTTTCTCCTTTTAATTCCCTCTTTGATTTGAGAGTTATCCATGTTTATTAATTACCAAGAAATTAATATTTTGGGTCACAGTTTTTTTAATTAAATTCAGAGAATATAGACTGTAAATCTTTAACACATTGAAGTTGTTAAGGTTTTCTTTGTGGCCAAATATGTGATTGCTATTTGAAAGTGCTCCACGGACATACCAAAAAATGTGTATTCTCTATTTGAAGGATGTAATGGT
Source organism: Cryptoprocta ferox (assembly GCA_028646485.1). NCBI lineage: Eukaryota > Metazoa > Chordata > Mammalia > Carnivora > Eupleridae > Cryptoprocta > Cryptoprocta ferox. The sequence goes on from CM053579.1 coordinate 18,582,989, forward strand.
CTAAATGAATATTAAATTACATTTATTGATTATATGTCTTTACTGACTTTTTCTACGAGATTTTTTTCTTATTGTCTACTAGATGTGTCTAGCCATTAAAGAGGTGTTTTGAAGTTCTACACAATAATTGTATTTTTATCAAATTCCTGTTGAATTTCTAATATGTTTCACACAGGCTCTTCAGGATATTTATTCCACCATACTCCTAGAAACCATAGAAGACTTATTTATTTTTTGTAACAGTCACATTAGTTATCTATTGTTAAGTTAACAAATCACCCCAAAGCTCAGTGGCTTAAAAAAACAATCAGTATTATCCTACAGTCTCTGTGGTTAAGAATACAGGAACAACTTAGCTGGGTGGTTCTGACTCAGGGTCTCTCATAAGGTTTTGGTCAAGATGTCATCCAGGGATGTTGCAGTCATTTAAAGGCTTGACTGGGACTGGAGGATTCACTTCCAAAATGGCTCTTTCACATAGCTGTTGTCAGGAGGTCTCAATGCCTCACCTGTGGGCCTCTCCATAGGGCTTCTTGCATATCCTCATGATATGGCATCTGGCTTCCCCCCCAGAGTGAGTGATCTAAGATAGAGGGGCTGAAACCACAGTATATTTTATAACCTAGTTTCAAAAGTTATACACCATCACTTCTACTCTGTACTGTTCATTAGAACCAAGTCACTAAGTCCAACCCACACTCAAGGGGAAGAGCGTTAACCTCCACTTCTCGGAGAGAGTATTAACAAGGAATTTGTAGACATACTTTAAAACCACCACAACAGGGGCACCTGGGTAGCTCAGTTGGTTAAGTGTCTGACTCTTGGTTTTGGCTCAATTCATGATCTCACAGTGAGATCGGGCCCCATGTTGGGCTCTGCACTAACAGCATGGAGCCTTCTTGGGATTTTCTCTCTATTCCTCTCTCTCTGCCTCTCCCCCACCCACACGCTCTCACTCTCTAAATAAATAAATAAATAAATAAATAAATATTTAAAAAATAAATAAAAAACACCACAATAGTGTTATCTTCACACTTAATTTTTCAGGTTTATGCACTATTAATTCTTGCTCCTTCCTTTCCAAAACTGTACACATGCAAAAACATACTCATATACAAAGGAACTCAAGAAGGCACATAGAATTTTAAGTAAACCTTTTAAAGCAGATCATTGGAATTTATTGGTTATTCACAATACACTTTATATTTATTAGAAAGATAAATAGTAATTCGCCTTGACTTTGAACTGGTTTTAATTGGTAATACTACTTTCTATTAATCAGAGCATTGTTTGTCTAAGACTATTTAATCATGTATGCATATAAGTGACATACACCATTCCAGTATTCCTATGGAAATATTCTATATGAAGACTTGCTTTAGGTATAATTATCCAGAAATATTTTCTAAACTCCACTTATGCAACTTTGCTAGATGTCATGCAAAGACAGTATTTGAGTGGAAAGAGATTATGACTGTTAGACTAATAAACAAACATTGATCCAACATCTATGTTAAAGAACTGATTCAACAAATAAGTATTATTGAGTGCTTACTATATTCCAGGCACTGTAAACTATAGCATAGTAAGTCCTATAAGAGAAGGAAGTATAGGGTGTTTCAGGAGCATTGACAGAGGATGCCTATCTAGGCAAATTTCAAGGAAGGCTCTCTGAAAGAGGTGACACAAGCTGAGTGAATCCTAAAAGATGAAGAATTTAAGAGAGGGAACTAGAGTTATAAAGGAAATAGTAAGGGCACAGGCAAAGGGAATTATGTGTTGTTCAGTGTCTCTGGAGCATAGAATACGTGTACAGTGGTGACCAGAGATGAGGCTGGTGAGGTAGGCAATCGCCCCAGATTTTAAAGTATATTTTATGCCTGCTGGGAGTCAATGGAGGGTTTAAAGACAGCAGTGACAGGAGGGAATAAAGACCTATTAGTACATGTTAATTACCATTTTACAAGTAGCTTGTGAAAGATACCAACAAGTAGTAATTTTCTTTCTCTCTCTCTGAAAATTCACCTGTAGCTCAAGGAGTCTTCGCTTCTCATGATTCACCAATTAAGTAAGTATCTAATAAAACTTAATAAAGTAATGTGTTATTTTAAATTAACATTTTAATCATTACACAGGAGTGCTGCTTGAGGGCAGATGCTCCCACGGAAGCCTCAGTTCTTGCAGTTCTGCCTGCGTTCATTTCTTGTGACCTCTCAGGACTAAGCTAAAATTGTAAAGTTGGCAAAGTTATGTATATTCTTTTACCTTCTCTCTAGTTGCACTTTTGTTCTGTGTTCCCCTAACACACAAAGTCTTCGTTCCCCTTTCAGGTAGCACTACCTCTTCTTTCTAGGTAGCTTTCTGGGATCTAGATCTATTCTTTCCCCCTCTCCACATTCAAACACACATTACTTGTGCCTTTTTAAGGTTTTTGCTTTTCTAATGATAATGAATTAGTTTACCATATAGTATTAATGACTTAATCTGTTACCCAATCCTGAGGATATTTGCACTGTAACCTAACATAATGAATCTCTAATGAGGCAAAATCAAGGACAATGGAGAAGGGTTTCTTTGGGGGCTTAGGTGCCTTTCAGCCCTCAAACCTTGGTGGCCACCTATTCTGTTAAAGTGCTGTTCCCCTCACACTTGAATATTTTGTGCATACAAAATAACTCCTGACAGAACACACATATCCAACACTATCATCTTTTAAACACTCAAACCAAATGAGGTCCAGGATAGGTTTTATAAATTCCAAATTGAGATGAAAATGGTTGGGTAAGGTGAAGCAGAGTGTGGTGGTAAATGGTGTTGACATTCAGAGAAAGCTTCCTAGAAGGATTTTGAGTTTAGGAATGAGGAAGTCAGTTTGTCTGACTTACTGAGTGCTCGCTCATAAGATACAAAGATGCTGAAGGAAGGAAACTGACTAGCCCACTTTTAGAACAGTTTAAAGAAATAAAGATGAGGAATAGTGATTATGTAGTTTTAGAAAGTGTTAATTCCTATTTCCATCTTCCTCCTGCCTCCCCACTATCCTAGACTACAGAATTACAGAATCACGTGAGTATTTTCAAAAGCAAATGCTCTGGGTACCCTTTTGCTAAAAATCTTAGCTCAGCTATAATGAAGAACTCTGCTCATGACCTGGAGCTTCTTCCCCATCCTTCTCAAATAGACAGTGTTAAAACACTGTTAGCTATCCCTAGGACAATTCTAGGCCAGAGCACAACAAAACATAGCTAACAACACCATCTGGTCTGGCTCTGCCCATTGCACCCATGTCACATTCCCTTACCTTACAGAGAGGAACATGGGTTCAGGGTCTTGGACTCAGTCCTCTTTCTCTGATGTAGCTCATTGCTTCCCAAGGCTCAATGCTAGGCGCATCACATCTGTTCCACCACTTACCTCTCTCCCTTCTTTCCTCTCAAATCCTTATTTCTCTGTTTTCCCTAATACTTACACAAGGGCCATACACAAAAGGCTTAACAAAATAGAATTAGAAACCAAAGAAATCAGGACAAGAGGAGGGAAATGTGATAAGATAGTGGTGGGGTAGATAGTTGTAATAATTAAGCTTTGCATTTAGATATTGAGTATGTTCTTATGATTGGGATAGAAGATGATAGGAGAAACAGAGTAAAGAAGGCAGTGAGTCTTTCACCCTGAAGACTATGCTCAGAAGTCTGTATTTCATTCACTGAATGACAGCCTAATGGCTTTGAGGAGGGATGTGATATTATCAAGTCAGTACCTCTGCTGGACAACTGTGATAGCAGCATGTAGGACAAATGGAAGACACTTAAATAGGTGTCCATTACAGAAGTCCATTAATGATTTGTGACCTGCACAATAGCCTTCCTTTTGGAGTAGAGAGAAGTATGCATCTAAAACATGTTAAATGGGAATTTATGTGCCAAATTTTCTCGGGAACCTACTATGTTCAAAGTATAGTTCTGGGTATTAGAGGAATACTAAGATAAATAAAGCACTACCTCTGACCTCAGTTGTTCTTTACAAAGCATCAAGACAAAAGACAGGGAGACTTGAGGAATGCCAGAGAGTGAACTGAGGACAGGGCAGTAGATAAAATGTCAGGAAAAGGGAAGGCCACCCATGGAACCACCCACTGTTTGGCTTTCAGATTAAACCACTGATGTTAGGATACAGAAGTGATGCTTTTAATTCCCACTTAGCCACTGGAATGAGTAAATGGATTTGGCAATAGAATGGGCTGTGTGTGTGGATACGCAAAAGGTATTCAGGCATCACCTCAAAGCTATGGATCTGAGATATAAACAGAAGACCACCAATTAGATTAAAAATTAGGTATTCAGAGCCTTAGGTAGACTAAATTTTAGGTTTGTCACATTAATCCTCAAGGGGTGGCTGGCCAACCATGTGAAGATATCTTTATCTTCTGGACTAAAGCAAGGTTGTATGGAGGAGAAGATCAGAAACAGAGGGTTATATTTGTAGCTTTGTGAAATGGCAAGTTAAACTGTGGAAAAGTGTGCCTTCTCTTTGGGGCTTCTGAACTAATGGTCATTAATATCACTGCCCTCTTTATTTAAGAAGTAGGAAGTGAGTGGTACAAATGACGTATACCTTAGACACTTTAATGGCATCAACCTATCAGGGAAAACTATCTAAGACTAGGGAAAAGTAGATGGAATATCATGTCACTCCTGAAATTGTGATGGAACTTTCCAATATAACAGCAAGTTCATTTGCATGCTTCTGTTCAATTGACACTAACAAGAATCTGATAATTCATTGCAGATTGTAGATTGCATCTGATATTTTACAACTATTTTCTAGTGGCCTTCTATGAGGCTTCCTCATTTTTCTGGTTAGTTTTGTTCTCAGATCTTTGCTATTTCCTTTTACCTAAATGCATGCCTTTGGAACAGAAAGCCTGTGGGGACAGGGAGCAACAAATACACAGGATTCACTGGGTTCCACTTGCTGCATGTGGTGTGAGGTAGAGAGAGCGGAAAAAAGAGTCTAGATGCATTAGGTTGCAGAGGACCTACAAGAAGGAAATTGTGCTGGAGTTGGCCTAAGAAACTGAGTCTTAGAAAAATAAATAAAGCTAAAGGATAGGATCTGTGTCACTGACATCCACATTCATGTTGCAAAACGCTCCTAGTCTGAGGATGGGCTATTGCTACTTAACCCTAGCTGAGACCTATAAGTTTTTCTTTTCCCACTAGGAGTCAGGTTGTAATTTCAGAGACTGGCTTATTTCTCAAAATTGAATTATAGGCCTTGGGGAAAAAAAGTAATTTTGATAACATAAGGGCAGGCCAAGTAAAAATGAAGATAAAGTGACATTTTTCCTTTAAGGAGGTCAGGAAGAAGAGAGGCAAGTGATCCATGTAGGCAGGAAAATATAAAATAAATCAAAATTACAGTCTTAGGCCTTGCTTTTTTAAAACTTTTTTTAGTATTCTATAATTTACATGATTGTGTGGTTCTCTTGCTACAATTTAGTGAAATATATTTTTGGTTCCATGTAGTAGGTGATAATAAAGAATTCTGCTGAAAACATAGAAGAGATTGCAACGACATGGATGGAGCTAGAGAGTATAAGGCCAAGTAAAAGAATGCAGTCAGAGAAAGACAAATACCATATGATTTCACTCATATGTAGAATTTAAGAATTCAAAACAAATGAGCAAAGGGGAAAAAGGCAAACCAAGAAACAGACTCTTAACTAAAGAGAACAAACTGATGTTACCAGAAGAGAGATGAAATAGGTGATGGGGATTAAGGAGTGCTCTTGTTGTGGTAAGCACAGCGTGATTAAAATAAAAACTTTAAAAAAGAGAGAGAGAAAAACATAGAATATTATGATACCTAGAAAAGGGCTACATCTAATTTGGTATTGCATATGATCAGAAACCCATTATTTTAATCCATCATTGTCAATAATCATCCATGGGTCTTTTTCTGCTGTAAATGAAGGGGAGGAGATTAGGAGTTTTGAGGAGGTGGGCAGAAAGCGAATCATCTGGAAGCTCTGATCAAGCAGGCAGGCAGAAAGGACTAGCCTGCCCCCTCTCTCTCCAACCCCATACTCTTCCCAACTCACTACAAAACAAACTTGGTTAAGGTGGTTCATTAGTAGTAACATCAGACAGATGTTAGTTTATGCAGCAGCTCTTTATTATTCTACTGTTTATGCAGTGATTATTCTACTCCTGAGTAATGGAGCATGTCCTATACCCACAGGCCAATATCTAAGTATGAGGATAAATAGGGGGATTAGGCAAAAAATAAAGCTTACTCTTTTTTGTGAATTGCTATGGAGAAAAAAACCTCCAAGCACAAAGGAGAAAAACTGATTCACTGATTAGGAATTGGGGGGAAAGTTACATAAATTATTAATCATAAGTAATAAAATCAATCTCTCTTTACTTTTCAGACAACAAAACTATCAAAACTGCTGTCAAGAAAAAGTATGTACAATGAAATTCACTGATAAAGCAACATGTTAAGGATATTCTGTAATATGAGATTAGAGAAAAATCTGTGAATCAGACAATGAGCAAAATCATCTGTTGACATTAGTCAGTTTCCCTCTTTGTCTTCTTCTCTTCCTTGACTTTCACTCTCAGTTAATCTTCAGTTTTGCAGGGGTCCAAAGTTACTGTTATTGACCCTCTGGGCAAGGGGGCTCAGGAGGATATATTGAGGGAGCATTAGGAGGTTTAATCACCAGGTGAAAAGCATCAAATACCACAGACCTGCTCGATAATGAGAAGCCATTAAGGGAAATAAATACCTTTGCATACTATTAAGAGCTAGCAGGGCTGGGGCGCCTAGGTGGCTCAGTAGGTTAAGTGGCCAACTTCGGCTCAGGTCATGATCTAATGGTTTGTGGGTTCGAGCCCCATGTTGGGCTCTATGCTGCCAGTTAGCTCAGAGCCTGGACCCTGTCTTCGGATTCTGTATCTCCCTCTCTCTCTGACCTTCCCCTGCTCACTCTGTCTCTCAAAAATAATTTTAATAAATTTAAAAAACAGATCTGGTAGGGCTGAGCCTCCTGTCCCTTGGGCATGTGAACCAGGATGCCTAGATCTGTCTCTTAATTTTCCTGGGAGTAAGGAAAATCTTAGGGTGGTACTCCATCAAAAGAAATACCTGGTCACCTGAAAACTGCAACTTGGACCAGGAAAAGATAAGAGGGTGAATTTGGTGAGCCCCACCTCTAGGGCTAGACAGAGGAATCGTGAACATGAGAGAGGCTCGGGGGAGTAGCACACATACACTCTTTTCATACATTCACCTGCTCAATTCAGATAACAAGCAACAAACACAAAGACCTAGACATACTAGCACCAAAAGGATATTTCTTGATTTAATAGTATAGTGAAAATAAGCTGAAAATCAGATTCTATTTATTACAGTTCACTTCATTATAGGAATGTCCCTATTTTATATATCAAGGTTGGAAATGCCTCTTCTCTGCTACCTTATGAGTAATAATGTAGGTCTTCTGTACATTTTCTCTGGTATTAAGAAAATAATACATATTGAGATTCTTGGCTCATATGCATTAGAACAGATTTGGACCAATTTAGACCAAGAAGGTAAGTAACTTACCATTAATGGTTAGATGTTAGAAGTGTTTGATTTCAGCCATGTTTATGTAAAATAAGTGTTTTTCAACCGTATGTTGTCATCCCAGACTATGTTTTTCAAACTCAATAGCCATTTTCTAGTGTGGGCAGTAGGTGACAAAGAATGCATTAAGAGAACTAGATAGTAGTAATGTTTGCACGATATTATGAGTGTGCTTAATGACACTGAACTGTATATTTTAAAATGGTAAAATGGTAAATTTTATGTTATGTGTACTTTATCACAATAAAAATGCATTAAAAGATTTGGGAATTGGAGTGGAAAAACTGGCTTTTCCCTGCAGTGGCTCTCAAACCTCTAATGGATCACGAGAGATATGCTACCTACAACAAGGTGCTAACTTTTCATTGAATGTTGGCCTAAATCTGAACAATCTGGAAGGTAACTTTGGAGGTAATTGGGAGGAAACAACCATGTTATAGGGAATCTGGTGCCCAAATGCCAGGATATCAAACAATGCATAGCCAGAATGCCAGGAATCCAGCCTTTGTTGCCGCTGACTTGTATGCACAGCTTTGAGAAATAAGAGTTTCTGCGGAAGGTATGCATTCTTGGTCTCGATGTCTTGAGGACAACAATAACTTCAAAACAAATACTATTTTATGATAGGCAGGAGGATTTTTATGTTCCCAAAATATATCTGCAATAAGTAGAAGTACCTAAACAAGAATAGAGTTTTGCAGGTGCAATTTGCATCTGGCCCCAGTCCAGTCTTAGGTGTGACAGTGAGTACAATTAACCATTGAGGAAAAGGACATTCAGGTCTGGTCCCTGGGTTTCTACTTCAGCTCATACTGAAAGATCGCCAACTTCCCTCTACTGCTCAGCCTTCTGGCCCTTTGAATCTCAGGTCTATCTCAGCCTTTTTGACCTTAATTAATGTGTTTCTTTACTTCTAAGCCATCCTCTGTCTCCCTATCCAAGACAGTTTGCATTGATAATCTTTTGTTGCACCCAAAGCTTGTTCATTTCCCCTAAATCATCAGTACTAATTGTTGACCATTAATTAAGCCTTAACAAGTAGCTGTAGTCATCAGCATATATAAAAACACAGTGAATTGACAGAGGAAGGCAGCAACAGGCAGGCCACAGGGTGACCACTCCACTGTGCTGCTTTTTAATCATTGCCTAGTAGCTGAACAGATGCCTACAAAAAGGAGGCTACCTCTGCAAAGGCATATAAATGTTTTGGAGGCAAATTTGTTGTGTGAAATAGTTTTTTAAAGGTAATATGGTTTGTATTTTTAAGAATTATTGCATGGATAATAAACACAGTCTGTCTTTTAGCCAGAGCATTGGTTTTCTATGAGCTTAGACACCCACCTGGCTATTTTTTTAATTTATTTATTTAAAATCAAGTTACTTAACATACAGTGTTGCACTGGTTTCAGGAGTAGGATCCAGTGATTCATCACTTCCATATAACACCCAGTGCTCATACCAACAAGTGCCCTCCTTAATGCCCATCACCCATTTAGCCCACAGCCCCACCTACCTCCCCTCTAGCCACCCTTTTTATTCTCTGAATTTCAGACTCTCTTATGGTTTACCTCCCTCTCTGTTTTTATTTTATTTTTCCTTCCCTTCCCCTATGTTTATCTGTTTTGTTTCTTAAATTCCACATGAGTGAAACCATATGATATTTGTCTTTTTCTGACTGACTTATTTCACTTAGCATAATACACTCTAGTTTCATCCACGTTGCCACAAATGGCAAGATTTCATTCTTTTTTATCGCTGAGTAGGATTCTATTCACCATATCTCCTTTATCCATTCATCAGTCAATAGATATTTGGGTTCTTTCCATAATTTGGCTAGTCTTGATAGCACTGCTATTAACATTGGGGTGCATATGTCCCTTTGAATCAGCATTTTTGTATCCTTTGGTTAAATACCTACTAGTGCAACTGCTGGGATAAATACCTACTAGTGCAACTGCTAGTGCAAAAAGATGTATTTTTAATTCTTTGAGGAACATCCCTACTGTTTTCCAGAGTGGCTGTACCAGTTTGCATTCCCATCAACAGTGCAAAATGGTTCCCCTTTCTCCACCTCCTTGCCAACATCTGTTGTTTCCTGAGTTGTTCATTTTAGCCATTCTGACATGTGTGAGGTGGTATCTCATTGTCATTTTAATTTGTACTTCTCTGATGATGAGTGATGTTGAGCATATTTTCATGTATCTGTTAGCCATCTGAATGTCTTCTTTGGAAAAGTGTCTATTCATATCTTCTGCCCATTTATTCACTGGATTATTTGTTTTTTTGGGTGTTGAGTTTGGTAAGTTCTTTATAGATTTTGTATACTAACCCTTTCTCTGATATGTCATTTTCAAATATCTTCTCCCATTCTATAAATTGCCTTTTAGTTTTGTTGATTGTTTCCATCACTGTGTAGAAGCTTTTTATCTGTGTAGAAGGTTTTATTGGAACCTTGATGAGGTTCCAATAGTTTATTTTTTCTTCTATTTACCTTGCCTCCAGAGACATGTCTAGTAAGATACTGCTGTGGCCAAGATCAAAGAGGTTGCTGTCTGTTTTCTCCTCTAGGATTTTGATGGTTTCCTGAATTTAGGTCTTTCATCCGTTTTGAATTTATTTTTGTGTATGCTGTAAGAAAGTGGTTCAGTTTCATTCTTCTGCATTTCACTGTCCAGTTTTCTTAGCACTGTTTGCAGAAGAGACTTTTTCCATTGGATGCTCTTTTCTGCTTTGTCAAAGATTAGTTGGCCATACAGTTGTGGGTGTATTTCTGGGTTCTCCATTCTGTTCCATTGATCTATTTGTCTGTTTTTGCACCAGTACTGTACTGTCTTAATGATTACAGCTTTATAATACAGCTTGAAGTTTGGAATTGAGATGTCTCTAGCTTTGGTTTTCTTTTTCAATGTTACTTTGGCTGTTAGGGGTCTTTTCTGGTTCCATACAAATTTTAGGATTGTTTGTTCTAGCTCTGTGAAGAATGCTGGTGTTATTTTGATAGGGATTGCATTAAATGTGTAGATTGCCTTGGGTAGTATAGAAATTTTAACAATGTTTGTTCTTCCAATCCATGAGCATGGAATGTTTTTCCATTTATTTGGGTCTTCTTCAATTTCTTTCATAAGATTTCTGAAGTTTTTAGCATACAGATTTTTTATATCTTTGCTTAGGTTTATTCCTAGGTATCTTATGGGTTTTCGTGCAATTGTAAATGTGATAGATTCCTTGATTCTCTTTCAGTTGCTTAATTATTAGTGTATAGAAATGCAACCAATTTCTGTACATTGATTTTATATACTGTGACTTTGCTGAATTCACATATCACTTCTAGAAGTATTTTGGTGGAGTCTTTTAGGTTTTCCATGTAGAGCATCATGTCATCTGTTAAGAGTGACAGTTTGACTTTTTCTTTGCCAATTTGTATGCCTTTTATTTTTTTGTTGTCTGATTGTTGAGGCTAGGACTTCCAGTACTATGTGAAACAACAGTGGTAAGAGTGGACATTCATGTCGTGTTCCTGACCTTAGGAGAAAAGTTGTTTTTCCACACTGAGGATGATATTAGCTATGGGTCTTTCATATATGGCCTTTATGATGTTGAGATATGTTACCTCTATCCCTACTTTCTTGAGGGTATTTATCAAGAACGGATGCTGTATTTTGTCAAATGCTTTTTCTGCATCTATTGAAAGGATCATATGGTTCTTATCCTTTCTTCTATTAATGTGGTTTATCGCATTGATTGATTTGCAAATATTGGACCAGCCCTGCAGTCCAGGAATAAATCCCACTTGATGATGGTGAATAATTCTTTTAATGTACTGTTGAATTTGATATGCTAGTATCTTGTTGAGAATTTTTGCATCCAGGTTCATCAGGGATATTGGCCTGTAATTCTCCTTTTTAGTGAGGTCTTTGTCTGGTTTTGGAATCAAGCTAATGCTGGCCTCATGGAATGAGTTTGGAAGCTTTCCTTCTATTTCTGTTTTTTGGACAGTTTGAGAAGAATAGGTATTAACTCTTTTTAATTGTCTGGTAGAATTCCCCTTGTTTGTTGGGAGGAACAAACAAGGCCTCTTTTTGTTGGGAGATTTTTGATAACTGATTCAATTTCTATGCCAGTTATGGGCCTGTTCAAGTTTTCTATTTCTTCCTGTTTCAGTTTTTGTAGTGTGTGAGTTTCTCAGAATTTGTCCATTTCTTCAAGATAGCACAGTCTGTTGGCATATAATTTTTCATAGTATCCTCTTATTATTGTTTGTATTTCTGTGGTGTTGGTTGTGATATCTCTTCTTTAATTCATGATTTATCTATTTTGGTCCTCTCTCTTTTCTTTTTAATAAGTCTGGCTAGGGGTTTATCAATTTTGTTTATTCTTTCAAAAAACCAGCTTTTAGTTTCATTGATCTGTTCTATTGGGGGTTTTGTCCTATATTGTGTATTTCTACCCTAATCTTTATTATTTCCCTTCTTCTGCTGGCTTTAGGCTTTATTTGCTGCTCCTTTTCTAGCTCCTTTAGATGTAAGTAAGGTTAGGTTGTGTATTTGGGACCTTTCTTGCTTCTTGAGATAGGCCTGAATTGCAATGTGCTTTCCTCTTAGAACTGCCTTTGCTCTATCCCAAAGGGTTTGGACTGTTGTGTTTTCATTTTCATTTCATTCCATGTATTTTTTAATTTTTTCTTTAATTTCCTAGTTAACCCATTCATTTTTAATTTTTTTTATGTTTATTTATTTTGAGAGAGACAGAGACAGAGTGTGAATCAGTTAGGTGCAGAGAGAGGGAGACACAGAATCCAAAGCAGGCTCCAGGCTCTGAGCTGTCAGCACAGAGCCCGACATGGGGCTCGAACTCAAAAACTGTGAGATCATGACCTGAGCCTAAGCCAGACATTTACCTGACTAAGCCACCCAGGTGCCCCACCCATTCATTCTTTAGTATGATGTTCTTTAACCACCATGTATTTTGAGGGCTTTCCAAATTTTTTCTTGTGATTGATTTGAAGTTTTATAGTGTTGTGATCTGAAAATATGCCTGGTATGATCTCCCTCTTTTTGTATCTGTTGAGGGCTGATTTGTGACCCAGTATGTGATCTATTCTAGAGAATGTCCCATGTGCACTTGAGAAGAATGTGTGTTCTGCTGCTTTAGGAGGAAATGTTCGGAATATATCTGTTAAGGCCATCTGGCCCAGCCACTTAGCTATTTTTTTAACCAAGAAGCCATTTATGCTCAGCAATAAATGCTGAAAATCAAAGTTCCAAGGGATTTTGAATCAAAGGGAATCTTATTCAAAGAATAGATCACAGCCACAGAGAATAAACCAACTTGAAATTAGATATTCTAAATAGATCCTTTCCTGTGTTCTTTCTATATACCATTGCTGAATTCTAGCTATGCAGTGTTTGATACAAGGAATTAACCTGTCCCTAAAAATAAATTCATATGTGATTTCCCTTGTGTCTTGCTTACCTCCTTTCCAGGTAACTTCAGAAGAACTGAACAGTATAATTCATAATATAATGGCCTGGGTTGTGGTTGCAGTGACTAGTATATTATACCCAGCCATCACAAAATATGAAGAAGGGTTGAAAAATATTATATACCCATTGCCTGATGATTCTACCCTCTCTTCAAATAGTGCGAGTTGCTGTAGCACAAGGAGTGAAATGCTTCTATATGAAACAAGTAAGGCATTTCAGGCAAAGGTCTGTGAAGACACAGAGGACAAGTCAATACAGCAACCAGTGGCACCCATAAAACAATCTTCTGCCCACAAAGAAAGAACAGTTACAGGAAAAGCTCATCACAGGAAAAGACAACGTAAAAGCTCTGGACCTAAAAATAATGAGACCGCTGAATCCCACAAGATTAAAACCTGCAGATCTGATAGTCACCTTTTTGTACCGATTGAAACAGGCACAAAGGAATCTGAAGATGCTACCACTAAAACAGATGGCTCAGAATACCTACTGTCTACTGATGAAAAAGCAAAACTTGTAAAGGAGATGCAGGAGTTAAAGAATGTTTTTGATAATTTTAAATATCATCTAAAAGAGGAAACTGAGCTGATTTTACAAAATATCTTTCATGAAATGGTGTCTGAATTAACCCAAACCATCCCCATTCTTTCTTCTGTTATGGCAAAAACTTTGGTTGACCAAACTCACATTGACAAAGGAGACTTGCTCTCCAATGCCAGTATCTCCTCAGCAGCTGCTGAAATTATAGAAAGCATGCTTGATAAGATACAGTCTACAGTTGAGAAAAAATGTATTGAAGTATTTTCACAAGAAAATTTTTCAGTTCACTTAAAATCAGACTTACCAACCAGTGGAGAACATTTCATTTCTCCAGAAGAAAAAACTTCAAAAGCTTCACTTCCTTACACTGTGGAGAACATGAGTGATATTGCAGATGATATGGTTCATGTGATTTTAGAAAAGCTGATGTCTCTTGCATCTTCTAAGCAAAATGAACTTGCTCATCTTGAAATCACAACTGAACTGGCTTATCAACAACACAAGGAAGACCCAATATATGTGTCCCTTCAAAGACCCTGCAAAAGGAAATCCAGTGCTGAACCTGATGTAGCCAATTTGATTGGCAGAGAAGAAATACAAAATATAGTGTCAAATATTTTTTCCCAGTCCTCTCTGGTTGGTTATATACAGGAAGCAATCAGCACTATACTAAATTATATACAAATTGGACTTAATGGAAGCCTCATTGCAACTAAAGAAACAGTGATCATCCTTCAGCTACTTGATGATATCTTGGCTCAGCTACATCAGAAACCAGCAAAAACAGTTGTCCAAAGGAGAAGACACCCTGGCCTAAGTAGTCCTTCTGGTACTGAAGAAGAGCACAGACTTGCCAGCACTAGAGTAGCTAATGATCCTAGATATGGATGCTTATTTCCACCTATTAATGTTCCTGGCATGGTTCTTTATTCTGAAGATGAAAATAAAGAAATAGAAAAGATTGTGAAAAATGTGCTGATTTCATCTATCAGAGATGAAAAAGCAAAATTACAAGAACAGCTTCCTGATCACTGGCTAACAAGGGAAAATGCTGATTTAAAGTACAAAAGAAATATGAACTTACCTACAAAGCCTGCTTCTGAAGGCAAAGTAGCATTTCCTGACAGGGGATTAAAGACTGATCTTCCAGCTTTTGATAATAGGGAACTTTTTAAGGACAAGCTATGTTTGGATAAAGACCTCATGCTTCTCGGCCAACATGTAAAGCATCAAATACAAAAAGCCTCAGAAAATATAATTACAAGTATTTTAGCAGAGATGCTCAAAGACATATCCTCTGGGCCCTCTGGTCACCTAGATTATAAAAATGATAAAGAATCTTCACTTCTTACCTCAGGAATCCCACAAGATCTTTCCTCTCGAGACTGGATGAACCAGATGTTCTCTGTGTCAGAAATCCAAATAGTAGCTCAAGAAATTGTAGATGCTGTATTAAAAATACTTTCCATAGCTTATAGTCACATTATCAGCCACTCTTCATCAGTACATGAAACTTCTTTAGGTAATGCTGACATACCAAATAAAGAGCCATTAGAAATATGGTTTGAGAGTAAAAGGAAGATGAAATTTTTATCTTTACTTGGAATAGACCCTACAAAAGATTCCTGGTTAGAACCTGAAGAAAGTAAATCAACACCTGAACCTATAGTTCACATTAGTGATAAGATCATCTATACAATTTTTAAGAAGCTGAAGTCATTTATTTGTCCAAAATTGGAAAATTGCTTTAAACTAGAAAGCCATGCTGACCATTCAAAGCCTGTACCTGACAGGAAACCTTCATTTCAATCTCACTTTGGTACTTATACGACTAAAGTGGTAAAAATTGTTTTGGATGCTATCCAGAAAGAACTGAAATACAGTAAGAAAAATGTAAATCTTGGGAAGAGTGTCTCTCCCAAGGATTTTATAGATACAGGAGATTTTGCTGACTATGAAAAGGAATTAGACTCTGTTGTCATAAGGCTAAATAATGACATTATGATAAATTCATTAGCAACTTGCATTTGTGAGTTGTTAAGTGGAAATACAGGTAAAAGCAATATTATACTCCCTTCAGATAAGCTAAGGTCTAAAATCTCACATGAAACTGCTGACATTGATCAACAATGTCATTGTCCTCGTATTCAAGAGGAAGTTGACAAATTTACCAGATTGCAAGTGTTAGATAGAATTGGGGATACCTTATATGACATGTTACATGAGGTTATAGAAGACCACCCATGTTCTCCCCCATCTGATGAACAAAATAGAGAGTGGATTGATGAGAATTTGAGGACAACCACTGCACTGCAGTCTAATATTCAGCTCATTTCTCATACAATTCTAGAAGATATCATTAGAAAATTATGTAGTGTTGAAATGGATCACATTTTCACAAATTCAGAATTTAAAGATATCTCAGAGTATATTGATACCGACAGCCTATCATTTCCTTTGCTTCTTGAGGAAATGAGCAGATGCTCTGACATAATCTCCAGCATGGTGTCCAGTGTGATCCAGCCAGGTAGCGAAGAGGTGACTAACAACAAGGGAAAGACAACTGCCTCCAAAACGGGACCACAAAAGTAAAGCATACAGATAAACTGGAAGTCATGGCTTCAGATATCTTTGAAATGGTTTTTGATAAATTGAAAGGGTTTGCCAATAGAAATTTAGAAACTCTGGGCACTACAATCAGTGGAAGTAAAAAGAACAACAAGAGGTACTGGGAAAGTGAAAGTATCAACATTTGTACAAACACATATGAAAGACAATTGCAGTCTGCTTTATATGTGCATGCAAAGAAAGTATCAAGTACTATTTTGAAGGCTATGCAAACGGAATTAAATGTGAGTATACCAGATTTGGAAACAGTTATGACCAAACCACTACAGGAGAAAGAAGTGCTTAAGAATCTGGTCAATTTAATTTTAGATGCAGGGCATCCACATAAGTTTAATGAAACTGAACCAGAAGAGCAAGGCATTGAAAATTACAGATACAGGCCAACCTATGGAAATTTTCTTCCTGGAGGAGCTGACCCAGAGTCTTATCTAGAAGATCTTGCAGATATAGAGAAAGAAAGTCCTGGAGAGGAAAGACCACCAGAAGAAACTAAATCAGAATCTCTTAAGCAAAGGGACCTAGAAAGAACATTTAAAAAAATCTGAAGTAGAACTCGAAGAACCAGAAAAGTCCCCAGTTGTGCCCATTATAAGAAATATTTTGAATGAAATTTTTCAGAATGACTTAATTCATCAATTAAGTGTGCTTACTCTCTCCCAATCCCATTTATGGGATATACCTCATGCTGGAGGTAAGCCATTTGCTCAAAAATCAATTAAGTCTGTGGTTAAAAGAATGGATCTTTTAGTGTCTGAAGCAGATGTAACTGTTGTTGTAGGTAATGTTGTTAGAACCATACTTCAAAAACTTTATTCTGCTGCCATGAAAGTTAGAAATACAAATGAAAATAGATATAACACTATCACCTTCTTGGCAAATATCTCTTTTCCTGAACATGCCAGTGGGGAAAAGTCCTCTGTTCATTCTACCACACTGGACAGAAATCCAGGTACATTTCAGTCCACATTCGGTAGTGGTAAAAGGACCAAAAAGAATGTAGTTTAAGATATTATACAGTCAGTATTAATAAATCTAGAAATGTTTGCTACTTCCAAAGTAAAAGCTCTCTTTTGTCCTCATGTCAATCTCACAGTTCCAATGGCTTTGCCTCTACAGCAGGATGAGATTGCTTTAAGCCAACTATGGCTATCAACCAAAGATTCATGTTCTGATGATCAGTGTTCCTCTTGCTCAGTGCATCATAACAAGTCTGGGGAGACCACCTCAATATGTCATCCAAATGCCTGTAAATTAAATAGATATGCAACCGAAGTGGCTAGACAAATTTTACAAGGAATCAAACAGAAGTTAGATAATGAAATGGAAAATCCATTCTTAGCTCATAATATTGTGGTTTCTGACAGGACCCCAAGTCAGACTGTTAACACAGTGTTAAGTATTATGTCCACTAAAGGTAAAATGAAAAAAACATATTTGACAGAGTGATTGATCTAAGTCAGCCAGAAGATATTGTTGAAAGGCTGTTCAATAAAAGTGATTATCAAAAAAAACTTCAACTTCAAATACTAGATACCGTTGAGGGTATCTTAAGTGACATCTGCAAGAAAACACTAGATGAGAATAATGTCCTACTAGCTGAATCCACTCTTAATAAATGTAACATAAGTGGGAAACATTTAGAAGCAAACTCTGAAACAAACCCTGTGTGTGCAAATAAGGCTGTTCCAATGCTTTTAGTTCCTAAGTCTTGTGTCGCTATGATTTCCAGTGATATGGTAGATATTGTTCTTCAAACTCTCACTTCTGCTATCATGCTTAGTGTAAATGCAAAGGATTCTATTTTTCCAAAATTGCCCCTGAAGTTTTCTGGTGTATTTCCCCAAGCAGAGCATCAACAACCTCTTGTTATGGACCCAAGGAATGAAAGGAAAAGGGAGATACTTCCATTTGCAAGAAAGGGAATAGATGTACAGCTGAAATCAGTCTACTCTAATGATAATCAGACAACTGTACTTAAAAAACAAGGCCAAGAAATGTGCTTTTGACCCATGTGAAGAAAATGCTCACTTTATTACTAAAACCATTTTGAATAGATTAAAATCTTTTGCCACAGAAAGAATAGATTTTCTACTTACTCTTTATACTCAGACTAGAGAAAAACCATATGTTGTTGGCCCAGAATTTACAAATTATAAACAAAACGACAGTGTATTTCTTGAAGCAAACCAAATGCCATCAGATGTGAGTATTACAAAAATCTCAACAGCCAGAACCATTCTTGGTCAAGAGGTCACAGATTACACATTTGCTAATTACAGGGAAAAACACAGACCTACAATTCATATATCACAAGGTAGTCTTAGGGAATATGCTGATATAATTGCCAGTACCATTTTGATGCTTATAAAAAATGACATAGATTTAGAAATCCAAAAGATGTATTCATATCCAAATAATACTTCATTCCAAGAAAACATAATTGCGAGCAAAACTGTCAACAACATCTTCAAGAGTTTATGTGATAAAATATCTTTAAAGGCAAATAGGTTTTACTCACAGCAGAACCCTAACCTATTTACACAACTAGCTGTAAAAAATGAAATATTGCCTGGTCAGAGAAAGATGGAAGATAAAACTGAACTATCTCTTTTTTTTAAAATACCCACATCAAAACCAAATTCTATCAGAAGCAGAAAACCTGAGAGGGGTTTTGGAAGAGATATTTAAAAATGGAGAATCTAGACAGGAAAAAACTGCTTTGTTAAGTGCGATTAAGGAAATTTTAAGGAAGATATATCGAAGGGTAATGGAAGACATAGACCACTGCTCTCCATTTAATGAACCCCCCCCACTTTACATCTGATTCTAAAATTAAAACATCAACAGCAGCACGAAAGAAAACCTTGCAGTCACATATAAGCAGTGTTGCAAATGATATAGTTGAAAGTGTTTTCAGAAAAATGTTCTCAATAGTTACAACATCCTTATATGAAAACAATGAGACCAGGGGAGAACTGGAAGCATCTGGCAGTGGTGAATTACTGGTGAATCCATCATACTTTCAGGACTCAAAACAAGCAGAAAGAAGTGTTCCCCCTGAACATGTGATACTGCGAGTTTGCCCTTCTACAGGCATTAGAAGTGTGGCTTCTTTGGAAAACACCTTATTGCAAACTTATCCATTGCGAGTGGGTGAAGAGTTGGTCCAAAAGGTTCTCAAAAAGATCACAAATTTTGTTTTGCAAAACCTAGAAAAGAATTTGTCCCTTAAGGATTGGTCTGATGAAATGCAATCTCTGAGGCCATGCAGTTCTAAAGCTAGTCCCAAAGGTAGCCCTAATACAAGTTTTAAAACACACTTTAAAGCAAAATCAAAAGTTATCTCTTTGCCTAAATTTGGAACAAAACTACACCTAGGACCTAGTGGTGCTAAAGCCAAAAGCAAGACCAAGTTAAGTCCTAGAGAGAAGACTTTAAGAGGCAGTCAGTCCAATACAGGCATTGGCCTGCCATACCTGCTATCAACAGAGGATGCTAAAAACTCCTTAGTGAGAACAAAACTCCCCACTGCAGAACTAAAAATTTATGCCAAGGAAATAGTAAGCAATATTCTGGAAACAACTGTGAATCAATTTCAAAAGATGAGGCAAAATAGACTAATGGTAAATATAAACACTTTAACTTCTGATCAAATCTTGACGGCAAGTAAAATAGTTAATGCAGTTTTGCAAGGATTATGTGCTACAAAGAATAACAATTTGGCCAACCAAACAAAAGGCTCATATTCCCATGATCTCAAACTTTCACAGATGAATTTTAGGGCAATCTCTCTTGCAAATCCAGAAGCCTGTTTCTCTTTGGAGAACGTTTCTTCCCAACTAGAGAAAGTCTTTTCTAAAGAATATATTTTTAAACAAATGTTTGATAAATGGCAAACATAATCAAATGATTAGAAAATGAAAAATATAATCTATTGATGATAGCTGAGACTGTTTTGAATGAAATTTCAGTGAAAACAAAAGAATTAGAACAATCTGTTTCACTTTTAAATTTATCACCTCTTGAAGCTTGTGAAAGCAGGTACTATAACTTTAAAAGTGCTGCTTTTAGAGCTGAGGGTTCCCAAGCACAAATTAATATATTTGGTCAGGAAATTGTTAAAAAGCTATTCGAAAAATTAGAGGTGTACTTCATGACTCAGATGTTCATAACAGATGGTGAAGAAATGCTAGCAAGCAAGAAAGAAACTACTGCTAGAAATCAAGGAAGCTCCTTAAGAACAAACATCCTCAATAATGTACCAACCTATAACACAAAGTTGAAAGACAACATATTTGGGGGCTCTAGTCACCAAATTGCTCAAGAGATCATGGAAAGGGTTCTGAACACCTTAGAATCATTTGCAGACCTACAGTTCAGACATATCACTACATATGCTTTTTCTGAAATTGTGAAAATACCTATTGAAAACTTTTTTGCTGTCCAACAGAAACCATTAATGAAAACGATATTGCCCAAGTTACAACAACTGAATAAGTTTCCTGATGAATCTAAATCAAGTAGTATGATCTCCCAGGAGAATATGCAGAATAGCCTTCGACAGCTTCACTCATTCCATTCAGAGCTGCTTACTTATACTGCTAATACTGTCAATGACATGCTTGATATAATTAAGAACAAGCTAGACAAAGAAAAATGCCAAATGGAACCATCTTCAAGTCAGATCATCAGCACACTGATGGACCAGTGTACTCATTTCTATGATTCGATGATCAAAAGCCATCCAAAGGAAAATCTGCTCCAAGTAGATGAAAATGCCAACACTGCCAATTGGCACAGGTTTGCAACTGGGATGGGAATGTCCATTTCAAAGTCAAAGGGAGTTAGCTGGGGGGATAATCTTCTGCAAATCCCTGGCTTGTATTTTTATTCAGAGGAAGATAGAAAAGTAAAGGACAAGACTTCAGCAAATCAACCTTCATATATCAGATACCCTGCAGGTGATACACCTAAAACCAGAAAGCCTTTGGAAGGGCTCACATCAGAACTTAAACCATTATATTCTAGAAGTGAAACCCAAGGCCTCATCCATTTTAATCAAGCCATGAAAGGAAACAGCTCTTTCCCAGAAGTCTGTGTCTTACAAAAACCATCTCAGAAATCTGGTGACTGTGCAAGCAGCACCAGAGCACTCCACATCCTTCATAGAAAAGGAAAAAGGTGAAAATCAAAGAGTTCATCACTGTGAGTTTCCCAAACCAATTGTTAGGCTAAACCAAATACAGAAGAAAACCATTTCTCCACCCAAAATATGTGTAGCTGCAGAAAATATTGTCAATACAATGCTGTTGAGTTATGGCCTCTCAAGTCAAACCCCACAAACTAATGAAAGTATAGAAACAATGAAGCCATTTTTTGTATCAAAGGAAAAATCTTTGTCTCTAATGTCTGAAAAACAAAAGGATAATAAAGGCTTGCTTAAAATACGGGGAAAAAGAATCAGCTCTAAAACCAAAGAAGAAAACAAAAGCCTTATAGAAAGTGGAGACAATTTCACTTTACTGGAAAAATGGAAAGATAAGTACCAAAAGTTAGAGAAAATAGCACCTCTTGAAAAGGCTGAAGTCATTGCTTTTGCAGATCAAGAACTGGGACCACATGAAATCCATC
The DNA here is from genome assembly GCA_028646485.1 of Cryptoprocta ferox. Lineage (NCBI taxonomy): Eukaryota > Metazoa > Chordata > Mammalia > Carnivora > Eupleridae > Cryptoprocta > Cryptoprocta ferox. Next base: position 18,604,909 of record CM053579.1, read on the forward strand.
TAGTAGCAAGATATGTTACTACAGCTGTTGTAACACATTTCAAGAACTTTGAAGCCAGAGGTGAGTGAGGGATGGCTTATAAAGAGTTGGCATCATTTTAGATTTTAAAAAGTCCATGAGTTTTGTTTTCACTTCTCAAATCCAAGAAGCTGCATCCATTGCTTCTCTGAAAGTAACCTTGGATTTGGGGTGGCTGGTTGTGTGTTTTTCAACTAGTCAGTATGCTAAAAGGAAAAACAAATGTTCACACATTTACATAATTTTCATTGGAGGAGGGTTATTCAGTTTTCACTATCAACAGATGAAATTGAATGGGCATAATTTAAAGTGATATATTTTGTTGGGCATGAGGTATGACTAGGACACGATGAAACCAGTTGTCTTGCTTGGGAAATATAGCTGCTCTAAAGGCAATTCCCAAACATAAGTTCAGAGAGGGTTTTTTGTATGTGTTTTTTTAAGATTGATTTCTTAAATTACAGTCAGACTTTCCATACATAGTTAATTGACTGTAATGATCCAACTTATTTTTGATATATACAGTTAGTCTTTGCAATTATTGATGATAGAGTTTACAAGAACAGTGGCATTAACCTTCTTGTTATGTTCATGTGCCAATGGTCTGACTTAAGCTCTTTTTAAGTACCCTACTCTAAACCCATGCTTACAAATAGGATATCTGTGCTCCCTTTCTTTGAAAGCTTGCATGCATATATTGGGTTGAACCATATAAAATAGCCATTTTGTGTGTCAAAAACTGTCAAATATCAGCAGTTTCATTCAGTTCAATTTTCTATATACTATAGAGTGCCAAACGGGATAATTAGCTAAACAGCTGAAAATGTTTTCAAGAATTATGTGAGGTCTCTAGTTACCACTGGAATCACTCTAGGGCATTGCACCTAAAGTTGAAAATCATTTCTCTGCCCCAAGATTTCTCTTCCCAAAAGCTGGAAATATGGCTATACAAGGAAGAAGCAAACACTTAGAGATCTGAATTCTGTTTGGCTATTTTCTTAATTTCCTGGCTGAAGTAAAGTTCCACATGTGGAAAAAAGAGATTTGAAGAAAACTCTGTTCCTTTCTTGACTAGGTTTTTCTATTTCTTGAGTAAGGTACCCCCAAGGTAAAATTCGTGTATAAAATATTGTTAGTATTTTGAATGCTCAACCTATTCCCTTAATGCATGTTAAAAATAGTACTGTTTTCTGTTTTAAGGTCCTCTTGATGAAAAAGCATCTATTGTTTCCACACCATTAAGGAAAAATATGAATCAAAACAGCATCTAAAAAGCATTAACTATGATTCTTCACTTTATAGATTTTGTGAACATCTCACTGAACTGGTCATTTTCTATATAATTTCAAGCATTTCTGACTGTACTGAAGATGGTGGAACAAAGCAGAAATCACTGGAAAACCAAGATGCAGCATTTAGCAAGGTTATTTTAGTTCATTCACAAGTATTTGCAAGTCAGTCAGTTTCTATCAGAGGACTTGCTTTAAGCATTTCTGAAATCATTATTCAAATCCTTTTTAATAGTGATATTTTAAAGGCAGACACTACACAACAAGTGGTTTCCATGAAAACAAAATATATTTACTGCCCAAGAGTAGCTGCGGCTGACTTCGATGATCACTTTCAGGATCTCTTAATAGGAGTGATCCATGTTCTGTCCAAAGAAATAGGAATAAAGTATCAGTCAGACAGCAGAGGAAGAAACAAACCACTCTCCATGCTTAAAAGCCATAGTTTGCCCATTTGCAACAAAACCAAAACTATGAAAATACAGGCCCCAGAGGTTGGCAGTCAGCTCCTACTCACCGAATTAATCAACTAGTACAGAAAAATAAACGAAATTCTCTGGCATGTAAGTTAGGTACTCTGGTTGGTAGCCTAAAAACTCATGAATCCAAGGAGGTAGTCAATAAAATTTTCAATATTGTTTTCAAATTGTTTTTGCCAGATGAGTGTCCAAATTGGGAAATGGATCCCGGTAAAATACAAAGAAAAATGTTCCTATCTTCAAATAACCAGCAAAGCCTTAGAATACCTAGAAATAACTCAGGGCTCTCCTCAAAATCAGCTTTTCTTCTGAAAGTTGTATGTGAGAAACTTATAATACTTTTGGAAAAATGTACAGCCAACAATTTCCTTACAGATAGACCTCCTTCTGATGAAATTTCAGTAGAAGGTCAACTGTTCAACATACTTCAAAATGTAGACGATTATTGCAGGGGAACTATGGACTCTGGCTCACCATTTGAAGAATATGACATGTCAGACCTTTTGGAAAATCTGGCAGAAATAAATCAAGAATCTAGGCTTAGTATTACTTCCCATACCTTGGTAAAATCCTTAATGGAAAAACTGTCACGTGGTATACATCGACCTCCCAGAAGTCCACTATTTACAAGAAATAATTTAATGTATAGTACTAGAGAAAGACTCCCTAGCTTCCCAAAAGGAATAAGGCCAGAATTAAAAGAATCAAGACAGGGTAAACGCTCTGTAAGATTCATGAGTTATGACAGCAAGCCTTTGACAGAACCACTGAATAATCCCAGGGTGATTCATTCCAAAACACAAGCCCCATTTGGTAAGCAATTTTCAGGAAAATTCCCTCCTCTACCTCCCCTTCAAAGACCAGGTAAAAAGGAAGTGAATGCAACAGCCATTCTTAACATGCAACATCCAGAAGGCATGAACACAGGAGTTTACTCTGCCACATTTCTGGAGGAAATAATTGCAGACATTTTCCTTAATCTCTCTATCTCATTGCAGGGCAAAAATGTAAACATCACTGAGGCTCAGCTCAATGACATAAATATATTAGATGTCAACTCCGTGGTGAATGAGTTTAATAATGCTCGAGTCACTGTTTTACGGGATGTTGAAGAAAGGATATGTTTTCCACCAATAAAGAAACTGTTAGAAAGATTGTTGACTCTGTTTATAGTGATGTTTCATGGAAATATGCATTGCAAGTTACCAGTGGCAATCATCTGACACATGCTACCACCTCAATAGCAGAACAGATAACTAATGGCATATTGAAAGAGAGTGTAGACTACCAACTTCCATTGTGTTTTGTAGGAAAGATCATGCTTAATTCATATTACCCTCTTAAAGCTGAAAATATATTGCAGAAACTTCAAAACAACCTGAGAGAACTTAATTACCAAGGTCAACATTCAACGGTCTATACCACCATGTTATCACACTCATTTTTAGACCATGTCATCAGAAAGCTATTGTTTCAGCTCATTTCTCCACCCTGCAAGGCTTCATGCTTGGGAAAGAAGTATTTAATGACTTCAGATTTTGATGAGATACCTGTGTAATAAATAAGGTTTTGTTAGCCATTTCAAAGCATAAGATTTGGCTCACTAAATATGATTGTCAACATCTATATACAGAAAAAAACCTTCAAAATATGGTGGAGTCTGTTTATAATACTGTTTTACAAATATCTGACTCTCTTGTGTCAATACAGAAAAGTATAGTAAGACACAGCCCAGTTATGCTTGACCAAATGGCCAGTTTCATTATTCAAGAGATTATTGACAATCATCTTCAACCCTTTCTTTGTGGAGACAGCTTGCCTTGTTCAAAGACTCCATTGGATGAAATATCAAATATGGTTAAAGAGGTTCTCAGTGAGGTCACAGAGCCACATAGACCCCAGAAGCCATCATCACTAAGTATGGACTTTTATCCTAATGCATTTGTAGAAGATATTTTTGCCAGATTATTATCAAAGTTCTTTAATCCAAAATATAATACTGAATGTTAACTGGATAAAATGACCCAAAAAGTAGTAAACTCAATAAATAACCATTTTAACAAAGCTAAAATCTGCATTCTTCATGATGACCAAGAACAGTCTTTCCCCACTATAGATACAGATACTGTGGATGAACTTGTCAATTCAGTTTATGAGAATGTTCTGAAACAGCATGGGCTAGTCCCTGAGGTTGACAATGAAGAACTCAAAAGCAGTGATATTTTTGCAGAAAATGTTACCAATTTAATTGTGGCAGCTATTTCTGATTATCTTTTTCACCCATTGTTTTCTGGGGATTTGTCAGCTTCCTCCTATGCTACTTTAACAGCAGAGAACATTATTCAAAACATCTTTAGTGACAGCAATGAAACTACCAAGCCAAGCCAACATCTATCCCCATATATCACCTTGCTGCCATACACATTTTTAGAAGACATAATTAGAGTACTGTTATCTAAAATCTTTCCTTCTACATCTAACATGGTTCCATACAGTGAAACTCCAAAAGGTAGATTAGGAATTAATTGCAGTGAAATCTCTTCAAAGCTAATCAGTGATGTTAGGATGAAAATTGCCCAACATGAAATTCGATTTTCAAAAGATGAAGAAACAGAATCTGTTTATTCAGAGAATCTCGTTGATTCTGTATTCAGAAATATCTTGCAAAACTCTGGGTCTAAAGAAGCAGTTGAGCATGATATCACAAGCAGTAACAATGTTCTTATTGACAGAATAGCAGGTTTTATCATTAAAGATATCTGTCAGCAACATCTCCATCCATTTATGTATGGAAAGTCATTACTTCCTCCATCATATACATATTTTGACGATATGAGAAAGCAGATTTTTTTTGCTGGTGTTTACTCCTCAGCCTTTTTGGAAGATGTGATCTCTGGGGTTTTAAGTAAAATATTCCACAGGGTGTTAGGTATTGTGCAAACAAACTCAATAAAAGATTCAGGAAAAGAACTGTTGGAAACAGCTGAAAAACTCACATATTTGATAATCAAAGAATTCTCAAAAGCTCAAGTTGGCATCCTAGAAAATGCAAGGGAACAATTGTGTTTGCCACCAGTACACAGAGACGTAGTGATCAAAATTATTGATATGGCATATAGCAAAGTTTTACAAGAATATGAACTGGAACCTGATAAAAGCTTTCTCGATGATACAAAAACATTGGCTGAAAGGGTAACTAAAATTATCCTTGCTGAAGTTTTTGATTTCAAAATTCATCCAGATTTCATAGCAAAGCTGCCTTTTAAATCATATTCAAGACTCAATGCTGACGTTTTGATAAAGAGAGTTCATTATGCTATTAGTAAATCAAGACTCCGAAGACGGACCTATACAACCTATACCACCGTATTATCACATACACATTTGGAAAAAATAGTCACTCAGGTTTTATCTCATATAAGTCCATTGAACTACAGTGCAGAAGACCCAGACTTTTCGCAGTCAGACTTCAGCAACCCATTTGTGAGGCTGATTGGTGAAACCATGTCAATAATTTCTAAACATGCAATATGCATTATTAAACATGGAAATGAAAAACAAAATGTGATTTCAGAGAAAGACATCCAGGCTATGGTTGAGGCCATTTACACTGACATTTCTCATTCAAGTCTATACCAGTCTCTTATAAAAGATAACGAAGGCATGAATAATATACCTATTACAAAAATAGCAATTTATATAATAAAGGAAATATTTAACCATCATCTTGAGTCATTTTTATCTGGAGATAAAACTCTTCCTTCAGGTACAGTGGGTCAAACTTATCAACAGAGAGCAACAGATCCTAAACAAAGAGAATTATTGTTTATTGTGAATTCAGCTGTCTTTTTAGAGGATGTAATTTCTGAGCTTTTATGCAGAATCCTTTATGTATTCTCACATAATGTCTTGGTTGCTGAAAACCCATGTAAAGCAAAAGCCAACATAACTAACATTGTTACAATATTAGTAAAATCAATTGTGCTGGAATTCACCACATCAGAAATTTTAGTTGCAGATCACTGGGATGAAAATTTGTATTTTTCAGAAGGATATAAAGAAATAGTTAAAAACAACTGTCAGCCTAATTTACAAAAATATTAGATGATCATAAATCTCTGATTCATATTTATAGAGCTATACAAAGTGATGCTCTTAGTTTTGGGAAAAAATGTTATTTGCTAGTAGGAGAAATTTATGACTATCAAGTCAAGTCATTAGTTTTGGGAGAATTAGCAGCTCCTTCCTATTCCTCCCTCCAAGATGAGAACATCATCAGAAATGTGCTTGACACCATAAGCAATGATAGCCATGTTTTGCCATCATGTATCACTGTATTGCCACATTTCCTTTTAGAAGATATTATTTACAAGCTCCTAGCACATATATTCCCTTCATCTGAGACTGAAACTGAACTAAATGAGAAAGAGGTGCCACCAGATTATGAGTTTGTGAATGCAGCTTCAAAACTGACTGATGAAATTATAACAGAAATTTCTGAACATGAAATTAGACTTGCCACAGCAGAGGAGCATGTGGAAAGTATGCAGTTAAGAGCAACTGAGAACTTTATTGACTCTATGTAATAATATTATGAAAAAAATTAAATTAGAATATGAAACACAGAGTGATACATGCAAAAAGGGAGACTCATTCCTCAAGAGAATAGCTGGTTTTATTATGAAAGAAATTGTGGACCACCATCTGCAGCCATTTTTATGTGATGAAGAATCACCTCCCTGTGACTTACCAAAAATGACCACATCATTGAACTCTTAGAACTTGATAAAGAAAACAAACAGTCCTTCCCACAGGCTTCTGTGTATTCTGCTACATTTTTGGAAGATGTCATAATTGAACTTGTTCGCAAATTTTCTGCTCTCCCAAGTATTGCTGAAAACCCTAAGGACAAAGAGATATCAGAAAAAGACCTCATGGGCATGGCTATAAAATTTGCAAATGCCCTTATTGGGGAGTTTAGGAAAAGTAAAATTAAAGTCCTAGCAAATGCTGGAGAAATGTTTTCTTTTCCACCAATAGATAAAAAGACAATCAATAAAGTATCTGATTCTGTATACAATGAGGTCATAGAAATATATGGATCTAACAATGTTTACAAAGAGGATGGAAGTAACATTGTTATAGAGATAATAGCTGCTTTAGCCAAAAAGGCAATCTCTGCTTTCAAGATTCAACCACTTTTGTCAGGAGACTGGTCTTCCACCTTCTTTTCATTTCCAAATGTGGATAATATCATCCAAAGAGTTCAACACCATATAATACCTTTACAAAAATAAACAAAAGCTTGAAGGAGATCCCAGTTTCTTCACTAGAACAATTATCTACACTTACTCCTTTAACCTCAGGCCTGAAAGATGTAATGGACACTTTGGAAATAGGTAGAGGAGCACTTCATGAAAAGGGGAATTTCAAAAAGGAGGACACATCTATGAAAACAGGCAGCATCGATGAGCTGATCTGTACCACTATAACTAGCATTATGAAGGGTGAATTAACTACCCTAGCATCAGGGTTTGTTGGAGGTGTGGCAAATAAAAAGAAAGGGGATAAAAAGAAAAAGGAAAGTTCGGTTGGAAAAGATAATGAGAAGGCATCAAAAGTTACTTCTCCAACAGTTAATGTGAAAAGTGAAGATACTCAGAGGCCAGATTTGAGTATGGAACTTACAAAGAATGAAATCAAGAAGAAAGACAGGTCGGGTATAAAAGATGAGAAAGGGCAAGGTGATGAGATGTACCAACATCTTTCATCAGCTACTGATGATACAAAAACCAAGAAGGTTGTTGTGGAACCAGATTTAAAAATATATAAAAAGAAGAATGACAAGAAAAGAGAGAGTGCATTAGAAAAAGAGGCTAGACCTTCTGAATTACCATCTGTGAAATCCAAGGTGAGAAATAGAGAGATCCAGGAGAAGAGGAGAGATTCTCCTGCTTACAGATTTACTGATGACAAACAGATCTTGCATCTTAAACATGTCCAAAATGTCACTGAAAGCATTTACAGAAAAGTTTTAGAAATAGCTTCTTTCCAAGGACGAGTAGATAATTCAAAATCCCCAAATCCCCAAGGTGATAAAGCAGCATATGTAACTCAGGCAGATGGCAAAGATTTTTCCCAGCCTGCCTTAAAAATTTCAGCTAAACAAAATGTTCCTGCAAAAGAGGAAGAGAATGAGAAAACTAAAGATACAGATATGAAAAGTAAACCTAGTAAACCAGACAATCCACCAGAAAATAACCCCAAGTTTTTTCCTGCTAACTTTTTAGAAGATGTTATCTCTGAAATAGTTAACAAATTTTTAATTCCTCAGCAGGTATGGATGCTGCATGTCAAAATGTAACCAATAACGCAAATCAAGCTGAGCTCTATGACATGGTTATGAAACTCATTGATTCTCTGTTAAAAGAGTTTTCAGATGCTTGGATTAAAGTATTAAGCCCAGGTCAGGTAGATCAGTTCCTCCCATCTGCAGATAAAGTTTCATCAGTTCACAATATACCTCTCAGGCAAAAAGAACCATCTGCAGATAAAGCACCTCCCAAGAAAAAAATGGCACCTGCAACTAAAACACCTTCTTCCGATGAGGCACCTTCTATGGCTAACATACCATCAAGCGATAAAACGTTGGTCAGTAAGATTGTTCACTCCTCTATATGCAATATTTTGCAGGAATATAGATCTCAAGACTCCATTTATAAGGACATAAATAGTAATGCTGAACATTTAGTAAGAAAGCTAGCTAATGCAGTAATAGAAGAAATTTTGCAGCATCAGCTACACTTGCTACTTTATGATGAGGTTCCAGCTGCAGCATGTTTGCCTCTAGAATCTAAGCAGGTTATGAAAAAGGTCGATAAGGTAGTCCAAACAGCCTGCAAAGAATGTCAAACATCATCACCATATACCATAATGCTACCTTACAAATTTTTAGAAAGTATAATTTCTTTTCTTCTATCAAAAATTTTCTCAACAGTATCCAATAGTAAAACAGGAATATCTGAAGATAATTTGTACGCAGAACTGGATTTCCTTCAAATGAAGTTAGTAAGTACAATTATGGCAGCGATCTCCAAAGATGAAGATATTATTGTACAATATGTAGAATCCTTACATCCTAATGATGATGAAATTATTCAATTAGTTGTTCAGACTATTTCTAATAATCTCTTGCCACAATTTGGATCTCAAGAGAGCATACAAAATTGTGTCAGCAGTGGTTGCAAAATCCTTTCAGAAACCATAGTTAATTTAGTTGTACAGGAAGTGGCTGGCAACCAGTTGCAAAACTATTTTTCTGGAGAGCTAACACCACATCAATGTAAAGAAGTTGACAATGTTGTTGAAAATATCCTTAAAAATGTTATCCAAACCACTGAAGTTCCCAAGCCTCAGCCATCATGGGCTTACAAACTGCCTTTCTACATAATAGAAGAAATTGCTGTAAATTTTTTGTCAAAGCTTTTGTCTATGTTTCCAAAAGCAGATAAGGAACAAAACAATTCTCTAAATGCTGAAATGCAAACAATAATCTCAAAAATCTTAAGTTCATTCCAAGAATATCTCTCTAAAAGTCAAATTATTGTAGTGCCACATGCCAAAGAATCACCCACTGTATCTTTAGCAGACAGTACAACTATTGAGAAAGTAGTTAATTCTGTCTATAACAGTGTTTTAAGGTGCTTTGGCTCCCATATCTCAGTGTATAAAGATTTAATAGGTAAGAGCAATGTTCTATCTGATATAATAGGATTTTTAATGGTGAAGGAAATTTCCAATTCAGAATTTCATCCTCAAGTAGAAGAAGAAACATCTAGTTCAGAGTTAGTTCTGGAAGCTGTCAAAATTATGGAAAAAGTGGTTAAGATCATTGATGACCTCAAGTCAAAGAAAAAGCCTTCAACCAAAAAAGAGACTGTGTTAGATGCCAGATTTTTAGAGGAAACCCTGGCCTTGTTCTTGTCTAAACTAATAAAGTTGCCAAGTGCCTCAAGCAAAAATGCTAAAAAATTACCAAACTCTGAAGTAAATAAAACTGCATCTTACACACAGACAAAATCTGTGACAGCTGAAATTTCCATAAATAACATTAGTGTTGTAGCTACTAATCCTGAAGAAATCTTTTTAAATCCAGAAAGTATAGAAATTATTTCTCAGATGGTCGATTCTATTTATAATCATGTACTACAACAATCTGGAACGCATGAAGAACCTTATTATGACATGAAAGGTACAAACAATGCCTTCTCTAAAGAGGTAGCTTCTTTAATCAGTAAAGTTTCCAATTGTCCATTAGAAACAATTAGCCCACAAGATTCAAAGGCTGATCGGCAATTTGGATGTTGGTCAAATTGTTGAAAAGGTGCATGAGCATGCTGTTAAAAGAGGGCCTGAGCTAGAGCAAAAAGAATTAGATCAAGATTTAAGCAAAGAGGAACTTCCAATTAAAATAATTTCTCACCGTGGAAAACAACCAATCAATATCGATCCAAACATTGTTGCAGAACACTTAGGAGTCATTTCTATAAAAATACAACCTCTTGAGAGACTGCAGATGGAGTGTTTAACTAGAACTAGACATAGCATTGAAGCACTGAGAAGAGTGGCAATAAGTGGAAGGAGTCACTCAGTGAACACACCTGATGCAGGAAAGGGAAAGAAAGAAAGACGTGTCTCATTGGATGAGGGGGGACGACTGAATATAAAGCCATTAGAGGTAAGTGCTAAATACAATGGTGAAAAGAAATGAGTAGTTACTGAGACCTGGTTGTCTTGTGATTTCTTTCCTCAGGTAGGACCATGGGAATGCATTTGTAAAATATGGTCTATTTTCTCTTGCCCAACCCAGTAGAATTGGACACTGATTCGTCCAATTATCTGCTTTCCTGGGACTTACTCCATCAGCAGTGTGGCTCAGTGTAAAGGTGGAAGGCTATTTTCCATTAGCCAGTCAGACTAAACTGCCATTTCTTGAAGAATGGGAATATGGGGAAATACCCTTAAAGGTAAACAGGACTGACTGGAATTGTAGTCCTCATTTGGCAACTTGGAAGAAATGTGATTTTTATAATCCCCACAATTCTTTTTTATGGATGTGCATTATCATAGTACTGTATGGGTCCAAAAGGGCCAGTTAGAATAACAGGTAAACCTGTTAAAGATTGAAATCCTCAAACTTAAGGCTTCACAATAGTATTGTTTTCACTTAGCAACATTCATCAACAAACATCAAGCTGCAAGCTCTCTAGAGTTCATTTGTTTCTCATTTCGTGTTCATTACATAACACTTTCCCAGTTCCCTATATTCTTACACACTCAGGAGGTACCCAATTTCTTTCCTATTCTACCCTTGTTCTAGACAGAGTTGTCTTCATGCTTCTGGTTTTATGAACCAGTTTTTCTGAAGTCATATTTGGGCTCTGAATATACTTAAAAGGGGCTTGAAATGCCAAAACACTGTCCTTGGTATAATATAACTATTGAAAAAGTAGTTCTGTTTACAGATCTTAGGGCAGTAGGGCATAGGGATTGTCTTTCCAGATGGAGTTACACTGATCCAGCCCCACATTCTCATGTAATGAATACCAAAGCCCTCTGTATAAATGAGGCTCTTGCAAGGATGATGGTGTACACTCACACTCAAGATGTAGCCTGTGATTTACAAACTGAGCAAAGTCGTATAGAACTAGCCTGCCTGGAGCATAAGCCTAGGAGCAGGTTTTCCTTAGCATTATTTTCCAACCCACTGAACTAAGTCTCAGAGCTGGCGAAAACATTATGGGTACTTTTTTTGTTTGTTTCAAATACTGAGATTGTCATAGACACCAATGGAGTCTCCTTGGTCCTTAGTTTCTTGGACCTGATGAAGGTCCTTTCCAGTTCTAAAATGTCCTTTTCTCTCTGGGTTCTCAAAATTACATTAGCATTTACTTAGTAACCTTCATGTATATATAAGTAATTCCTTGGGTACAAGATCTATGTGTCTAAACTAAACATTACCCCCAAGTCATTACCTCTTAGTCATCTGCAGAAATATCTGTCTTGGTTACCTGCTTTCTTCTTTTACATCCTTTATCAGTACTTTAACTATCTCTTTAATCCCACAGAAAGCTGGAAGAGATTAGCTAATCAAATCAACTACTGCTGCTCTTACTACTACTCTTAAGGGGAACAAAAGCTGTCTCAAGGAAAGCAAACAGACATAGATAGCTCAGTTAAGACAGATACTTTGCAGCTACCTGGATAGCAGTGCTGTCCATCCCCCAAGGTAGAGATGGAGGTTTCAGAAAGAATAATACATCAGTTTGAGAAACCCAGACAACTCCTAGGTTAGTCCTCAGTCAGGAATCCGCAAGCAGTGCTTCATTTGCTATTTTGAGGTACCAAAACTTTCCAACACACCAGACACATGTCTATCAAAGACTCATACAGTGATATATTCCAGAGCCACAAAGAAGACTTGAGTTTTTGAACCACTATTTCCTTCCACCAGCACAGATCATCAAAATTGATGGTGTTTCGGTTTCTTAACAGGAGTTCTTTCATTTTGTTTTGTGCAAAAGATATTACTATAAGGCATCATTTCTCTGAAAATCTGGTGTGCAGTGTTACAGAGATGTAAGATTGATAATTCACAGTGATTTAAAGGTTCTGTGGCATGATCAAAGGCTACAGAAATGGGAAAAGTCACTTATTTAATTATAACTGTCTTTTCCTTGATCTGTCTTTACCATTGCAAAATGGAAAATGACAATTGACTAGGGAGGTGAGGAGAGATGAAGATTTACTCTTTGAAGCTCCCTTGGGAAAACATCTTCAAGGATTAGAATGTAAAGAGGTGTCAAGTAAACATTCAAAGCCCTTCACAATCATTTTTTAGATTCCAGGTCAGCCAATATCTTGCCTTTTTTTTCATGAAAATGTCTATATTTAAATTGCTCTATGATTAGTTCCCTCACTAAGAAGTTTAGAAAAACATGTTATCATGTCTAAATATGTTACAAAACTTTCCAAGTAAGTGATGAAAACAGAATGCAATTAAAGTATTTGTGCATTTTGCATTTCTTGGCAAGTAAAAAGTAAAATGTGAAGCAAAAGAAAAAACTTACTTAGGTTCCCTTCTTTGGACCAGATGACACTATTCTTGAATGCAAAACAAAAAGATTATTGAATGAACAAATATTGCTTATGATTTTTTATTTATTTCTTCTTTAAATATACCACTACTATACCAGTAAATGGCATTTGAGGATAATTTTACTAAATTGAAACTGACAACCATATGAAAATTGCTTTATTACTATAGAACCACAAGAAAAAATGACTGAGGCTGTTGTTTTTAATATTAATTGTCTCTTCAATTCCAGACTGCTAGTAGGAATTCATTTCAAAATTTAATAAAGTGTGACATCACCAAAGTGGAGCTTTTAAAAGATGTCCACAGCAAAAAAGATCTTATCATTCATTTGGTAACTCATGATATTGATCCAAGAGTTTCAGAAAATAAAGTAGAAGAGAGCTTAACTTCTGATGAAGATGAAGTTGTTTTACAGGAGGTTGTGAAAGAAGAACTTCCAGAAGACCCATTTGAAGATCAAGTAAAAGAAGACATGAAGCCCATTACAAGCACAGTGGCTTTTGCCAACCCACTGATGAGCAAGAGAAATCTGGAAAAATTTTTGTCACTAGGAAAATGTTGTAATCCCAAATCCACTGCAACTACAACAAATACTGAAGCATCACCAACTCAATGGACAGACTCTGAGGAGACACAACGAATAACTGTAAATACTGAAGCATCACCAACTCAATGGACAGACTCTGAGGAGACACAACGAATAACTGTTTCTAAGCGTTTTGTGACTACATCCAAATCCTCAACTGGCACAGATTCTTCCTTTTGGGAAAGAAAGACACAACTAAGTGTAAGTGACAAATGTGACTATCAATGACCAGGTTTCTTCAGAAAAGGTACAGAGTTTCACAATCTTAATCTAAGTAATTTACATTGGGTAGGAAGAAAAGGTCATAAACTGGATCCAGGCAGTTTCCCAACTTTGATGATATTTACAACTTAAGGGAAATGATTAACAGATGAAGCCAGAAGCCTCAATTGAAGAAGAATAGATCATAGAAAGAGTCCTAAGTTAGTTTGAAGGACAAGAAAAACAGAAAATGGAAACCAGTTAGGAGAAATGCAATCTAATTATTTAAAATCATTGATTTAATTCTTTTTTTTTTACTCAGACCTATAAATACTCACTGGAAGTTCTGTTTGCAGAAACTCCATGCCAATGGGCAAGACCAGAAGATGGGCTGGAGGGGAGTAAATAGATTCATGCATATTCAGCCTATCTGGGTTTGAATTATGGCTTTGCCACTTAGTAGCCATGCGACCTTGGGGCAAGTTACTTAACTTTTTTTTCTCAAATATTATTTATCCAACTTGTTGAAACATAGCAAGTTAGTCAAAGTATGTTGAATATTCCTCAATTCATAAACCACACTATGACTTTGACACACAGCTCCTGTCCCTGGTTCTGTATCCTTCTACTGATGGTCTGAGCCTCATTGTTCTCTTGGGTTAGCTCTACCAAAAATTTGTACCATACATGTTTTTGGAGAATACACATGATTTAGGATTTCTTAGTGAAACAATCTCCTGGATTATCCATTTACCATGATTTCCAGGTTAGCCCAGAAACTTCAGTGAACCAGAAAAAAGAAAACACAGAAGTACAACTCTGGCCAATTCAGAGAGCTCACCATGGACAATAGCCTCAATACAAACTCAGATCTATCCATTAGGATCTATTTATTTAATGGAAGCCATGTGAGATTTCAGGAGCAAACAAAGTGTGCCTGGTCAGAAATGCTGGCTACATAGATAACTAAGGAAACATTGTAGTATATTTTACTTGATTTATTACAAAATCTCCTTTTTGTAATTACCTGACTTGTACTTTTCCAGAGAGAAGAAATGAAATCTAGTACTGAACCAATACATTACTTCTTACATAGAATTATGAGTTCATCCTCATACAATGAAAAGGACCTGCCTTCATTTTCTAGGTACAGTCAATTAAAGCAATATAAGTTGGCTAAGAAAATAGAAATCCAAAATGAAAATTATGTTGGTGGGAAGCATGGGCCCCTCAAGTAAACCTGTGAGGAAGCCAATGTCTGGCCCCTCAAACTCCCCCCAACTCCTTCCTCTTGTTCCCCTCTGTTGTTACTTCCTAGGCCTCTAGGCTTCCCCTTTCCATCTTCTCTCGCATTCCTATTTATCTGGTCTCTTCTTGCTTCTTTCTACTATAGTAGTCTAGTTAGTATAGTTAGATTAAATCTTAAATGTGTCAGAATCTGGAACCTAAGAGGCCCTGGGTCAATAATAGTTCCTGCACTAATGGCCCACCGAAAGGGCTTCCTACTTAGTTTCCTTATGTACCTAAATACTTAACAGTAAGGCATTATCACTGGGATCCCAAAAATGGAGGGGTTATGTAAGTTGGAGCATTCAGGGAAGAATTCTCAAAACCAGTGGAGTTTGAGTCAGGTCTTAAAGGATGGATGAGATTTAGATAAGTCCGTCCAAGTTGGGGAAGACTGTGAGAGAAAGGCTGGACTATGCAGTATATATAGGAGACGCTGTAGACTTTAAGTCTGGTTAACACGCTAGAATAGCTCAAACATGCCTAAAATTGTTCTTATGTTTATAAGAATACTCACAAACTGGGAAAAGGAGCACTTTGTATCATGGGAGAAATAGGGTATAAGGAGAAAAATCTATCTGATGGCAACTATATTCTTTTCCACCTCACACTATGAAATTAAGGTTTCTTTTTGACCTGATGACATTTTAGGACACCTACCCCTGGCCCACCATTGATCCTCTCTCCCCTCATGATAGTTGTAACATACATAAGTAGTAATGCAGGCAACTGTCAATTATTTGTGTCACTGGAGAAGAAAAGAAGGCACATATAAAACCAACAAAGTTCGATGTAGCAATCATTTTCACTTGATTTGAGAACTCAGAGATATACCATTATAGATTTACTTCTATATTAATAATGATTTTGATAGATTGTTCTTTTACTTAACCAGTATTCCTTCATATATTAAATACATAGAAAATGAAATGTTTTTATCTTTTTTTAGTGGTGATGATGATCGTACCTCAGATCCAAGTGCCATAGTATCAGAAGGTTGGATTGATATTTTTTTTCTTAATTTAGATACTATTTACAAAGACTTTGTTCTGCACTGATAAATTTCCTGTTGCAAAACATGAAGTTAATGCTGGGCTTTCTAGTAGGTTGGCCTACTTTGGGGGTGTAGTTAACACGAGCCGACTAGTTTGCTTTTTCTCTTTTCTCTTCTCTTCTCTTCTGAGAGAGTACAAGCAGGGGTGAGGGACAGAGGGAGAGAGAGAATCTTAAGTAGGCTCCACACTCAGCACGGAGCCTGATGCAGGGCTCTATCCAACAACCCTAGAATCATGAACTGAGCCAAAATCAAGAGTCAGATGCTCAACCCACTTAGCTGCCCAGGCATCCCTAGTTTGCTTTTACTGAATCACTAAGATTTCATTAATAATTTTGGTATAAAGTACATGGTGTGATATTAAGAGTTTAAAATTGCCATGCTCCTGTAGGAAATATCCAGGAAATATGGGTTTATCACATCTATATGTGGACTAGAGTGCATGTTACTAGGATTTAATCATCTCTTTAAGAGTGTATGCCTTCTTTGTATAACTAGCTTAGCCCCAGTAAAATATATTTTAAAAAAGCTTTCAAAGCTACCAATTAAACCTAAATTTATTTGTTCATGTTAAAATCTTGCTAGGGTAGATTCCACCTTATCTTTTGTCTCTGTTAGAACTGACTCACTAAAATATTTACAATGTGAGTTTTTGGTCCCCCATTCTTGTTTTTAATGCTTATTTTGAGAGACAGTGCGTGTGCGAGTCAGGGAGGGGCAGAGAGAAAGGGAGAGAGAATCCCAACCAGACTCTCTGTGAGCTTTGATCCCACAAACCACAAGATCATGATATGAGCCAAAATCAAGAGTTGGATGCTTAACCAAATGACCAGGAGTCCTTGGTCCCCTGTTCTTTCAAACTGTAAAGGATCAATGTGGTTCTCACAGTGACAGGACTGGCCTAGAGGTGGGAGTGTAATATTTACTATAAAGGTGGCCTTGAAAGTCAAACTACAAGGCTGGAGTTGACCTTGATTATTTCAAGCCTGCAGCCCACTCAAAAAGTTACTCAAGAAAGCTATCCTCTCCCCTTTTAAGTGGAAATAAAGATGAACCATAGAGTATTATTAAAAGGTGAACCATAGAGTATTGTTAAGTTGACCAGAATTCCACAAGCAGGTCATAGTCAGAAGATGATATAATATACCAATGGTGTATACCCTGCATTATGGAATCATCATACACTATTAGAGCCAGAAAGAAGCCATCTAATATAACTTCACTTTAAAGATGAAAAAACTGTGGCACCTGGGTGGTTCAGTTAGTCAAGTGACTGATTCTTGATTTCAGCTTAGGTCATGATCTCACAGTCATGAGTTCGAGCCCTGTGTTGGGCTCTGCACTGAGCATGGAACCTGCTTGGGATTCTCTCTCTCTCCCCCTCTCTCTCTGCACCTCCCCTACTCATTCTCTCTCTCTCTCAAAATAGATAAATAAACTTTAAAAATTTATTAAAAATAAAGATGAAGAGCCTGAGGTTCATGGTAGGGAAGTGACTTGTCCAAGGTCATACATTGAGTCAGAGTATAGATCCCAAGTCTCCTAAACCTGAATCCATTGTACTGTTTTCCTCAATTTCATTGCACTGCATCATGCTTAGTTCCTACATCCTTCGGTAATACTGCACCTCTCCAGTTTGTTCATTCAATCACATTCAACAGAGATTCTCTGAGCACTTTCTTTTTTTTATTTTTTAATGCTTTTTATTTTTTTAATGTTTTATTTTTATTTTTGAGAGAGAGACAGCATGAGCAGGGGAGGGTCAGAGAGAGAGGGAGACACAGAATCCGAAGCAGGCTCCAGGCTCTGAGCTAGGTGCCAGCACAGAGCCCAACGCGGGGCTCGAACCCACGAACTGCGAGATCATGACCTGAGCCAAAGTCAGACACTTAACCGACTGAGCCACCCAGGCGCCCCTCTCTGAGCACTTTCTTTGTGCTAGACACTATTCTAAGTTATGGAGATAAAGCCCCGAGTAAGAGAAACAAAGTCCTTACCCTCATTCTAACTTGGGAGTCAGGGGGCAACATAAACACAATCAATCTAGATAAGAATAAATATCCCCCATCTCACCTAGGGTAAAAGCCAGAGTCTTTATAGTGACTTACAAGGCCTCACATGGTCTGGACAGCTCTCCTTGCTCCCCAAGACCTCTCTGACCACCTCTTCTTATGATACTTCTTAAGCACTCTACTCCAACCACACACACCCTCATACATGTCAGGCATTCTCCTTTCTCAGAACCTTTGCGCTTGCTGAGCTGCCTGAAACATTCTTCTCTCAGAGATCTGCATAGCTCACTCCTCACTTTCTTCAGATCTTTGCTTAAATATCATCTAAGTAAAACCTCCTCTGAGCACCTTCTTTAAAATTGCATCTCCAGCACTCACTGCCATCTCAACACTCCCTATCATCCTTCCCTGATTTCATTTTTTCCCTAGCATTTATACCACCTGATGGATTGTATGTTTTTATTTGTTTGTTGTCTATCTCCCTCCCCTAGAATTTAGCTCCCTGAGGACAGGGCTTTTTGTCTCTTCGCTATATCCCCACATGCCTAGAAACAAAGCACATAGTAGGCACTAAGTAAATATTTGTGGAATTCATGAATGAATATGATGAAAAGAAAGAAGAGCCAACATGATAGAGAGTGGCTGGCTAGATTAGTTTGGCCCAAGTCCAGAAACATCAGACCATAATGACAAAAGTAAGCAGCCACCAGAAGATCTGGAAGCAGAGGGTCCCAGGCACAGGGTACACTAAGTGCAAAAACTTTAGGATGGTATGAGCTTGATGTTAGAGGAAAAGAATAAAGGCCAGTAACTGAAGCCCAATGAGAAGGAAAGTGATGTGAGATGGGGTTAAAGAGATAGCTAGGGGTCAGATCACGTTAGGGCCTGTTATATACAATGGCAAGGAGTGTGGATTACTTTTTGGGTGGCAGCAGGAATCCTGCAGATTAATTTTTGGTTGCAGGGAAGTGATATAATTTAATTTATGAATTTAAAAAAATCCCTCTGGCTACTATTTGGAAAGTGAGCTAAGTAAGGATAGGGTTAAAGCAGGGAGACTGGTTAGGAGGCTTTCACAATAATCCAGCCAAGAAATGATGGTGGCTTGGACTAGGGATATAGCAGTGGAGGTGGTAAAAAGTGAACAGATTCAGAATGCATTTTGAAAGTAGAATCAGCAGGACCTGCTAATGGGGTGGATGCTGGAAGTGAGGAAAATAGAAAAAATCAAGGATGGGTCCTACAATTTTGGCTTGAACAACTAAGTGCCTTGTGGTACCCTAAGGTGGTGAGACAGTTGGGGAGCAGGTAGCAAGAGTGAAGAGGAGAGAGGGAACAAGAATTCTGTTGGAGGTGTGTGAGAATGGGACCATTAGATACTCAAGTGGAGAGGTCACATGAGCAGTTGGATAGTTTAGAATTCAGTGGGGAGGTGAGTGCTGCAATACAAATTCTTAGTTTCACAGACAATAAAATCTAAACTTGACTCTGACTCTCTGGCACTCTCAAGTACCTGGAATTTTTCTATCCCCTCTTTATCAAAACAACTTCTTAGATATATCCAGAAGGGTTGCGATGCACTTAGCCTAGACATTTAAAAAATTATATTGGAATGATGGCCCAAATAAACCCAAATGGCCCCAATCATAAAAAAAATCAGTTCAAATATGTACAGTACACAAGACTTCCTAAGGTAGGAAAGTACATTCAGATACTTTAGAATAACTAGCAATTGGTAATAAAATTTATTGGATATTCTGGTTAACCAGTTTCATTAGATAATTCAACTAATGGGATCTCCTTCATATTCTAGGTAACCGAAGTTTTAGTATATTTTTTTCTAGAACCCTTGGCACAAAGGGTAATCCAGAGAGAATCTTTTCATCTTGGTCCTTTATGATTACACATGTATAAAATGTATATCAAATACATACACATTATTTCATCTGGTCGTCTTGTGAGAGAGTAGTCACATCCCCATTGTACATATGAGGAAACAGAGTCAGAGAAGTTAGAGAACTCATCCACTGTTCACTGAGCTCCATAATGAAGCTAAGATTCAAACACAGTTTTTCTGACTCCAAACATGTCCATTGTTCTTTTTACTACTCTCTCCTTCCCTAGATGTGGGTCCTTTTGAAACTTCCCTCTTGGTATCATCTCTACCTCCTAAGGCCAAATGTCAATGGTGTCTGTCAATCACTGATGTCTCCTGGAATTCAAGATAATGCCTCAGTGCTCCCCTGATCTTCATGGAAAGCTACCATTTCCTAAGTGCAGCACCCTCCTTTCTGGCATTCCTTTAGCTGGCAGCCCTATCAGTTCAACTCCCTGCAACCAGAAAGCTGTAGGGGTCCTTAGAAATCACCCACAGCCTTAAGGGGGTTCTTTGGGCCTCTTGGATTTCAATGTCCATTTCTTTCCCCATATTCGGGAAGTTTTCAGCTATAATTTGATCGAGTACCCCTTCAGGACCTTTTTCTCTTTCCTCATCTTCGGGAATTCCTATGATGCGGA
>CM053579.1:18626009-18681438 GCA_028646485.1 Cryptoprocta ferox
GGAAGGGGAAGGGGAAAATGTAAAGGGGGGTGATGGTCTTGGTGGAGGTCACTTGTGGGGAAGAGCACTGGGTGTTATATGGAAACTAACCTGACAATAAACTATAAAGTTTAAAAAATAAATAAATAAATAAAAATAAAAAAAAAAATAAAAAAATAAAAAAAAATAAAAAAAAAAAAGAAATCACCCACAGCCTAATTTCTCATTTTACAGATGAATGAGGAAGCCCACAGAGTTTGACCGTGCAAGACGCACAGCTAGTTGCAAAGCCTGCCTTTCCTGATGTGCTGCCTGGTGCTCCTTCTACCACATCACCCACTGTCTTCCCCAGTTGGGGAGTGAAGGGCCAAGACTTGTGCCCACAATTCTAGGGATCTTACCTCTTTCCAGCTTTTTCTGTTTGCCTAATTTCTGTGATTCTTTGATAAAATTATTGAGATTTTTGTGCCAAAATTTGTACATGTCTCTGAAATAATTGTTTTTCCAATATTGAATTTTGATCACAGAAAGTCTTGAACATCCAGATCTGGAGAGGGCAAGCACTATTAAGGTAAATATTTTTCACTGGTCCCTCATTGTGAGCTAGTGAAGCCCTGATAGAAATAAGGGACTGCCTTAAAATGAGGGACTACGTGTATAGTGTGTTCTGAGGGACGTCAGGAAGCACTCCCTTGTCCGCACCTTCACACGCACAAATCTCTCCCAGCTGGGGCCTACCCCTGCTGCCTGAATATCTCTTCATCTAAATCTTCATGTTTGGGTTGAATTATTTTTCTTGTGTAAATGCACAGAGTAAGCCACAGCCCCTGTAGCACCTTAAAGCAATCCCACACAGTTTGGTTCCTGTGGCCTCTAGAGAAAAGCCAAACAGGAGTGAGTCCCAGTGCACTCCCAGGTAGACCCAGACAAGGGACCTGGTGGGGGCAGAGAAGGAACGAGTGCTTCAAAGAGGAAGGGGCACTGTTTGAGGGAAATGAGTGCTCATTCCAACTACTTCCCATTGTTCTTGAGCACTGACCTTTCATAGGCAGGTTTCCAAATGTCTCAGTGTGATCCCAAGAAATTCCCCTTTCCGAAGGCCCTCTTGGGAAGTTTCCAATAATGGCTGATGCCACAGATCCTCCTGGACCCTCTTCTGTGTTTTGTATCACTTTTGCTTTTCTCTATGTTTGCTTTAACCTCCCCAGCATGTACACACATGCACACATATGCACGTGCGTGCACACACACACACACACATCAGTTTTCCAGGCACTTCTCATTTAGCAATACTAACATCTATTTTACAATCTCAAGCATCACTTAGAAGCCATGGTTTCCAAGAAAACATTAAGAGGAGAGGTAGAATCTCTAGTCTGGAGGCCTACTGATAGGCTTTTTCACTGCCAAGCTGATTCCCTGACTCATCCTGACTCTTTTTGCTGATTGTCCCTCTCACTTGCTGAGTTTTTTGCCATTGTAAAATTATAGTTAAAGGCATGATCCATTAAGATAGTCAGCATTCTTTATTAAGTACACTGAAATTCCTGCTTGCATTCAGCTCCAGGAAAACATTAGTCACTGTATACATGAATGCATACACTCTCCAGTGTCAGACACAAAAAAAAGAAGCCATCACGTTTCCCTTAATGCCAAAGTCCTTACCATAGTCTAAACGGCCCAATATGAGCTGCCCACCATCTCACTGCCCAACCCCCATTACCTCTATGGAACTCTTTTACTCCTCTGTCCACTCACTGTTACTCCTCCAGATACACTGGCCTCCTAGTGCTCCCCTAAAATGCCAAGCATGCTCTCACCTCAGGGCCTTCGCACTTGCTCTTCCTTTGCCAGGAACACTCTATCCCCAGATAGCTGTGTCTTGCTCCTCCATCTCCTTTCAGTCTTTGCTCAAAAGTAACCTTCTCTGTGAGGCCTTCCCTGACTACTCGCATGTAAAATGGACACACACACACACCACACACACACACACACACACACGCTATCCTCCCTTATCTTGCTTTGTTTTTTGTCATAACACTTAAGTCATTATTCAATCATTCATTTAACAATTTTTTATCAAGTGCCTATTATGTGCCAGGCACTAGAGATTCAGCAGTAAACAAAGCAGACAAACATTCCTGCCCTAATCCTCTGGTAGACTATTCATTTGAATATAAGCTTTGTGATGGCAAGGGCTTTGTTTTGTTCATACTGTATGCCCAGCACCTAACACAGGACTGAAATATAGTAGATGCCCAACAAACATTTGTTGAAAGAAACAGCCTCAGCCATCAGAGCCAAATTTAATCTCTATGATAGGAGTTCCCTAGCCCTCTCCCCGTTAGTCTGATGTACAGCCATATTTGGAAATTACTACACAGAGCAGAGGTTCTCAACCGTGGCTACACCTAGAATCATTTGGAAAACTTTCAAAACTGATTCCCAGGCCTCACCGCTAGACATTCTGATTAGTCTGGGTTGCAGCTGGGGCCTTGAGAGTTCTAAAGGCTGCCCAGGTGATTTTAATGTGTAGCCAGCACTGCAAACCATTGACTTCACCTACTCATGTCAGGCCATTTGGGAGCATCTGCGTCACCCAACCCCACCTTCCTTTAGATCAGAAGTGCTCAGCCTCCCTGCACATAGAGTCAACTGGGCAACTTAGAAAACAAATGCTTGCCCCACCCTCAGGGGTTCCTGTTCAATTGGGGTGGGGCTCAAGCATGTCTATTTTTAATATTTCTCCAGATGGTTCTACTGTGCTGCTAGTGCTGAGAACCATTTCTTTAGATTGTCCCTGTCCCAGATTATCCCTTTAAATATCCTCTTTTGCAATGTCTTAATCCATAAACTGCCTCAAATCTTCTTAGAAGAATTAGAGTCAAGCTTCGATGATAATACCCTCCCCCTCTGCACCATCAACACCAAACACACTTCTCTCATCTTGCATGCGTATATGCCATAGTTCATTGATTTGCCACTTCCTTTTTAACTGCCACCATCACGGAGTGACTACCTTGCAGCCTGGCCACCTCCCTCAGCCTATTTTGTGCCCTTATGGGATCATGCTGCTTCTGCATTCCAGGAAGTGATCAAAGTCCACAGAGCAAAGCCAGCATCTGAGCCACTATCCCTGCCCTACCACCTCCATGCTCCAGCAACCCCACACTGTCACTCGCTCCAGACCTCACAACTGTTATGAATTATTTAAAAGGAGATTGTGGAGTAGTGAAATGGACCTCCCTTTTCCCCCTTCTCCCCTTAAGACCCCCCATGATTATCTTCTCTCAGAAAAGAATCTAAACATGTTATTTATTCCAAGCTCCAGGAGGGAGGAGGCATGCATGGCTGACATTTTTTGCAACCTGGGACACTTGAGCCCTTGAAATTATCCTACAGGGGAAGCCCATGTCCAAGCGTGGGACCAATCCTGGGTGTCACAACTGGCAAGAATTATGAGAAGTCATGCCTAGAAATGGCCAAAATCCCAGAGAATAATTCTTTGAGACTGCAGAGCACCAAGATTATGGTGTATAAGGCCACATGGTTGTACTTTGTCCCTTGAGAGTTTCTATGTATTTCTGGTAATTCACTATCCAACAAAGGACAGAGGCTTAAGCTAGTATCTCACCTCTGTTTTGGCAGTTTATCACCCTCTATCAACGTGAAAGTGGTCTGGGAAGCCTTTATTCTTCAAATGATGGCGTTTCAGGTACAACATATTTATCATTTTATAATGAAGCTCTCAATTATGTCATTCTAAATATAGAAGTTTTGATTATTCATCCCCCCTTGCAGCAAGTGGCTCCTGTCTTGCAGCAGCCTTACATACCACCAATATGGGGCTGAGATAATATTACTAACAGTGTATCTAGATTGTGATTTGCAAGTTATAAGGCAGCTCTCCAAGTGAACCTCACAGCAAAGGGGTGACATTTACTGGAAGTAACGTTTATTAGGTATCGGCTATGCACCAGGCATTCTGCTAAGTGCTTTTCTCACATCCACCCCAGGAAGCATCATATCCATTGTATTGATGTGGAAACAGAGTCACTGAAGGGAAATAACTTATCATGCCATGTTGCCTCTGCAAGTCTTAAAGTCCTTTTATACAGAAGAGAAAATGGAAGCAAATGACCTGCCTGAGGTTGCAAAGCCAGCAAGTGGTAGAGGCAGGACTCTAATCTCACAGGATCCTACATTCTTTCTTCCTACCAGCCAGGGGCTACATCCAGTTGCTCCTATATCTCAGAATGGGTAGTGACACCAAGGACAGCCTGCAGCATTGAGTAGCAAGTAGGAAAGATCCCACTTAGGTTTTTGAATGCATGTCCAATCAAATAGCAAAATCACATTCTTCTGGACCTTTAGTTTGACCAGGACACCTCCCCTCAACCCCTGCGCATTCTGTACATTACAGGAACTCACTGGCAGCACCTTTGAATTCAAATAACACATTTTTGCTCTGATAAGGGCTTTTGGAGGAAGAAATGCATAAATGGCCAACCTTGTGCTCAAAATAGTAAAAATACCCACCGAGTAAAAAGAATTTATTAGAAATTACAGTGATGCCTGTTTATGAAAACCCATAAGAAAAACAGGGCTTCTGGGCCAACACATGACGATTACGGCTTATAATATTTTTTGTTTTGTTTTTTACAAAATATGGTTTTATCGGGAATCTAAATCAGTTCATAGTATGAAGTGACATTCTATAGCACTTGGTGTGCATTGTGGAAAATTCCATTTGGCCACAAACACATCCCTTTCTTCATAGCGACCAGTGCCAACCAAGTAAGTGAACCCCACTACACTGCTTACAAGCTGATCAGAGCAGCATCAGGTAGAGTTGGTCTCACTATGCTGGCTCCATTTTGACATAATACCTAACTCCTACTCCCAGCACGCTATGAATGTCACACTCACTGATTTCTCTTTCCAGCAGTTTTGCTTTGAAAGGAGTAGTAATTGTTAGCCAGAGGCTTCGCTGTTCCCCTAGGGATGAGCTTTGTGTATGCTCTTATTCTAGCCAGTGCCAGTCTTGAATAATACTCAGCATCCACTAAAGCAGTAGCCCAAAGTGTTGTCCAGTGACAGCTTGCATCAGGATCACCCAGGATGCTTATTAACAATGCAGAATCCTGGTCCCTCCCCAGAGCGACCCAGTTAGTCTCTCTGGGAAACGTGGTCCAGACATCTGCTTTCTTAAAAAGATCCTGAAACTGCAAAAATAAAGTTTCATTTTTCCCCTCCAGTGAGATTTTCAGAATATGGCCTTGCAGCATATGCCTCCATCCTGTAACTAAGTCTTTTTCTTGCTTTTTCAGACTGTAGGTCTCTCCATTCAAGCCTTTGTCTTTGCCTCTGCAGATTTTGACTTTTTCCTTATTAATTTCTAGGCTGTTCTTATTTTATCAACTACTAGCACATTCCAGGACTGCATTATTAATTTGAAAACCTAAACTTCTCCCCCTTATTTGGGAGTAAATTGGCTATCTGCTACTTTACTTTTAGCATAGATTCTTGAGATTCCCAAGGTTATATTCCTGGAGAAGATCAAAAGCAAGGTAACTGCAAAAGCTTTAAGAGAACACTGTCATTTACTGGAAACAAGAAAGTATGTGCTTTATTGCCCTGTTGTCTTTTCATGACATCCTGTCATGATGCATCAGCAACACAGATAAATGCTCATTTCTGTCCTTACGGATACAATAATCATTCTGTTAACATAAACTATGATGTGCTTTAAGAGCCCTTTGCACAAAATAACTGGTGCAGAAAAAATGGGTCCAAATGGAGACTCTTATTGGCCACACAAGTCCTTTATAGCTCACACAACAAACAGATCACTTGGGGTCAGTCAACTGAAAATTTACCCAAAGTGAGTGAGAAATGATGACCTTTTTTAATGCACTGCTGCTTTTACCTGGACATTCTGAAATGGATGGAAGTAACCTTTTCATGTGGAATTAGCTCCTCAGGCTGTTTTGGATAGTTACCTGATGGCATGAGGGAGACACGTACTGCTGAGCTGGCTCAAGAAGTATCAGGGTGTAGGCAGTACAGAGCTGGCCTGCACATCAAAGCCTGGGATCTAGTGCCAGCTTGACCACCTTTCTACCTCATTTAAGGTCATTAAGGTCATCTCAGATGAGGCATCTGACCTTACTGAATGTCTCTGGTTCACTTCCCAGGAGTGTCAGAAGGGGCAAATAAAGATTCCTTGTGTTATCATAATGAGCACTGAGAAATGTATAGAATTTTTGAATCACTATATTGTACACCTAAACTAATATACCACTGTCTGTTACCTATACTGGAATGAAAATTAAAAACTTTAAGACTCTTTAAAAAAAATAAATAAATAAAAATAAAATAAGACTCTTTGTGAAAGCACTTTAAAACTTAAAAGTTTGGGGCACCTGAGTGGCTCAGTCCGTTAAGTGTCTGACTTCAGCTCAGGTCATGATATCGCAGTTTGTGAATTCAAACCCTGCATCAGGCTCTGTGCTGACAGCTTGGAGCCTGGAGCCTGCTTCAGATTCTGTGTTTCCCTTTCTCTCTCCCCCTCTCCCACTTGCACTCTCTCTCTCAAAAAAATAAACAAAAAAATTTAAAACCTCAAAAGTTATTATATAAATGCTTTTTTCTAAATCCTAAATTATCATTCCCCTATCCTGACAACCTCAATTGGAAAGCCCAATAAATGACCAAATTTCTCTTTCGGTTTGCTCACAGATGCTAAGCCCAGTACTTCCAAACAGGGGCCTGAAATGATGAAGAAGGTATCATCAGTTCTGTCCAAAGTGTTTTCAAGATCCAATGCCATTGTTTCCAGATCTTCCTCACCTTCACTCCCTCACCAGGACAGAAGCTGAGGCTGCTGCTACACCTAACATCATTAATAGTGCTGGCCTTCCTTAAAAAACAAATGGTTTTTGAAACATGACATTGTGTACTACACACTGATTCTTACAAATACTTTAAAACTTTTATAAACAAATAAGAGCAAAGAATGTACATACAAAAAGGCAGCTGGAGAAAAGGGGTTGAAAATGCTTCTGATAGGCATTTTAGCATGAAAAGAGGGACTGTGCCTCCCATAGGGATGCATCCGCCAGGCAGTGTGGGATTCACTCTGCTCTTGAGGGCCCTGAAGCCTTTGCTGGCCAGATAAGACTAACTTAAAAGTGAAAGTGTGACACCACTAAAAGTGAGTCATCATGTATTTTGTGTGGTTTACGAGTTCAAAGAAGGGAGTCATGGTTGTGAGCTGGAGTGGTCAGGGTAAGTTTCCTGGAGGAACTGGAATTGAGGCAATCCTCAAAGGACAGGTAGGATCAGGTAGGCCTGGAAAGTATCAGGAAGCCTTTAACCTCTGGTCACAGAGCTGCATACAATGCCGCCATACCTGAATGATGTAATTCAGTGCTTTCCAGTGTCTATTTAGTCACTAGTATTTATTGAACAACTGAATTTTTCACTTTATTTCAATTTAAATAGCCATGTGGGACTAGTGGCTCCCTTACTGGATTAGTACATGGCCTCATGGGCAGTAGCCGAATTCAGATTAGATTGAAGAATTCCCTGAAAGTTCATTTTCTTTTTTTTTCTTTTTTTTTAATGTTTATTTATTTTTGAGAGAAAGAGAGACAGAGTGTGATCAGGGGAGGGACAGAGAGAGGGAGATACAGAATCTGAAGCAGGCTCCAGGCTCCAAGCTGTCAGCACAGAGCCCGATGCAGGGCCCAAACCCACGAGCCGTGAAATCATGACCTGAGCTGAAGTCGGATACCCAATCAACTGAGCCACCCAGGCGCCCCTCTGAAAATTCATTTTCAAAGTCTATCCTCAAACACCAGTGCAAGTATCTGACTCCTCAGAGGGGCTCTGAAGCCTCCAGGCATCGTCTTGGCCCCTTCAAGACACATGAACCACCAATGTGGCCAGAGGGAACTTTCCAGTCATATCTGTGCTCCTATACTTGCCAAAACTCAATTGATGGACAAAAGATAGGCCCCGTCTAGAACACCGAAGTCAAGGTATCACAAAGAGAAAATCAGAAACTATGCCTGCCAGCTGGCCTCAAACACAGTGCTTGGCTAGAAATTGATTCCACAAGACAGAAATACCAGTCTGGTACTGAAACCACCACTCTGGCCTCCCTCTATCCCCTCAATAAACAGGAAGATGATCACTCAGCTAGTCATTCTCATACCCCGGCTTTATCCAAAAAGTTAGGTCAGAGGAAGGTACCAACCTTATCTAAAACTCCCCAGGGAAATATTTCTAGGCAAGTAAATTTCCTTTATGCTGTACTGATAGTCCATAAATGTGAACTGAACTTTTGCAAATAAAATGGCAGGCAGTTCTGCCCAAATATCACCTATCCCCAAATTTGGCTGCCTTTATCTGTTCACTCATTCCTGCCCTTACATACTGAAATTCACCACATGCAGCAGCCTAAGTTTTAAAGTCATTTTTTAAAGGTTCGCAATAATGACAAATACTGATCTTACATATGGATTTAACTTGTTTTTATTAATAATATAAATCCAGTTTGGAATTTAAAAGTACAAATGGTGTGGTGAAAAGTAAGCCTCTTCACCTCTCCTCTCCAGAAGCAATCTCTTTTACCATTGGATTGAGTGTCCTTCCTGAAACACTCTATGGCTTCCCTCAAAATTGAATATCTTCCCTCAAAAAGGCAGAAAACAGAGAGGAAGAAATGGAGGGAGGGAAGAATGGAAGGAGAGACAGAGAATGCAAGCATACTATTTGACAGATACCATTTCCTGTAGCCAGTGACTTGGTCAGTTTCTATGGTTGCATTTGTAGCTTCAAATAGTCAGTCCTCATTTTAAACAATGATTTTTGTCAAATGATGTCAATGCTAAATGTCAAAAAGTGAGCACCACAGTGGGAGGAAAGATGCCTACCATAGTGCTTCAAAGCCTGCTCACCAAAATACATTAAGAATGCTTGAACTAGTAGCTACAGTCCTTGGAGATGGAACCATCTAAATATAAAGAAATAGATGAAAGTACTAAAAGTAAAAATGCACTGCCTCACTTGCAATGAAAGAAAATGCAAATTAGAATAACCTGAAGGTATTACAATATACTTTCCAGAGAAGAAACAAGGAATAAAATGATAAAAGCCAGTGTTGTCCAGAATGTAGGGGAAAAATTACATTTGCACTCTACAGTGCTGATGGTTCCACAAATTTGATCTTTCTGAAAAGCAATCTAACAATAAGTAAGACAAGTGATTGTTCTGTCTGTACTTTTGGATCTGATAACTCTACTTTGGGGAATGTGGTCCAAGGGAATAATACAAAAGGAAAAATTTAAAAAGGACTCTGTATAAAAATGTTCATAACAGTACTATTGATTATGATGAAAAATTAAAACAATCCAAGTGGGGGAAACGGTGCAGTGTATTAACAAGAAAGAATGCCATACAGACACTGAAAATGACAAGGATAGTGATAACATAAACAAATAGAAGTGTACATTCGAAAACAACAAAATCAGCTTGCAAAATAAGATGTGTACTCTGATAACAACCACAAAGTATACTTTACAATTTGGCAATCATATGGCATACTAATAAAAAATCCAAAGAAGTTAGAGATTTAATTTAATAGTCATGAGGGTTTTTTGCTGTTATTAGCTACTTGCTAATAAATACCTTTCTCTTGAAGAAACATCTTCATAATCACCATCACTTCTTAAGTCATTTCTAACCCTATCCTAAGCCATATGGATATGTGATATCTAATACCTCAGTTTCTTGTGAGGCATGAGAAAAAAGAAAACATCAGTTCAGACTTTTTAAAATGGCTTCTTTAAAGAGGCTAGTTCATCTCCAATTATCCCCAAAGTACTCTTCTAAACACTAATCTGGCAAAAGGTATTCAGATTTTTGACTGAAGTTCATTGTAGAGAGTACAGTGGCCTTAAATATAAAATTATAACAGCCATATATTTGTGTGATACACACATACTGTAGAGTAACTTAATTAACATATGTCATACGGCTTTGCCCCTTTATAGGACCCAACACATAAGTCCAGTATTTTTAATGATTTGTCTAGGGACCAATGTATCTTTAATGACATACTATTGGTCATACTTATAGAATACCAAATGTTTATTGCAAATGTAATTGTAAATGATTTCCTACTGAAAAATATGACCTGCTCTTATCTATTTTGTGACGCAGTTTCCAGTAACGCTTGCTGAAATCAGGAGCCACTTATTTAGTAAAGGAAGAATGCTAGGTTAAATCCTAGTGCAAATAATTACACCCAAAATATGTCTTCTAGGTTGACATTTTCAGATAAAAGACATCAGGAAATGTTTAACTTTATTCTTTAGTCCTAACAGCACAGCACCAGAGCACTTTACACTTCACTCGAATACCACTTAGATAATGACCAGGTTATTTCTTTCAAAGAGCTTCAAAACATGTTTACAGAAGGTATGTCCTATACCAGATAAGGATTATTTCCATTTTAGGATTCAATGAGTTAATAAATTGCTGAGATAGATACTTACTAGGTACATGGCCCAAAAGGTTAGAGGAAGCAAAAAGGGACTGACAGTCTAGGGTGTTAATTAGGCCACATGAAAGAAATATTGATACAGAAAAAAAATACATTCTTAATGAGCACTTCGTTTAATGGGGCTATTTAGCCTTGAGATCACTGGGAATTTGTCCACCAATGAATTCCAACTGTCTTCTGTGAAGTGAATTCATGAAAGGAACAAGTAAACATTCACTGTTCCCAAAGATCAACTAACACCAATTGCTAGCCGGGTGTATATGTGCCTCTCAGATTTCTGACAACAGGGAACTTGAGTGACAAATGGCCACAGCTGCTGAGCTCTGAAATCCAGTGCTGTAGTAGCTGAAATTCATTATCCCTGCATGTTCACCAAGGCCAAACTTCCCACAAACTGCTCTCTGCTAATGACTTAATGTGGCAGAGATATTAAGACAGGCCATTCCTGTGCGACACAGGACTCCTTTAACAGGTGACTTGGGAGTCAGGGATGCTGCCAGGGAAGAACTCCCGCCTGACAAAGGATAGCAAGGATTGGCTCTGACTCTACTTCACAGGTGTAGAAAGTAGACAGGGAGACTTAATGGGTTAGAACAAGACAGTTTATTACAGCACAGCAAACAGCATCAGCATGAGTATCAGCAAAGCTTTGCCAGCTCCCATCCCAAGTCCCACAGGACAATGTAATGGGCTCAGATGGGACACTACCCATGCAGTGGGTTGCATCACAGATGAGGAACCCAAGGTCAAGGGCCCAGGACTTTTTGTGCAATGAGCAAACAAACCAGTGCCCCTCCCCTGGGAAGCAAGCAGTTCAACGTTAAGTCACATTGTGGTCACCTTGACCTGCACAAGTGCCTCGGTATTAGGGAGACCAATGATCCTTGCTTTAAAAACCTTCACCAAGAATGTGCAAGGATGCTCACAACCCACAGTGGACTGCCCCTCCCAACAGACACACTTGTTTTGCCAAAATGTTCTTAGAATTGCACCATGGTCCAAGATCTTTCCTACCCACCACTCCTCCTTCCTTCCTTCTCTTCCACAGGATTTAGACCTGCATCTAGGCTGTCCAAGAGCTCTCCTGGACGCCTCTGGCCCCCACTCATTTTCCCTCACAGGCGTTGTCCCTCGTAAATCTCTTTCTTATATGCCTAATCCCATATTGGCATCTGCTTCTAGAGAACTCAAACTAGCACAAATTGTGCCAGTGGTGGTCCAAGAAAACAGGCTATGATAAGATGGGGTTCTGGGACTGCATCAGTCATTGGCTGGTGAACAAAATGGACACTGTCCTGATGGGGTGTGAGGCACAGACAGTCCCAGGCACAAGATGGCAGTCCAAGTGCTAAACAGGTCTCTGGAGATGACCTGGGAAAACTGGGAGAATGGCCTTGCAGATGTGGTGATTCAGACTTTTGAAATATATGAGAGTAGTAAGGCCTACAGAGACAAGTGGAGATGGCTGAATACTGTTAAGTTGTACTTATGCCCTTCAGCAGGGTAATGAGAAATGGATGACAGTTAATAAGTGGCTAAGATTAAATGTGAGAGCCAGAGACTTTCTGTGGAGCTTACAAAGAAGTCTTTTTCTCCCGCATTGGAGAAGCAGACCAAGGGAGAACATAACGGAGTGGCAAAACTCAAGGGAGATTAAATCAATATTAAATATGTGGCAGGTCTGCTCTGCTTAAGTCAGGGCCACATGACTCCATCTGGTTGGAAAATCCTGGGACCCTGAGACATGGAGTGGAACCATCTAGCTAGACACTCCTCAAGGTGTTGGCTCTACAGACACCTCCACCCAGACTTTACCTTGCAGAGGGGACTACTCTTCCCCAACGAGAGCTAGCCATTTTCTCTGCGCTGGAAGATGCTGCAGAGCCTGCTCCCTTCAGGCAACTCATGTCCCCCTATGAGGAGCTATGTCCAGCCCCTCTCCTGGTTCCTAAGCTGAAAACTAGGATTAAATCCCAGCATATCCTGGCTAGGTTAGTCCTGTGCCCAGTAAAGATAACACCAAAGAGTTGCAAGAATTAGCTGACAGGTACTGACAGGAGCCAAGGAAGCACTGAGTTTGGATTTTGAGGGTGCTATATCAAGAGAAGCAGAAAAGCAAAAATTCATTGACTTGAGAGCACATTTTCAGAAGACAGATTTAATCCCCTGACAAGGACCCACAGGAGATACAAGGTCTTGACTTAAGGTAGCTCTTAGAGGCCTGGAGACAATGATGGCTACCAGTGAACAAAGTCGAAACACCCTAGCTGTCCTGACAAATGGCAAAAGAAGGAATTAAAAGGCAGAAGGAAGTGGACATGCTACAGTAGATAGATCGCAAGAGGTCAAAAAATCCCATGAGAGGGTAGTGTTCCACGGGGTGGGGGCAGGGAGGTGCAGAGAACATCTCATTTACCAAAGCCATCAGGAAGGCACTGGTAAAAGGGGCACCAGCATCACTAAGTTCAGAGGCAACCTCCTCTACAGGCCAGGGATGACAGAAAGAGACCATCCCAGAGCTGAGGCCCTCGAGTAATAGTGACCAGGTAGAGGTACTACCTTCCAGAAGCCAGAAGGTTGCAAATACCAAAATAAACACAAGGCCTGAGGGACAGCCAAGGGAGCCTTACCCACAAGGAATTGTAGAGATGGTAAATGGACTATGGTGTCCCTAGGAATAATACAGATGGACAGCCAGCAATGGTATCAAGATCTACAAGCTGAAAAAGACAACAGTGGAGGAGCAGGGGTTTGTGGGAGGTTTCCCCAATAAAAACTCTGAACTCCTTGCTCAGTTTCCAGATGTCAGCTGTTTCCAGACCTGGAAGACATAGCTTGGTCCCCAGAAGGAAGGACAAGGACGAATATCCCCGCAGTACTTCCCTTAAAGGGACCTATGGCCACTTGCTTCAGTGTATGAACACTGGGGAAAGAATAGCCAAACATTTGAGGAATACTGGATTCAAGATCAAAGTTGACATTGGTACCTAGAGACCTGAAGCATGATCATGGCCCTGTTAGACTGGGGGTTTCAGGGCTGAGTAATAACTGAAGGCCTGGCCTAAAACAAGACTCATAAGAGGCTTGCAGACCTACCTAGTCATCATTTCCCACTCCTCAAATGTGTAATTGGAACCAAGCTGCTGCTTGAGAGTAATCCCCACATGGGTCCTTGGCCTAATGGGTAAGAGCTGTCACAGTGACGAAAGTCAAGTAGAAACCTCTGAAATTGCTCCTCTCCACCATGGATGAGAATAAATTGGGATGGTGACTTTTCTGTGCCAACTTGGCTCACGCTGTAGGGGGCTAGTCGGTCAACTAATCAAACATCAATCCAAGTGTTGCAGTGAAAGTATTTTATAGATGTGATTAACATATACAATCAGTTGATTTTAAGTAAAGGAGATTATCCTCAAAAATCAGGGTGGGCCTTATCCAATCAGTTGAAGAACTTAATAGCAAAACTGAGATTTCCCTGAAGAAATTATGCCTGTGGACTGCAGTGTCAGCTCCTGCCCAAGCATTTCCAACCTGATAAATTTCAGACTTAAATTTCCTGCCCTATAAATTTCAGACTTGCCTAGTCAGCCCCGACAACTGCATAATTCAATTCCTTGCCCTCCCCCACACACACATACCTCAGAGCTACCAGGGATTCATTTCCAGACCACAATAAAGTTAGTATCACAATAACGCAAATTACATGTATCTTTTTGCTTCCCAGTGCATACAAAACTTATATTTACACTATACTGTAGTCTATTAAGTGTGCAATAAATAGCATTATGCATAAAAAACAATATACATACCTTAATTTAAAAATACTTTATTGCTAAAAATGCTAACCATTATCTGAGCTTTCAGTGAGTCATAACCACTGGTCACAGATCACCATAACAAATGTAATAATGAAAAAGTTTGAAATATGGCAATTAGCAAAATCTGACAGAGACACAAAGTAAGCAAATGCTGTGGGGAAAATGACACCAACACTTCTAAACACAGGGTTGCCACAGACCCTTAATGTGTAAAAAAAAAAAAAAAAAGTTATCTGTAAAGCACAATTAAGCAAAGTACAGTTAGACAAGGTATGCCTGTATGCTTTCTCATTAGGAATTGGCTTACAGCAGGATACATATATCCTACTGTTTTTTTCCCTGGCAGAACCCTAACCAATACATAAAATAATGCATCTCAGGGGTGACAGAGTAGACCAGTGCTACTATTAAAAACCTAAAAGCAGAGAATGGTAGCCCCTGTATCTTTGCACCTATAGCAAAATGGGGGTTCCAGGATGACCAGCTGGAGCAGAAAACAGCTTGAGCTTGGTGGGTCAGCTCAGTATGTGGGTACAAAATGAAGATGAATGTTTCTGCATTACAGACATATTCGGGGGTGGAGAAAGAAAAATTTGCCAATGGACAGAACCTCAAGCAGCGCACTTGACTTGGTGTAAAAGAAGTGGCCTACATAGAGAATATTTATTGCATATATACCGACTCCTAGGCAGTGGCCAGTGGCCTGACCATCTAGTTGGGAGACTAGAAGGAAAAGGGCTGAAAGATCAGAGACAAGGTCTGATGTAAATGCTGTGGACTGACATGCAGGAGTAGGCAAAGTGTGAATATTTCTGTATCACGTGTTAACATCCATGAGAGCATCCACCATGGAAGAGGCACTGAACTGCCAAGCACACAAAAGGACTCAGCCAGGTGCACTGGCCTTTGTCAATGGGTACCACACAGCTGGCACAACGGATACATAAGCAAAGTGGCCCCAAGGGCCAACAGAGGTCCAACAGCAAGGACTCCTGCTTACCCAGGCTGATCTAATAGGAACTCCTCTGACAGGCAACTTTGGCTCAAGAACTCACTATTGGTCTTGCTGAAACATCCTCAGAACGCCACAGCTGTGTAAGACTTTTCCTACTCAACCTTCCTTCTTTCCTCCCCTCTTCTCCAGAAGTTAGACCTCTATCAGAATCTGACTGCTTTCCCAGACTCTTGCTGTCTCCTTCCCCATTTTCTTTCATGGGCATGTTCCCCTAAAAAATCTCTTGCACATCTAATCTTGGACCCAAAATAACAAACCAGGTAAACTAAATGTGCTCACTATTAAAAATGTATTCCTCTGTTTTACAGGGTTAGAAATTCAATTTTAATAATTCAGCGAGGATATTAAGGTCCTGGGAACTAATTCCTACCAAACTCATAAGGGACTGAGTGATAAAATAAAAGGGCAAGATTCTCAAGATGAGAAAGAACTGCCAGGGAGACCAGATGGATATGCAATGGAGCTGACGGTGTTCCCATCTCAGCAAGAACAGATAATTAAAAAGGAAGCCAGGCCCACAAGTAGCCTGGTATGTCTGAAATGTGGAAAAGGAGCTGGCTAACCAAGCGGTAGAAACCCAAGTGTCCATCCACTGATGAATGGGTAAACAAAATGTGGTATATCCATACAATGGGATATTATTCAGTCATCAAAAGGAACGAAGTACTGATCCATGCTACAACATAGATAAACCTCAAAAACATACTAAGTGAAAGACACTAGACACAAAAGGCCACATATTGTACAATTCCACTTACATGAAATGTCCAGAAAAAGTATTCCACAGAAATGGAATGCAGACTGGTAGTTGACAGGGATGAGGGGAAGGGAATGGAGAGTAACTGCTTAATAGGGGCAGCATTTCATTTTGGAGTGATGAAAATGTTTTAGGACTAGACAGTGGTGGTGGTTTTACAACACTGTGATTGTACCAAATGCTACTGAATTATCCCTTTAAAATGGTTAATTTCATGTTATGTGAATTTCACCTCGATATAAATAAATACATACATACATAGATAAATAGGTAAATAAATAGATTGCAAGGGGGAAAAATGTGGAGACACATCAACCAAAAAACAAAACACAAAAAAAAGACATTTATAAAATTATTTTTTTACAAAAGGAGGATGGGGTGCAGAGGGAGCGGGCTGGTGTTAAGAATCACTACCACATTCACATCAAGCTGTCCAAACCTAGTTAAACCACACTTCTCTATTCTATGGCTATACCTTCCAACTGGAAAGGTCACCTAAACATCTAGCGCAAAGACCAGAATCCTAGAATTGCCTGATATTTCCCCTTTCCTGGCAATTTCATCATAAACTGAGGTCATAAATTCAAGGGCCATGTTTATGAAACAAAATTTAGGATACCTCCTCCAGTAGGTACCAAAGATGTTCCCAGAAACAATGGATTTCAATTTAAAATCCAGGATATTTGGCTGTTAAAACTACAGCTCTCTATGACTCTCATACTCAAGGGATTAAAAGAATTCAGCCTCAGAGATTTTACTTATAGTAACAGTAAAAGCATAACTGAATATGATTGATTTTACAGGCCTAGTTCATTTGCAATTCTACCAGGCAGTCACAGGCTGCAGCTTCAATGATGCCTGCGGTCACTGGGATTAGAGGACTCCCGGTCCCGGGAGTGCCGGGCCCTTTTATGCCTGTGGGACTTATCTCGGCTCCTACTTCTACTTCTCTGACTACGCCCCTCAGAACGCCCATTGTGCCGGCTGGAATGTGTGTCTGAGCTTCGACCCCTATCTCTATCCCTGTTCTTTTCTTCTCTTTCTTCCCTCCTGGTTGAGGACCTACGTTCATGCTTAGGCTTCTCCTTCTTCGGCTCCCTCTCTAGGTCTTCTGCTCCACTGCGGAAGATGGTCCTGACCTCAGGAGAGCTGGGATGGTGCCTCCGCACCTCTCTGGACTCTGACTTCTGACCCCTCTCTGAGTTCTTGCTGTGCTTTTTAGAGCCAGGGTCATCCTTTTCCTTTACCACCTTGCTTCTGGGTGATGAAGAGGAGG
Source organism: Cryptoprocta ferox (assembly GCA_028646485.1). NCBI lineage: Eukaryota > Metazoa > Chordata > Mammalia > Carnivora > Eupleridae > Cryptoprocta > Cryptoprocta ferox. The sequence goes on from CM053579.1 coordinate 18,643,428, forward strand.
CTGGCTGCTCTGCCTGTACCTCCCGGTCAGTCTTCTCTTTTTCTTTCTTTCTTCTCTTTTTTTCCTTTTTGTCTGGAGGAAAAAAGGGGCGCAACCAATAAGGAAAGGAAGATGGAGGAGAGGGAGGGTATGCAATAGGAAAGCATCGTTGGCAGCAGTGTGAAGCAGTCATAATCTATACTTCCAGAAAAGTGTCTCTGAGAAGCCAAGTTGGATGTCTGTCACCCATGATATGTCAAGTTGCTGTATAAGGTAGTTCTCACCCTTAATTACCTTTCTAAAGACCCTAACTCCAAATACAGTCACATTCTGAGGTACTAGGGGATTAGGACTTTAATGTATGAATTTTAGGAGACAGAACTCAACCCATAATATTAGTCTTCCACTGATACTTCTCCTTTCCCAATTAAAGTAAGGTTCCCCAAACACCTTTTCCCTTTACACTTAAGAACTGATTATTAACTCTCAGTGAACACTAGGAAGAATAAACACTTACTCTACCCAGAATCTTCTCTTGGTCTTAACGCTTTACCTTTTTTGTGTTTTTTTGTGGGTTTGTCATCTTCAGAACCCTCAGATGAACTCACTGAGGGGGTGTAAGCCCCACAGCCCTTCTCCTGGAGTTCTTTGGTCATATCATCCATTTCTTCTGAGTCCTTAGGAGCCCGATAGTTAGACACATGATCCACTCGGATAGTTCTTCCTTTGATCTAAGACAGACAGGCAATGCTTCAGCAAAGATGGCCCTCCTATCAAACTATTTGAACCCAGCTGCAGAAAGCCATAGTTTGAACCACATCCTTTACCTTCCTGCTAATTCTATTTCTGGAGAAATCTCTAAAGCAGACCTGCCCAACTGGTGTGTTACAGCACATATACCCAGATAATAACTTGCTCACCACTTGGGGCAGCCACGTGGGTCCAGGGGCAGCTGGAGTCCCTGAGGCAGTCATACTAGGCAGCCTCAGCAGTTTACCCCAGTGTGCCACACAATAACCTTCATGTTCTACATTTCCATTAAGTGAAAAAAGCCTGGGTGGTACTGTCCAAAGCACAAGCAGCAGGGGAAACTGTGAGAATTCACACCAATTACCCTCAATCTGTAACATGAATTTACAGTAAAACATACCATGCCCTGGCAGCTAGAAGGAATTCCTGAAATCAAGTGCAATGCTACAGCTGTTTTCTTGATACAGCAATTAGGATGAGGCCAAGTCAGACCAACAGATGAGAAGGGGTAAGGAATCTTTTTTCTTAAGCTCTCATACCTTGCTCTACCCCCACCATACTGGAACAAATGGCTCACATTGATATTTTTGCTGTTAGTCACAACTCTCTGGGTGAACAACAAAAAATTAACCCCTCACTTAAAAACATTCTGGCAGATACAGACTTATTCTATAGGCAAAACCATCCAAAATTTGAAAAGTCTGGCTTTTATCGTTCCCACATAAGAGCAGATTTTTATTCTTATCTTTAAGTCTGAGTAGCTTCTGTCATCTATCCTATCCCCCTTTTCAAAACATTTTTGAAAATCTCCCTTTTATGTTGACTCCATTTGACTGCTGACTCTTAAAAATCAAGCCTAGAACCTTGTTTCATCCTCTCCTATAGTCTCCAGCTGCTCCATACTGGTGCAATCAGTGACAAACTCTCCAAGTCAAAAGTCACTCTCCAACCTATGACAAGGTTCATCCAACTGCTAAATAAGCATAGGAACTGGGTGGAGCATAGATAAACCTGACCTGCCCCATCGCTTTCTCTCAGCGCAACGGTGAACTGAGAGGGAACAGAGAAGAGAAAACTAAAGAATGAGTTATTTTTGTAGAATTTGTCACCGGACTTTAACTAGAGAATTTCCAGGGCCCAGTAATGCTAAGTGACTGGAGACATATGACAGATATACAAAGCTATGCCTCAGAGCATGAAGCCATGACAGAGCCCCAAATCCCCTGATAGAGGATAGCATGGAAAAGCAATATTTGCTAGTCTCTCTGTTGCCCAATACATCAGAGATGAGAGCAGGGTGTGAGGATGGAAAGATGAGAAACGAGAGGCTTGGTTTGGGGGAGTGGTGCATGGTACCTACGCTTCTGGGAAGATGAACATGAGGAAAAGGAAAAAGTATTAGTAGGGTCATAAGCCAATGAAATTATTCCCTGGGATCGTTTCCTGGTCAGTATGTCCCCACACCTCTGCAACCATCTCACACACCCAGCTGACCAGTACTTTTTTTGAACCCATGGCAATCAGGTGGGAAATCAAACCAAACCCCTACATACAGGAAAAGTCCAGCCAAATCCTGCTTAGTGAACACACTCACCTTGATCCCATTAAAATTGTCAACAGCGAGAATTGTGCTCCTCTGGTCTTCATAGCAGAGGAAACAGAATCCTTTGGATTTCCCAGTCTTCTTGTCCCGCACCAGATTAATGTTAACAATCTCCCCATATCTATTTATTTTATAAAAGAGTAAGACACTATTGATTTAAAATGCAAAAACTTTTAGACTAAATGACGCAACAAAACTCAAATAATATAATCTGTACAGGAGACATATTTAGAACAAGATGACACAGAAAGGTTAAAAATAAAAATTAGACAAGGATACAGCATGAATACTCAATTAAAAAATGGGTGGTAATATTAAGACTGAAGATGAATTCAAGGCCAAAAAAATATTTAAATGGGACTAAGAGAGCTCTTTTATACTGAGAAATATCCTAATATATTACAAAGATATACCATAAAACTTTATGCATAAATTAACAAATCAAAATTTTTAATTAAGAAAACTATTAGAACTACAAAGAGAAACTAATAACAAAAGTTAAGAGAGATTTTAACACACCATTTTAAGTTTATAACAATGTTGACAAAAATAAGGTCAGAGGAATTAATCTCAATATATAATTAAATAACAAATACAAATAAATATAACAATTATATCGTTAAATATTAATGTCAAACTAGTAGATATACAGATACATTTAAATCTTACAAAAAGAGGGCAATTTCTTCTAGAGTCTAAAATTGACTATAACCTCCAAAAAACCTCAATAACCTCCAAAAACAGAACAGACTATGTTCTCTAATCACAATGTTAAACAGCTGGAAATAATATTTTAAGTAAAAAAAATACCCTATGGGAGCCTGGGTGGCTCAGTCGGTTAAGCATCCAACTTAGGCTCATGTCATGATCTCACAGTGCGTGAATTCGAGCCCCACATCAGGCTCTGTGCAGACAACTCATAGCCTGGAGCATGCTTCAGATTCTGTGTCTCCCTCTCTTTGCCCCTCCCCCGCTCATGCTCTGTCTCCTCTCAAAAATAAACATTAAAAAAAATGGGTGGGGGGCACCTGGGTGGCTCAGTTGCTTAAGTGTCCGACTTCAGCTCAGGCCATTATCTCGCAGTCCATGAGTTTGAGCCCCACATCAGCTCTGTGCCAACAGCTCAGAGCCTGGAGCCTGCTTTGGATTCTGTGTCTCCCTCGCTCTCTCTGCCCCTCCCCCACACATGCTCTGTCTCTCTCTGTCTCTCAAAAGTGAGTGTTATTCCCTACTAACTAAAACTTGAAACCTACTCTCCTAGCTAACAACTGTATGAAAGAGAAAGTGAAATAAAATGAAGAAAAAAATCAATGGCAAACTACTTTAAGAAAAAAAAAGAGAGAAGAATACATACCAAAACTTACAGGATGGGGCAAAAACCATACTCAGAAAAATCTGTAACCTTAAAGAGTTTTACTGTTAAAAAGATAGAATGAATATAAAAGAAAACAAACCTAAAGAAAGCAGATGGGAATTAATACAGATAAAAGCAGAAACTAATTAAATAGAAAATTCTACCTATTCCTGTACAAAGTTAAATTCCAGATAAGTTAAAGATTACTAAATTAAAAAGTAAAGTCATAAAAATAAAATAGGAATTGGGCGCCTGGGTGGCTCAGTCACTTAAGGGTCCGACTTCAGCTCAGGTCATGATCTCACGGTTCATGAGTTTGAGCCCCACATCAGGCTCTCTGCTGTCAACACAGAGCCCTCTTCGGATCCTCTGCCCCCACTGCCCCTCCCCAGCTCCTGTTCTCTCTCAAAATAAATAAATAAACTTATTTTAAAAATAGCAATTGATTGATACTTAGTAACACGATCACATATATACATCCCAGCCAGGTATCTAGCATCTTTACCTAACAGAAAATACAGGCTACTTCAATATTCACTTTATGCCACTTTGCTTTTACAAAAGACCTATATTAGTACCTGTTTTCACTAACCGAAAGAAATCTGAGGAGGATTTTTGCTTTTATGAAATGGTAATTGATTCTCCACTTTACACCATTTTAGCTTAGAAAGCTTTCACAGAAGCCTGCCTAAAATTCTCTCTCTTCCTCTGCCCCTCTCTCTGTTGCTCATGTGCTCTAAAATTAAAAAAAAAATGATAAACTTAAAATTGAAACTGAAAAAAAAGAAAGCTTTCACAGAACACTCTGCCTTCGGCTAGCAGGGGAAACCTGTACCTGGGCCAATTCAACTAAGGTCAGAAACTATTAAACACTATTTAATACTGTAGGTATTGGCCAATGCAATTACATGGGAGAAAACATGTAAAAAATGAAAAAAAAAAGTAGTAACACTATCTCCGTTTGAAGATTATATAGGATAGTATGTATAGAAAACCCAAGAGAATCAATGATAAAAACATTATAACAGGGGAGCCTGGGTGGCTCAGTCAGTTAAGCGGCCGACTTCAGCTCAGGTCATGATCTCACAGTTTGTGGGTTCAAGCCCCGGGTCGGGCTCTGTGCTGACAGCCCAGAGCCTGGAGCCTGCTTCAGATTCTGTTTCCCTCCCTCTCTGCCCCACCCCCGCTCACACTCTGTGTCTCTCTATCTCAAAAATAAAAATAAACGCTAAAAAAATTTTAAATAAAAAAAACAGTATAACAATCAGTAAGGTAATAGGATACAAAGTTAAAAAAATAAATCACTCTCTTACATACAAACAATAATCAGTTAAAAGATACGATCAAAGAGAAACCCCAATTGTAATAGCAACAATAAAGATAAAATACTTAGAAATAAACTTAACAAGCAATGCACAAAGTCTATATAAAGAAACCTTTTTAAAACTGAAAGACACACATAGATTTGAATAAATATGAAGACATCCCTTTTTGGATAGAATGACTCAACATCATAAAGACAGCAACATCTTCCCCAAGTTAATACTTAAATTAAATTAGTACAAGTTGTGTTTTATTTAGCTGGAGAAGTTGATTCTAAAGTTCTCATGGACAAATGAACATGTAAGAATAGATGGAAAAACTTCAAAAAAGAAAAAGGAGCAGGAGTAACTCTCCCAGATATTAAACACACTGAAAAATTCTATGATTAATTAGTGTGGTACTGGCACATGAAGAGACAGACAGACCAACAGAAGAGAATGGAAAGCCAATAAAGAGGGGTGCCTGGGTCCCTCAGTCAGTTAAGCATCTGAATCTGATCTGAATTTGATCATATAAAACACTAGAGCATGAGACTATAAAGGGACAGCACAAAGGAGTTTTGGGGGTGATGGAATTGTTCTTTATCCTAATTGTGGGGGTGACTACACAAATCTATAGACACATTAAAGCTCAAAGGACTGCACACCCCCTAAAAAGTCAATTTTACCACATGATAATTTAAATACATGAATAAAATATTTTTTAAAAATTCTGCATAGCAGAAAAAAATCACAAAAAAGTCAAAAGACAAATTAGGAGAAAATATTTACAATTTATACCACAGATAAAGGACCAGAAAGCAATTGTTTTTCCTAATTCTATAAAGAACCTTAGCAGGACAACTGGTGAATCTGAATAAAGCCTATAGATTAGATAATAATATTGTATCAGTGTTAACTTCCTGAATTGATCACCATACTGAGGTTAAACAAGAGAATGCCCTTGTTTGGGGGGAAATACACATTGAAGAATTTAGGGATAAATGGGCATGTCTGTAGCTGATGCTCAAATGATTCAGAAAAAAATAATAGGTAAACATAGGGAGAAATAATGTCAAAGCAAATGTGGTAAAATGTTAATATTTAAGCAAAAGGGAAATAGATATTTCTTATACTACTTTATAACTTTCTTATTTTAAGCCTGAGATTATTTCAACATAAAAAGTAAAAGAAAAAATATAGGAACTTGTTTAAACAGACTCTTATAGACCACACTGGTACAATTTGAGCATCAAGATATAATAATGATGGGACACACCAACAGAAAAAAACAAGCAAGGGATATGAATAGACACTTAAAAAATAACAATGGAGTATAAATCTATGAAAAGAAGTTCAACCTCACTGATGATTAAACAAAGGCAAAATAAAATGATAATGAGAAGCCATACAACAAATAGTGGTTTAATTACCACAGCTGATTAGGATTCAGAAAAATGGGCATTCTAGTGAGAGTAGAAATTGGTACAACCTTTTCAGAGAGCAATTTGACTATATTTATAAAACATCTTAAAAATGCTAACATATCAATCCAGTAATTTCACTACAGAAGCTATCAGGAATCCATACAAAGATGTATATACTACCATGTATACTGCAATACAATTTATAACCACAAAATATTAGAAATAATGCCCAATATTATAAAAAGATAAAGAAATACACCAAAACGTTAAGGTTTTCCTTAAAGTACACATCCTATTTTCTTCTTTATGCTCTTCCTTTTTGCTAAATGTTCTATAATGATTATACATTATCTTGATAATCAGAAAAACAAAACATTTTTTGAAAACCACTGTTATCAATGGCAATGGCAATCTTAACGGACAGCAACGTGTGTAGACAGAATAGAGAATTGGAATAAACAAACACACTAGCTAATCATCACTCAATGCAAATAAGACAAGAACAGCCCCTAAGTGGAAGGCCGGACCAGGCAGAGGTATCATAACGGGTGGAAATTATAGGCTGCACTTGCTGCGAACTTCCAGCTGCCCAGAAGTTGGAGGAAGCAGCCTCTATCCCTCTCGGGGCACTCTGCCAGTATGGGCTGCCCTCTACCATGGCCTTCTTCTCATGTGTACTGCCCAACTTCCTTCCCACGGCCCTCTGTCCCAACTATGGGATTGTCCAACCATCTACTGCCATGGCAATGTCTCTGCAATGATGTGCTGGCTGTGTTTGCTTGCCCAAACCCTTTTGCCACTGTCCTCTGCCTATACATGCAACTTCTCTGCAATAGTCCTCTGTCCTTAGGGCCCCTCTAGCCCTATGGACTGTCTAACCACTCTGTGTCACTCTGGGTTGTGCCCAGTCCCTCTCCCACCAGCTGTCACTACCAGTGTGAGCTGCCAAATCGCTCTCCCACCCCAGTACTGCTGCTTTCATCTCACAGCAGAACGAAGAGTATAAGTTAAACCTATTCTTTCTTGTTCCTAACAAGCCTATAATTCTCAGCTTCTGGATAAAGAGACTAGCTCTGCTCACTAACCTTATGCTCATCTAGAAACAAACAAACAAAAAAAATCTGCTGCTTAAACCTTTTGCTTTTTTCCCCATTCCTCTGTGCTTTGCCCTAAGTCTACAACACCACACAGGTGTGCACGAGAAGGGCCCTGTGATCATGGGTTACCCTTAGTTTGTAGGAGCCCAAGGAGCTCAACACAGTGGCTTCTTATGAGTTCCAGTCTGGTCAGGTGTAGGCCGAGGCTGAACAAGCCTCAGTGAAAGAGCAATAAAATAGACCAGAATCCCAAAGACAGCCTCCTAAATTATACAACTTCTTATATTTTCCATATTGGAAGAGTTCTATAACCATGTCCTGGGGTTGATCTAGACTAGAGCAGAAGGTCCAGGCCTCCCCATGCAGGGAGGCCAATCAGCCTAGAATTAAAATAAATGGATTTTATGATGACACAAAATGCATTATGGTAGCACACTCTGATGACCCAGAAGGCAGGAAATGAAAAAGGACTTACTGTGAGAACACACAAATGATGTCCCCTTCAGTCAGTTCATAAGGAAGCCCTCCTAGAAGAAAACACCCACATTTCAGTTCCACAAACATTTACCAAATGTATATTACATACCATGCACTGGGCCAGGCACTGGGGGTGCAAAGAAGAGTAAGCCACAGGGCCTGCCCTCAAAGAATTCAGTCTGGGGCACCTGGGTGGCTCAGTGAGTTAGGCATCCGACTGCGGCTCAGGTCATGATCTCACAGTTAATGAGTTCGACCCTTGCATCAGACTCTTTGCTGTCAGCACAGAGCCCACTTTGGATCCTCTGTCTCCCTCTCCCTCTCTCTCGAAAATAAATAAGCCTTTACAAAAAAAAAAAAAAGAACCCACAGTATGATGATATGACAGAAGTGTATATAAGGTGCAGCAGTAGGGCAGGAAAAGGAGTCATTAGCTTTGAGTGAAAAGTTCCATGTCAGCACTAATCAAACAAATACTCCTCACACTCAAAAGCTTATGGACAAAGCTGATAGTTTCCAACATAAAACTCTGCTACCACAAACGTATCTTGAACTCACCTGTTCTTTTACCCACAAATTAACAACTAAGACCCAAAATCAGTTTAAGTTAGAAAATTTTAACCCCATCTCACATAGACTAAGGAGTATTAAGACATCTGTTGAGCATTCCATAGGAAAGAAATTCCTTTGCAAATCCTTCCTTCCTCATCTGTAAAATGGGAATATTAGTACTTACCTCACAGAACTGTTTTAAGAATTAAATAAAACAATAGATACAAAGTGCTTAGCACAGTATCTGGTGAAATAACCCCTTTGACCAAACTGTCAAATTACTGGATGTGACACAAAGTGAAAATAGAGATGATAATATGGCCATGAACAGAAAGCGGGAGCTAATTAAATGAGGAAAACTAATTCTGAGGGAAGGGGAAAGATGGGCTAGCAGTTAATACAGGATAGTGGCTAAGACCATGAGTTCTAGAATCCCATAGTTCTGGTTGTTCCACGTACTAGCTGTGTGACCTTAAGTCCATTAACTTCTCTGCACCTCAGTTTCCTCAGCTGTGTAATGGGAGGGTGAACACGGTATGGTAACAACCATCTCTGACAAACCAAGGGGTAAGACTCTTACCACAGTGAATGGTAAAGGGTAACTATCGTGGGCACTGATTTAGCAGGGAGAACAACTAGAAATAGGGGAGAGAGAGATACGAAAAAAGGATTTAAGGGCAGACAGCAGAGGGAAAAAGTGTGATGAATGCTGGGAGGAACGAAAGGCGGGAATGCTGAGATATTAGGAAGCAGGCCATGACAGAATGACGAGCAGTGCGGGAGAAAGATGTGGACCTCACCCAGGAAGATCCAGGCGCTGTCCTTGTACTCGCAGTGCCAGGACACCTTGTCTGCCACCCCAAGCTGGACCTCACGCTCATTCAGCTCGTTGATCAGCTTCACTTTAGTTAAAGGGCTGCAGAGACAGGCGGACGTTAAATGCGGCCTGGCCAGAGGCAAGGGAGAGCAAAACTAGGGGGGGCTAGTTTTTCAGTCTCCGCGCCTCTCCAGCCCCTCGACCCGGCAGACGCTCTACAACCCCAGCCCTGGTGGGCCCTCTCCCGCGGTCGGCCCCTACTTTCCAAAGGTAAGCTGAGGCCTTACTTCATCTCCGCGGGTCCGCGATCGGCACCTAGTCACGGACTTCCGGGCGAGCCTGCATCGCGCATGCGCAGCCCTGACGCAGCGCAGCCCTGACGCAGCGCGCCCGTTGGATTCCGTGGTGCGCGCACTGCGCCGGAAGAGCTGGACAGCGCCAGGGCGTGGCGCTTGCGCACTAGAGTGGAAAAGGACTTACCTTGCTCCGTAGGTTTCGCGGTACCGGAGAATTTTTGTGTAGCCCCTCGCTTCCTCCCTCTGTGAAATGGGACGTGAATGTGAGCCGGATTTATCGCAGGGCTCTCACCTCCTGGACGACGCTTCACACTGATTAGGCTAGCTATAAATGCTGAATAAAGACTGGAAAAGGTGCCTGTTACGGCGACTTTCGTCGCAGCCTTTGCTCTCAGTGCAAATCCCCACTCGGGCTTCCACTCCCAGCCAATCGCTCTCACACACATACACCCATCAAAGCATCCCTGTCCAGGAATTACAGCAGAAAAGTGAAGAAGATAAGTGAGAGGGTAAATCTTTTTTTCTTCCTCAAATCCAAATGCATAGGCAACTGACCAATGTGCCTCTATAAGCTGAATTGAATACCCAGATTTGTCTGAGAGCTGCTGTCTTCACCCTTTCCCATAGTCTCGCTCCTACTTGAGTAGGCGGCAGAAATAGTTAAAAAGCTAATAATGAGCAGATGCTAGGTTGTGTGCTAATCAATTTACATGTATTGGCCCTCCATTCTCACAATTACTCCATAAAGTCTATAGATAAAATTACCCTCCTCATTTTATAGAGGAAGAAACTGAGATTCAAAGGAGTTAATTAGTTAATTCAAAGGAGGTACTCTGCCTCTACTTATCAGGTCTTGTTGATCTAATCCATTCTTACTGAGCATCTATGTTTGTCCTATACAGCAAATCTGTAGACAGGAATGTTAAGTTTATGTTCTCTGCCCTTGGGAGCCAATATCATTGAGGAGACAAAATATATTTGCTTGGTAGATTTCACTCCAGAATAACCAGGAACTCACAGAAGAGATGGTGGCAGACAATACGTGATTTAAGCCATACTGAAGTTTTGAATCCATCTTTCATGTGTCCACATCAATGACTGTGAGAACATGCATGGTTTAGAAGTGAAGTTCCAGAGTTGTGTATTCTCTGCATAGGCCTAGCTCAGAGCCCCAGAAATTAGGCACTTCATAAAAGTGCTTTAATGATGATGATGATGATGATGACGACAATTACACCCTCTATGACTCACCATGTACTCAATGTCCTGCCAAAAAGCAGAAGGGAGACTATCCACCAATGACAGTTTCTCTTCATTCCCAGTCCAACCCAGCTATTCAGTAACTTTGTGGAATTATCTTGGCAATGAAAACTAAACAGTGACAGATTACATACAGGTTTTATCTGCTCCTTGGAATCTTAAGTTGCTTAGTTGTAGGGTTGAAGTAGCCACTGTGAATTGGTAAACTAGCATGCAGCATTATCTGGCAGGATTCTTCAGGCAACTGTGAAACAATGAGAGAAATGGGGCTACACCTGGGTCTTGGACATCAGGGTTCAAAAGGAAGCTGAAGCAAAAGAAGAAATTAAGACCAACCAAAGGGAAGGATAATTCAGTTGGAGGAGGACATGAGAAGACTGCTACTATCAAGCTAGTGGGTGCAGCAGAGATATTCTGAACCTGGGAGAACTGAAAACCATCCCAGTTTGTCTGGGACATCCCCCTCGATGTGCTTCCAATTGGTAGGTAAAACGATGCCTAGAGATTTCCACAAGTCTGGGTGGAAAGGGTATGAGGATCCAGAGGAACCTCTGAATTTAATGACTGAGAGGAGGACCAGGGTTTGCTATTCAAGGTGGCTATTAGTGATCTCCACCAGTAATATTCATTTAGCACCCACTGTATGGAGAGCTCACATCTAGGTTCTATGGGCAATGCTGAGTAAGACAAAGGCAGTCCTCACATTCAAGCCAAGGCTGAACAATATGTCCAGCCAAATTCATCTCTTCACTTCCCACCACACCACATCCCAAAACAGCTTTCCCTCCTAACTTCCCTATTTCAAGCAATGTTATCAACATTTGCCTGGTTGCCCAGGTACAAAAACAGGGGTCTCATATTTCAGTCTTCCCTATTCTTCACCCAAAGATATCTATCCAATCACCAAGTCCTAATAATTGTGCTACTGCAGTGTCTATAAATTACTTCTCATCCAGTCACAGTTGTTTCATTATTGCGTGGCTTCTAGCTCTTTCAATACTCGTATAACTGCCTCAGCCTCTATTCTCCAGGCTTTTCTCTCACTGCTCCCCAACGCAAAGCCTCAGTTTCAGCCAGATTTCACTTCTATCCATTCCCTTAGGGGCTCCTTTCATTATCTAGCCTAGACACCCTGTTGGGAGACCCCTTTACCCCTGGGCCACTCCTCTCTCTCTCTCTCTCTCTCTCTCTCTCTCTCTCTCTCTCTCTGAAACCCACCCAAGCTTTAAACTCCCATCAAGGCATCTCTCAAGTAGGAAACCTTTCCCGACCTCACAAGCCACAGTGATGGTTCCCACTTCTGAACTCTGCAGCACATCACAACTCTTTTATGTTATCTCCCCGGGGAGACTGAGATCCTGGAAAATACAGGTTCTTCCTTTCTAAGCCCTCAGCACCTCAAACCTCAGACACTTTTCTGCACATATAGCAAGCAACCAATACAACTACTGGTTAATGAAATTGAAAACACACAGAGATATGGTTACCTTTAGGGAAACAGATGAGGATAGGAAGAGAGAGGCTTTTATTTTCCCTATGTTTCTTTCTATACTGTTAGAATTTTCTTCCCTTTATCCAGAGATCACTTTTTTTATTGCCATGTTATCTTGGCAGAGAGATCATGACCTTTATTTTCTCGCTTTTGTCTTTTGTCCATTCGTTCAACAAATATTTATTGAGCAACTATTATATGCTAGACACTGTTCAAGGTGCTAGGGTTATAACAGTAAACAAGGCAAGGATAGTTCCTGTCCTTATGGAGTTTACATTCTTGTTGGGGAAGAAGGAAAATAAACATATAAACATACATCCAATGTTGAGAAGTGCTATGAAGGGTAAGGGGTCAGAGAGTTACGAAGTGTTGCTATTTTAAAAGGGTGATGGGTCAAAGAAGGCCTCCCTGATAAAATGACATGGAGGCAGAGACCTGCGAGAAGATGAGGAGCAAGCCATGGAATATCTGGGAGAAGAGTGTTCAGGCAGAGTGAACACTAAGTGCAAAGGTCCTGAGACAGGAATATGTCTGAGAAGCAATAAGGAGGCCAGAGTGGCTGGAGAGGAGCAAGGCAAGGAAGAGAATGACAGATTTTTGTTTATTTAACAAAATCTGATTTAGTGCCCACCATGTACCAGACACTGTTCTAGGTACTTTACATACATTAATTCATTTACTTCTCACAGAAATCCTATGTGGTAGACAGTATTATCCCCATTTTGCAGATGAGGAAACTGGGGCATAGAGAGGTTAAGTCGCTTGCCCTATGTCACACAGCTGGCCAGTGGTAGAGCCAGGATTTGAATCCAGGTAGTATGGCTCCAGCATCTGCACCCTTAGCCAATGTGCATAGGATAAGTGGGGGTGAGGGGGAACAGATCAGGCAGGGACATGTTGGGTAGCAACTTTAGATTTGAGGTGAGAAGCCAACAAAGGATTTTAATCTGGCTTACATTTTAGCAGGATCACCTTGGCTGCAAACTGTGGGGTTGAGGAGAGTACCTAAAGTAGAGTCAGGAAGACTAGGAAGCTTTGCAATAATCCAGGCAGGAGATGATGGTGGTTTGCCTCAGGGAGATAGTAAAGGAGAGGATGTCCCATGCTGCTATTTTTTAATGAAAAAATACTTTTAAAAAGTAAAGGACACACATAACACCAACATAAAGGCATATTCTATGTTTATGAGTGCTCAAGTGCTGGGCTAGATGCTGGGGATACTACAGTAAACCAGACCACAAGACCCAGTCCCTGCTCGTGAATAGCTCACAATGTTGCCAGATAGTTACGTATGGGAATAAATATAATACAAAGGGATGAGGGTCAAAATGAAAGTATGAATGAAATGTGATTGGAACCAGTTGAGGAATCAACTAATTCTAACTACTGGGGGTCGAAGGGAGCTGGGATTGGAAAGGAGATTGTCAGGGAAAGCTACGGCGAGGCAGAGGAAGTTAAGCTGCACCTTGAAGGCAGTCGCCATGAAAATGGAAGACAGGATGGGTGCCATGCAGAGAGAGCGTTTCAAGCAGAAGAATCACTAGAGGCAAATGCATCAAAGTGTGAAAAGTGTATGCTGTGACCAGGGGATGGGATGGGGCAGGCAATCCGATGAAGATGGAAGGGTTCAGGCCATTTTATGAAAGGCCTTGCAGACGCAGCCAAGAAGTTCAGATTCCAGCCTGCAGGCAATGAGAAGTAATCATTCAACTAATGAACAAGCCAGCCACTAGTTGAGGACCTGCAATATGCAAACACTGTATTAGGTGATGAAAATACAAAGGTTAGCATGCTCAGTCTAGAGAGAAAATATAGATTTGGGGAAAAAGTACAATGCAAGTACTGTCCCTTGACCCTGGAAGTAAAATGTCAATTTTATTTCAGATCATCTTGTAACACATATGGAGGATGGATTAAAGGCATGCAAGTCTTGATGCTGGGGGACCAGTTGGCTGTGATGGGAAGAACCAAAGTCAACGGATTTCAGTGGCACAACATGTTGACTAAAGTAGATATGGGCAGTGAGGAAACATCTGAGGATGGCACTTAGGTTTCTGGTTGAGAGACTAGATAGGTAATGACTAGTCTCTGCAGTAAGAAGGGCACGGAGGAAGGCGGGTTTGGGAGGAAACTGATGAATTCAGCTGGCAAATTGTTGAATCTAAAGTACCCAAGGAGCCAACAAAGGAGACGGAGGAGGAGGAGGATGGATGAAGATGAAGCAGCAAGATTCAAGAAGAGAGTGAAAGGTGATCAATGTTGTCAAACGCCACAGGAAATTTCTCTTGGCAGAAGGACCTTTAAGCTTTCAGTGTTTTTCCCCCATTTATTTCCAATTGGTCCAAAGCAACATCACCATCAAGAAAGTTGACTTGAGAGGACCCAAAAATCCAACGGCATGCCATCCTGTACTTACTTGCTCCCACACTGGAGACCTAGGGACAATGCTGCCAGCTGGAAGCAAAACAGAAGCCTGAGAGGGTGGATAATGGCCACACTTCCCTTGAGTTGAAGAAAGCTGTTAAATATATTTGTTTAAAGGGTCTGTTCCTTAATTATAGGTTGCCTGGAGGAATAGATAATAAGAAATGATGTGTTGTGTTAACAGGAGATCTTACCATCTCTTCCAAGGACATTAACTTGAATCCATACATGGGCTCCAGGAAGGGCCCTCCATATAAGGGTCCTGCATTTGCTTGCATGATGTGTATGTAACATGAACATGTGCATTTTTAAGGAGCAGGTCCATAGCTTCCAACAGATTCCAAAATGGTTCCATGGTTCAGTAAACAACAGCTAAGGACCTCTGCATTAGAGCATCTAAGGATTATCTATGAATACCATCATCCACAGATAATTCAGAGCAGTTTACAAGCTTAGAAAGCTGTTTCAGGAGAACTGGCATGAGTTATGTGAGTCAGGTATTGATATATTGGAAGTACAATTGCACCCCCACTGGCTTCCCCCCAGGATCAGCACAGCTGCTCACTCTCAGCAGTCTGACTCTCAGGTATAATCTTGAGGAGCTAGATAGAGAATCCCACACTTTTGAGGAAGAGGAGGACAGATCACTTCCAGGGGTGAGTATTCCTTCTAGAAGATACACAACAGATGTCCTTTTATCACCTGCTTGTTGTCGTTCAACCTTTCTCCAGTGCCCAGGCCAAAGCAGATTTCCAAACCTCAAGCAGCACTAATTTTAGAAGTGGCTGAGGTTTCTGATGAGCTGACTTTAAAAGCAGAATCCAGTTTCAGGGGAGAAAGGGAGAGAGTGAAGAAGAAATTGCTGGGGCATTCGATACCTCCAATCCAAGTAGAGCACACCTGTGATCACAAATCACATTTACTCTAAATTCATGATGTTAAGTCCCGTCTGCATACAGGCCTGAGGAGCATGCGTGTGGAATTGAACTGAATAGGATCATCAGACCAGGTGGGATGAGTAAATGTGGGCCAATTGAACGGGCTGAATGGAAAAGGAGTTTTGAGGGCTGACAGGAGCTTGCTAGAGCAGAAGTTCCTAAAAGGTCATCACAGTTGCACCTAAGCAGGTCAATCTCCAAGCCAATGACTTTGTGCCCTACCCTCTAGTCTCCAAAATATTCCTTGCAGTATCAGCCTTTACCCTCCTGTCAGTCATTCTCGTTATTTCTGGGGTGTTTTGTTGCCAAGCCATATCATAAAATGACATATTGAGACCAAGGGGAAGAAGCCAGTTAGCAGGAGAGCCAGGTGAAACACTGACAGTGTTCAGATTAGGGAAAGATTGGGGAACATCTTCAGATTCTCTGCCATGGGGCAGAGAAGCCAGACAACTGAGACCCATCATTGTAAGGACTAGAACGGATGGGTGATCAGGAAGACAAACTGAGAAGTAAGCAAAGCCCTCAGAGATGAAACACATGGCAGGCCTGCTTCGTGTCAAGGCCCAGTGCCATTGCATGTAGGAGGGCTGCATTCTTCTTGTGCACAGTGGATGCTGGCATCCATCATGAGACTGGGCACAAGTTTTCAAAGCCATAGGATGATGCCACACAGCTTTCACTGCCTCTGGTCAGCAACTTACATTTCTGTAACAACATTACAGTTCTGGAGAGACCAGGTAGCATCATTATATGAATACAGACTCTGAGACTTGGCAGACCTGGGTTCAAATCCCAGTTCTACCATCTGCTGGCTGTGGAACTCTGAGCAATTTAATTAGCCTGAATTAACTTCTGTGCATTGGTGATAATATCACCTCAAAGGCATACTGTGAGGATTAAATGAGATCATGCATTGTCAAGTGTGTGTGATAAGAAAGACTTTCAATGAAAAAAGAAATGTTAATTGAATGTATATTTTCTCCCCTCACCCCACCTCCATTGCACAAGCTATGGGAATTAAGCAAAAGTATTTGTGCCTTTTTACCCAACTCCTAATCTGCAGGGCAGGGAAGGATTTCCATGCACTAGTCCCAACAATATAAATACATAAAAGGAGCAAGAAAGTTCTGAGCCCTGGGTGGCAAATGAAAACGTCTTTGTACTCACCGTGCTCCTCTGGCCTGCATGAAAGCATAGCTAAGATGCAACACAATGAAAGCAACCTGCAAGTGCCTAGAAGGATCTTTCTTCCTTTTAAAGACCGACCCTTCCTATTTATATAGAAAGCAGGAGCAAAGCCTTTCCAAGGATTGCTTTCTCCCTGTAGAGTGTGTGCCCTCTGCTGGGCTTCATGGCCATTGGCATTTGGCATCTCAGGCCAGCAAGCTGCTCTTTCCTGGGTAAGTAGAAACTTTTGCAGTATTACAACCAAATGTCTCTTGGGTAGCAGGCACTTCCAAGTAGCAATATAAACAGGACGCAGTGTTTGAATTGTCTCTTCATATTAACCCTTTAGTTCAGTGTATTAGTTTCCTACGGTTGCTGTAACAAATTCCCACAAACCTAGCAGTTAAAACACCACCAATGTACTACCTTACAGTTCCAGAGGTCAGAAGTCTGAAAGCAGTTTCACATCAAAGTGACATCAGCAGGCCTGGTTCCTTCTGGAAGCTCTAGGGGAGAATCTGTCTCCTTGCCTTTTCTAACTTCTAGAGGCCTCTTGCAATTTTTGGCTCGTGACCCCTTCTCCTTGCATCGCTCCAACCTTGTGCTTCCATCATCACACCCCCTAATACTGCTCGCTGCCTCCCTCTTCGGGTCTCCCCTAAGGTGGGGAGAATAATAACACCTATCTCAGAAGGTGTAACTTGAATGTCTGAAAACATCGGAGCATACTAACGATCACAGATCAGGCACTCCATCAACATGCTGGAAGGGGATGTTAACACGGGGGAAGACAGGACGAGCAGTTAGAAGGCTATGATAGTAGTGCAAAGGAAAGATAAGAAAGTGCTAAAAGAGAGAGGCACTAGCAAGAATGGAAAGCAGGAGTGGGAAGATAAGTGGAGAGGTACACATGAGTCCAGACTCATATATTTCCTTGGACTCAGAGTAAAGAGAAAAACCTCATTGTCCACAATTACTGGGCTTTAGTGACCCAAAAAGGGGGGAGGGTCTTCTATTTGAGCTCAAGCACCTGTGAAAAAACCCAAAGCATAAAGGTGTCAGCTTGAAGGTCGAGATAACAGAATGTGCAAAGGCACAGAAGCACAAACTGGCAAAAAAAAAAAGGGGGGGGGCGGAATGTAGCCTCTATGGTTGATAAGAGACAGGACAAATTCTTGGTGGCTGTTCCACACAAGTTTCTAGCCTGACAATTTCCAACACTTGCTGCTTATGAGCTGTGCGGCCTTGGACAAATAAGTTACCTTGTGCATGCCTTGGTTTGCCCATCTGTAAAACTGGAGTGTTAATAGTACCTACCTATAGAATTTTTGTGAGGCTTAAAGGAGAATACGTTGTACATTTAGCACAGTACTCAGCATGTAAAGGCCCCATAAATGTTAGCCGATATCACTGCTACAAGGCAGCTCAGAAGCCCCAGAGGTCTAGAGCTGTTTCTTCAAAGGCCTCCCACTGCAAGAAGTGACTAAAGCCTCAAATACTGATTCACTCACCCCATTTTGCTCTGCCATTTCTCGCCACATACACACACCTTTCTACAACTGTAGCAAAGGCAGGTAACAAACTATGAGCAAAAGCAGTGTATAGCTATGTATATACTAATGTACATGTGTGCACACAGGCATATGTCTGTGGTCTGCAAAAGGCCTT
The DNA here is from genome assembly GCA_028646485.1 of Cryptoprocta ferox. Classification (NCBI taxonomy): domain Eukaryota; kingdom Metazoa; phylum Chordata; class Mammalia; order Carnivora; family Eupleridae; genus Cryptoprocta; species Cryptoprocta ferox. The sequence goes on from CM053579.1 coordinate 18,662,033, forward strand.
TACAAAGTGGTGCCTGAGCTGGAATGGGGAGAAGGAGGTTGTTATTGAGGAGGTTTTATTCTTTTTTAAGTTTATTTATTTATTTTTTGACGGGGGGGGAATGCCAAACAGGCTCCACATTGTCAGTGCAGAGCCCGATGTGGGGCTCAAACTCACGAACTGTGAGATCATGACCTGAGCTGAAGTCGGACACTTAACTGAGTCACCCAGGCGCCCCTTTCTTTTGAAATTACATGAAAACACCTCACTGTAAAAATACATAACAATTCAGAAGTATTCCAAGTAAATTTTGACAGTCACTTTCCATCCCCGCTTCTCACTCCCCTCCTCAAAGCTATTCACTCTCTGTTAACATGCATTTGTGCTGATTTCTGTTCATTTGTACACACATAAAGCTGGGGTTTGGGATTTTATTTTCATAAGTGGGTCCAGACTCTACATATTGATGTGTGACTTGATTTATCAATCAACAATATGCCTTGGAGGGCTGTGTCAGGACACATAAATCTATCCCATTCTTTTCACACCACTGCGTAATATTTAATAGCAATGGATTTACGGTCTAGTCATTCACAGAAGGATATTAAATGTCACTGTTGCTTTTGTCCTTGGGCAAGACACAGCTAAACCATACAGGTAGATGGCTGGTCTACGCACTACAAGTAGTCAGGCATGACTTGTCTTGGATATCTTCTACAGCTCCTCTCCCATCCTAGAGCTCCTCTCCCAGGGGCCTGGCTCCAAAGGTGGGCTCTTTTGAAGCCTGGATTCTCCTCCACGCTCATTCCAGTTGAAACCTCTGGTCCTTGGTCCCATTCAGGGTAGACAAAGCACCCCGTTGCATCCTTAGCCCGCTACAACCAGCATTCAATGCTTTGGTTATGGGATAGTTTGAACAGAGAATAAGCCCTCTCATCGTTTACTTTCCTCCCCTTTGTCAACCCCAACTTGTTTACCTTGTCAGTGCTCCACTCTGAAGACTCTGAGAACCCTCACCCTTGTTAGACCATAAGGACTAACCACTGACCTTCCAGGAAGGAACCACATTCTCTGTGGTCTTGACCTCACAGCATGGGCACAGCCAAAGGACACACAGCTGAGTCTGTGTGGTAGTGTGGGTAAGGGGACACAAAAGGCCAAGGAGGACACAGAGGTGGGGATAGCTAAGAAGGGAGGGAGCTGAGGGATAGAAGACTCCCACGGGCCCATCAAAAATAGGTTGCATAGGGACTGAAAGACAACTCAATGGAAATAACGATGTTTTGAAGATGCTTTGCATCACTGCAGGAATTGTCTCTAAGGCACTCCCAACAGGTGAGCATTCAGGCTCTGCTTGTATACTTCCAATAACAGGAATCCCACTCTTTTCCAAAGCTTCCTAGATTATTTAAATCAGCTTGTGGGTGCCTGAGGGGATAAGACAGAAAACAGAGTGTTGATGGGTAAAAGAAATAAATGTCTAGGACATGAGCAAAGGAAGATTACACTGAGAGGAGCATCTCTGGGGGATGGACGGAGAAGACATGGGCAGCAGAGAACACTAGTATGGTAGGCAGAAAAATGCCCCCCTCCAAAGATATGCATGTCCTAATCCCCAGAACCTGTGAATATTTTATCTTACACAGCAAAAGGCACTTTGCAAATGTGATTAAGTTAAGGATCATGACATGGGAGGATATCATGCATTATCCAGGTAGACTCAATGTAATCACAAGAGTCCTAAAAGAGGGAGGCAGGAGGGTCAGAGTCAGAGAGGATGTGACTATAGAAGCAGAGGTTGGAATGACGTGTCATGAGCCAAGGAATGCAGGCAGCCTCTAAAAGCTGTAAAAGGCAAGGAAATTACTGTCCCCTAGAGCCTCCCAAAGAAACCCAGCCCTGCTAACGCCTTGATTGGAGCCCTGTGAGACCCGTTTCAGACTTCTGACCTCAAGAAGGGTAAGATAATACATCTATGTTGTTTAAGCCACTAAGTTTGTGGAAGTTTGTTACAGCAGCAAAAGTAAACCAACATAACCAGGCACCCAAGAGTGGCTGGGGGGAAAGAACACCTTTAATGTGCATATAGATCATGTGGAGATCCTGTTCCAATGCAGACTGTTTCAGTAGGTCTTGGGCAGGGCCTAAGATTCTGCATTTCTACTAAGCTCATGGGTCCTACCAATGCTTCTGATCTGATACATACTTTTATGAACAAGAGACTAGAAGACACTCGATAAAAATACCTGTGTAACATTTTATAGTTCATGAAGCCTTTTAATATACATCATACCTCATTCTGTCATCCCCACAACCCTGTGGCATAGGAATTATTGACACACGAGGAAGCCACAGCTGAGTCAGAGAGGTGAATTCATTTGTCTAGGCAAAATCACAGAGATAGTATTGGGCTAGCCCTCAGGGGTCCTGACTCCAGAGCCCGTGTTTCTGCCCATGAACAGTGGTTCTCGCCCCTGGCTGAGTATTAGAATCACATGAGGAGCTTTCAAAACTCCGGATGCATAGGTCAAAACCCAGACTAATGGTATCAGAATCTCTTGGTGTGTGACCCAAAACATCAGTATTCTTGGAATCACCAAGTAACTCCACAGCACGGCTAAGGTTAAGAATCATTTTTATTGTTTTTGAAGTTTTCAACAGTGTCTTGTTTATTTATTTAATAGTTTATTGCCAAGTTGGTTTCCATATAACACCCAGTGCTCTTCCCCACAAGTGCCCCCCTTAAGAATCATTTTTAAAAAACCCATTTCACTAGAGCATTTGTTCTCAAATGGGGTCCCTGAATCAGCATCACCTGGGAACTTGTCAGAAATGCAGATTATCGGGCCCACCCCAGACATAAATAATCTGAAACTCAGGGTGAGGCTCAAGAATCTGTGTGTTAACACGCTTTCCAAGGGGCTCTGATGCACTCTCAAGTTTGAGCATGGGCTTCAAAAGGACCATCTTGACTCCTAGAGTCAAGAGCTAGGGAAACAAGAGCACGCCTTAGATCCAGGCATAAAATCAAGCCAGGTACTAAGCAACCTGAAGTCAGCTTCCTAAGGGAGGTACCAAAGCATAAGAATTGTTCTCAGACTTGCAGCTGGAGTACCAAGTCCCCATGCCACAGCCCTTGTGATCATTTGTAGGAGGGACCTCTGTCAGCGGCCCTCTCCGACTGTCAAAACATCCTGGAATATAATATTTGCCTCCAACTCTGCGCCTTGCTCTCCACTCCCTCACTTAAAATACTAACCTTGCCCATTTGTGCTCTCACCTGAACTGAGTAAATAAGCTTCAAACCACTCTTCTCCCCACCCCTCTCTTCTTGGTATCCGAGAATAGCAGGCAAAAGGTTAGTTCTAATGTACCCGAACAAATGGATATACAACTTAAAATAGGAGTGACCTACACAGCTGCCCTGCCTGAGCCCATCTCACCTGCCTCGGCAACACTGCCACCCTTCAGCCTAACACGATCCACTATGGAAATGGAAAATTCCACAACCAAATATTACAGCAGACACTTTACAGAATGCAGCTTGCCTCCTCTTCTCCTGTCCCAGACAGACCTCAGAGACCTCGGGGCTACGGGATCAAGAAAGGCAAGGCTGGCAACCACGACTTCTGACCAGAGACATGTTTTCGGTGAGTATACCCAACAGACAGCAGCTTTAGGCAGGAGTGGGTTCTGGTTGAAACTGAATTAACAACTGTTAACAATTATCTGTTTTCACTTTCCTGCCTTTCTGAACCAGCTGAGATCTGAGGGATGAAAAAGAGGAGGATGGCACCCCCCATTTCAGAGAATTAGAATCTGAGGTGTTAGGAAGCAACAGATAAAGAGCTTAAATGTGTGGTAGCTCCCCTGAAAAGTATGCTGGGCCCTGAAATAGCCCGCCCGCCCTCACTTCCCACTTAAACTGATTATGATCATCTTGCTTGATTGAAAGCAGTAATAGTAGTAACTGAGGATTCGTTATTAAGCAAATGCTTAATTAAGCTGAGATCAGTTGTTAAGCTAGTACTTGAGGCTCAGGAAAAGAAGAAGTGGGAGTTTAATATCAAGCTATGGAGGAAGAAAAAGTGTGATTAGAGTCAATTATATCTTCTGCCAGACAGGAGATCAGATGAATGCCCCAGGCTCTCCAAAGAAAGTCCTTGAAGCATCAATGGAGGAAGAGAGGCTGGCGAGACAGTATGCACCAGGTACTTGGGAATTGTCTAGTAACTTGGTAGTTGGAGGGGGAGGGACTAGCGCGGGAGCCAGGGGGAGGGCTACACTGGGATTGCTGCCTTCAGAGAGCTGGAGAGGCAAGAGGCTGAGGACTGAAAGAGAAAGGGGGAGTGAATCCTAGTGATCAGCAGGATCTCAAAGATGACAAGCTGCCAGCCTGGATTGCCAGTGATGGCCAGATCTCTGCTGCATCTCTGAACCCAGCCCTTTCTCCCCCAGCCCATGAGAATTTCATCTGGAGAGCCAAAATGCCCTGGTAAGTGGAAATCCTGCCACTTCAAGACATGGAGTCATCTTTCCCATTTGGAGTGACCCTTGCTGTCCTGGCCTCCCTCATCATTGCTGCCAATGCACTAGTGGCTGTGGCTGTGCTGTTGCTGATCCACAAGAATGATGGTGTCGGTCTCTGCTTCACCTTGAATCTGGCTGTGGCCGACACCTTGCTTGGTGTGGCCATCTCTGGCCTAGTCACAGACCAGCTCTCCAGCCCACCTCGGCCCACACAGAAGACCCTGTGCAGCCTTCGGATGGCATTTGTTACTTCTTCTGCAGCTGCCTCTGTCCTCACAGTCATGCTGATTGCCTTTGACAGGTACCTTGCCATCAAGCAGCCCCTCCGCTACTTCCAGATAATGAATGGGCTCATGACTGGGTCCTGCATTGCTGGGCTGTGGTTGGTGTCTTACCTCATTGGCTTCCTCCCACTTGGAGTCCCCATATTCCAGCAGACTACCTACCAGGGTCCCTGCAGCTTCTTCGCTGTGTTTCACCCACGCTTTGTGCTGACCCTCTCCTGCGTTGGCTTCTTCCCAGCCCTGCTCCTCTTTGTTTTCTTCTACTGTGACATGCTCAAGATCGCCTCCATGCACAGCCAGCAGATCCAAAAGATGGAACAAGCAGGAGCCATGGCTGGAGCATACCGGCCTCCTCGGACTCCCAGCGACTTCAAGGCTGTCCGCACTGTGGCTGTTCTCATTGGGAGCTTCACTCTGTCCTGGACCCCATTCCTTATCACTGGCATTGTGCAGGTGGCCTGCCAGAAGTGCTATCTCTACCTGGTGCTGGAACGGTACCTGTGGCTGCTTGGTGTGGGCAACTCCTTGCTCAACCCACTCATCTATGCCTATTGGCAGAAGGAGGTGCGACAGCAGCTCTACCAGATGGCCTTGGGAGTGAAGAAGGGGCTCGCCTCATTCCTCCTCCTTCTCTCAGGCAGGGATGGTAGCCCAGAGGGGTCCAGGGAAAGTTCCTGTCCTATCACCACTATCTCCCACTCACAGCTTGATGGTGAAGATGGTAAGGGTTGAGAAGTTTCAAAGTGACTTCTCCCTCCCCTCTCTGGACCCCAACTAGGAAATCAGAGCTAGGGGAATAAGAGTACTTGCTTCAAGCAGCTGACTACCCCTCCACCCCAGACTGAGAGGAAGTGAGGTAGGGTGCTGACTTTCTTCTATAACCAACTTCCTCATTTGAGAATCTCCATTACTCCCTATCCTTCTCTTGCAATGAATCTGTCTCTCCTGTACAGATAGGTAGAAAGAAACGTAGTACTGAAATAATGCTAAAAAATCAAATCCTATTCTCGAATACACTAGAGCAGCAGTATCCAAAAGAAACATAACGCAGGTCACACATAACTTTAAATTTTCTAGTAACCACATTAAAAAGGTTAAAAAAAGGCAAAATTAATGTTAATGTTTCATTTAACCCAATATATCTAAAACATAATTTCAATATATAATCAATATAAAAATTACTGCACTATTTTTCCATGCTAAATCTTTTGTATCTGGTGTGGGTTTTACCTTTCAGAACCTCTCAATCCAAACTAGCCATATTTCAAATGCTCAACAGCCACATATGGCTAGTAGCTACCATATTGGACAGCACAGCACTAGAGAAATGAGGTTGTTCCTTTCAACTGTTTACTATAGTGATGGCTTTGGTAAAGTGAGGAGTCCTGCCCTCCCTGATGTAAGTCAGATGTTTTAAGTAGTGAATTTTCCTGAAATGTAGGAACCTGAATTAGATTCTACAGCTCCTCTTCTCTCACACTTCATGGAGTTCAAAACACTGTTTCTTTGGAAATAGCCGATCTTGTGGTTATTTCTGCTACTACCCCTCCCATTCTACCACTAACTCTGTGGTGCCCCTTCCCCTCAGTTGGCTTATGTCAGTTATAGCTACTTGCTGATGAGAATGCTGAACCACAAATTCTGAGACCCTAGAAGCAAAGGAAGTGGGGGAAAAAAGGGTTAGGTACCAAGAAAGGTGCTGCCAAGCTCTTAAACACTCTTAAATCTGCGTTTTTCCTAAGAAACTCAGTCACATAAGGGGATGCCTCCAACATGTCCCGGGAGACCAGCTGAGGAACAGGAAGTTCATCCTGCTTTCTGTGGCTACAAAAAATGGCTATTGGCAGCCAGGAATTATGGCCAGGCTCCATCTGGGCAACTCTTGCAGCAGAAACTCAAGAACAGACTGGGGAAGAAACCTAGGAATTATGCTTAGTCTTCCTGAGCTTTCCTATAACCCTTTCCTCAATCTCCTGGTCTCCACAGTGGATTCCTAGAAATTTGTCTCTTAAGGTAATAAACTAGATTATCTCCCTAAAGAGCTGCTGAGTAGACAACCAAAGTAGGCAAGAAGAAACCAATACAGTATGGATTAAATGTGAATTCGGTGCCAAAACAACCATGGAAGGTTAACCCCTTGATATTTCTAAAATGATGGCCTGAGGATGCATTTGAGTCCAATGTGTAAAGGCTAATTCCAAGAGGCCCATGAACTTTTTCATTCACATCTGAAACTAAAATGTTCAGAACCAGGATGGAATCTGGTTGTCCTCCTCTCCACAGGATGGCACCACACCATGATATTTTGCACTTGGGTTTTAATTCCCCTAGATTAACTACCGGCTTGTATTCGTCAGTTGTTTGGAGGTTAATGATCATCTTTTTCCACTTCTATAACTTGAAAATTCCCTTCTCCCTATTTTTACCCTCTACCTTTGGCACAAATGGCCTGTTTCTCACTGATTTATTCTAAGACACACCAACCTTCCTTTGGTAGACTTTTTGTGCAGTTGCTCTGTTTATCACACTGGCCCAAAGGAGGACCATGCTTGCCTTCACCAGAGCAGGTTTTATGTTCCTACAGCTGAAGAACTTCTTGGCCCTCAAGTGGATGATGGAAGTGCTGAGCACCCAGCAATTACCACTTTTGCCAGCAATAACGCACCCTCTTGGATTGGGTTATGAGTTACGGGGAACTATGTAAAACACAAACAGTAATGGGATTTTGGGACAAAATGGGAATCAGGCTCAAATCAATGCCCTCCTTACTGGTGGTTCAAAGCTTAACTTCCTAGCCTTGTTGCAAAGGACTGATCTTGCCAAGGTAACACAAGCAAAGTGGAATGAAAACTACAGGAGAAAGGAACTGAGGGGAAGCTAAGTGAATGCTGTGGTATTAGGCTCAGTCTAAGAAACCCTGCTATCCCTGGGAGGCAGTATATTCAGTGGAAATCAGAGGCTTTTAGGTTCAATAGACTAGTGTTCAGATTACCATTCAGTTGTTTAACTGTCAAAGCTACAGGTTCCACATTTGTACAACTGGAGTAATAATGCCTACCTTATATTGTTATCAAAAGGATTAGCTCAGATAATGTACAGGAAAATGTCTAGTAAATTTGAGCACATGGTTAGTGCTCAAATAATGTTCTCTTCCTCATACTTAAAAATCATAAAGAATAAAATATCCAGCTGACCAATTTAAGGGAGTCTGTCATATCTGTAGATATTATGGCCTCCAGGACAAGGACAGTTAGGCTCCAAACTATAAATTCCTCAACCCCTGAATGTTTTTGAAAACGAGTAGTGAGAGATGACTCAGGTTGAAAGAGACAAATAGTAAATCTCAGTATCAAGAGACAGCAGATACAAACAAGGCCCTGTTATCATACACTTGGGTTTAAGAGTAACCACAATTATGAACACTGTGTTTAATAAGCCACCAAGGGCAGAGATACAGAATGCTATGCAAAAGTCTAATGGCTTTCTTTGACGCAGGCTCTGGCACAGATATGGGAATACACTGGAGAGGAAACATTTAGATTTCATTCATGCATCCAATGCTGTCTCCTGATGGCCTTGCAGAGAAGCCAGATCCTGTTCGGCAATTTGATCAAAATACCCAAAAGAAACTAACACTGTGTAGGACAGAATGTAGGTCAATCAGTCCCATTTATAATTTCCATAAAGAGCTTATGAATTTGTTATAAAAACTGTGACATGGCTGTTCTACTAATTCTTTGGGTAGCTAACATGCATAGCACACCTGTTTCAGAGAGGACTACTCTCAAGAACATAAGAACACACAGCCCTCTGTATAGGGGTATTGTGAGTGGTATCACAAGTGTTAGAGGCAGGTTGCCCTTATCTACCAAACTCTCCTGCTTGTCTAATAAGTCCAACTCTGAGAGTTGGCCAGCCAGAGTTAGCCTTGGGATATCTTCTCCCCATATGAAAAAGTATTTAGTGATTCAAATGGAAAATGAACTCGTGACTTTGATGTCATTCACACTTGCTCAGTCATTGATCAAACTGAATAGAGACCAATGAAAACAGCAGGCACAAGAGATACTTCAAGGACACACACAGAACAAGAGGAAACATGGTGTTGATACCTGGGCAACAAGAGCAGCAATGGACCCAAGGCCAGACTACAACTCCTTGGCTGCCATCAGCCACTTATTTATTTTGTGACTCCTTCAGTACCTCCCATCCTTCAAACTGCTGACTGGTCTGGAATCTTCTCCTTTTAATTAACATATCTTCATTTGTTATTTCAGCAGTCATATAAACTTGATAATGGTACTTACAAGTGTCAACTGTTCCTCATTCATTTGTTCATCTATCCATCTACCTACTCCACAAACATTTTTTGAGAGCTAGGTTTTGAAATTGCCCCAGGTTTGCTGGGATTCCTTTCAGAGATCTATAATGATGTGTAGATGAGGGTTTTTTTTCAGATTATAAAAATAAGTTTTGTTCATTTCAGAAAAATTTTTAAATACAGAAAATCATAAATGTACCCATAATTGTACCATCCAGAGATGATCTGTTATTCTCCATCTGTTTTCTTCACTTTATATTGTGCATATTTTCCTATGTCATTAAGTTTTCTTCAAAAACATGACTTGTAATGGCTGCATGTTATTCCATCATATGAGTATATAATATTTTAACCATTTCCCTGTAGTTAGTACATTTGTTATTTCCAAGGTCTCACTGTTATAATACCACTATAAATATCTTTGTGTATAAATCTTTGACACATCTGAGGCACCTGGGTGGCTCAGTCGGTTGAGTATCTGACTCTTGATTTTGGCCCAGGTCAGGATCATGGTTTGTGAGATTGAGCCCCATGTCAGGTTCTGAGCTGACAATGTGGAGCCTTCTTGGGATTCTCTCTCTCTCCCTCTCTCTCTCTGCCCCTCCCGTGCTCTATCTCTCTCTCAAAATAATAAACATTTTAGAAAATAAATCTTTGACACATCTGTTTAATTCCTTAGGTTAAATTCTACAAAGAAGCACTGCTAGGTCAAGAAGCATTAAACATTTATAAGAATTTTGATTCATATTTTTGCTGACATTTCTCAAAGTGTAATGTTTCCCTAGGGTATTTGCTAAAAACAGAATGAGCCATAAATGAACAGACCACACTGATATGAAGATCTCAAAGCAATAAAAGTACATGGCTTCCTGAAAGCATAAACGATACTAAGGGGTTTACCAGTTATTTTCTTACAAAAGAAAGCCTACTCATATGTCCTACTGCTAGAGTTAATCTGTAAATTTAGAAATCTGAACTAATGGGACATAGCAGATTAAGAACACCTCTCACAGTATAACTGCATCACCAATATGGTACCATCTAATACCCACGTATCAATTTCAGTGTTTTAACTTCAGATTTTCTGAGGTAATTGCTTTGTGCAACACCATAAAATACTAAGTAGGCATGAGAATATGAAAACATAGTCACATGGAGCCAAGAGACCAGTCCTGATGCAGTTGAAGCCTTGAAGCAATAGTTTTGCAGTGTTGCTGAAAGGGAAAGATGTGCTCCACCTAATGGATCAACTGTGCAGGGTAAAGTACATGAGAGCTTAACATGCTACTACCCGGCCATATGTTCACTGGATTTACAAGCTGTCAGGACCATTATCAGCCACTGGGCTTAAAGAGCCCTCTCATGAGGAGTCCTAGAAACCACCAATGCAGCTGCTAAGGGTCTCAGAGTCTGTTTTAATGCAGTTCCTGCTTCTTTAAAATGCCTTCTACACATGGGGCAGACAGGGTTCATTTGCTCCAGCACACTGGAGTAGACTAAAGTCATGTATGACCAAGAGCCGGAGGGGGGAGTCCCTTTATTTGTTTAGGTTTGGTTTTATTTTTTAATTTTTTTAAATTTTTTTAATGTTTATTTATTTTTGAGAGAGAGAGACAGAGACAGAGCACAAGCAGGGGAGGGGCAGAGAGAGAGGGAGACACAGAATCTGAAGCAGGCTCCAGGCTCCAAGCTGTCAGCACAGAACCCGACGTGGGGCTCGAACCCACAGACTGTGAGATCATGACCTGAGCTGAAGTGGGACGTTCAACCGACTGAGCCACCCAGGCCCCCCTAGGTTTGGTTTTATGTGGTGCATGTTGCCCAAAAATCCCATGATTGAATCATATTTTCTATTTATTTACTATAATAAATCAATATCAGTTGTCTCAGTTGTGTTGACATTAAGGCACTAAAAAGCTGATAAACATTCTGAGATAACAGTCATTGGCCAAGTAAAATGACATGCAGTCTTGCAAAACTGTTCATTGTGCTTTTACCATTCATAATATTTTTGCAGATTTCCCCACTGAGCCATTCAACAAATACTAAAGCACTTCCTATAGACAAGCAAACTGGTACCCTGTCATCTCAGAAGTGGTTCCCAGAAATGATAGCTGAGTGACTATGAGGTTATTTCAAATGTGGAAAAGATTCATAATCCAAAATTCAAACTACCACTTTTTAAGATTACCAGGTCCCTTAGTAATCTTATACAATGATGCATTAAATTGGTTTTCTTATTTACTAAATAAATGAGAAATAAAAGGATGCATAGAGTATTTATAGTGAGTTAGGCACAGCCCAGAATACAACTGAATTCTGATGCTGAAAAAGTGAATAGAGAGAAGAAACATCCTTTAGTGAAATCTCAGGAATTCATACAAAGTAGCCACTCTTAGAAGATATTTGTTTTTTAATAAGCAATTTTATGGAGCACCTTGGGTGGCTCAGTCGGTTGGCTGTCCAACTCTTGATTTCATCTCAGGTCAGGATCTCACAGTTAGTGGGTTCAAGCCCCGTGTCAGGCTCCACGCTGAGTAGAGCCTGCTTGGGATTCCCTCTCTCCCTCTCTCTCTGCCCCTCCCCTGCTCACTCATTCTCCCTCTCTCTCAAAATAAATAAGTAAAACTTTTTAAAAAGCTATTTTATGACTTTAAACCTTACATGCAATACCATTACTGGGCTGGGCTAACAAAAATATTACCCCTTAAATGATATGCTTTAGTGAATAGAAAAGAACTATAATCAGGTTCTTAGTTCAATCATTTCTCCCATAAATTTGTTTATAGCCTAACAACACACTTGTTTGCATTGGAGGAGAGAGGGAGAGAAGTCTAGCCCCATGTCCAAATTATTCCATTTTAAAATAGTGGCATCTGTTTCAATAATTCCAAGTTCTTCAATAAAGAGTATAACATACAACAGAAACAAGTTCCTATGTGTATGGTGAACTGTGCTCACATAGACTGGAAGAAGAAGGGGTAGGCTAGTGATTAAGGACGTTGTGGAGAAAAAAGGCTAACAGAGAAAACAGGGAGAAGTAGAAAGTGGAGAATAAGAGGAAAATTATATATTTGCAGTCACAGGTCTCCAGGAAAATAAAGCCAGTGTTACAGTTAAGTGTCAAGGAGTGATCAACCACAACAACTATTGACCTTCTTTCTCCCAGGGTGTTATAAAGATAGGGGAATTAATGAAATCAATACTCTTTTAATGTTCACCTGCCATAAACTTTAAGTGACCTTGGACAAGGCTGAGTCCATACACCTCCAGCATAGTGATTATAAGCATGGGCTCATGAGCCAGACTGCCTGGGTTAGAATCCTGTGTTTGTCATTTCCTAGGAACAAAGTATTCTACCTTTCTGTGCCTCAGCTTCTTATCTGAAAAACAAGAATAGTATCTACCTCCTAGAGTGGTTGAAAGAATATAAACAGTTTCATAAACACGATACACTTAGAACAGTAAATGACACATAATAAAAGCCATATAAGTATTAGCTATTACCATCTGAGTTGCCTCATGATCTAGTCTCTCGAAAAAAAAAAAAGGAAACGAACATTGAAAATTTTTTCATCTTATAGCCAACAAATTTTGATCATTTTATCCCTTCAAACCTGGGGTTTCCTGGTCAGAAATATCAGTTGTTTGATCTTCAGGTTGCCAGTAATATGATGGATTTGCTCATTCTAATTTTTTTAATGTTTATTTATTTTTGAGAGAGAGAGAGAGACAGAGTGTGAGTGGGGCAGAGGCAGAGAGAAAGGGAGACACAGAATCCAAAGCAGGCTCCAGGCTCCCAGCTGTCAGCACAGAGCCCGACGTAGGGCTTGAACTCACGGACCGCAAGATCATGACCTGAGCCAAAGCTGGACACATAACCAACTGAGCCACCCAGGCACCCTGGATTCGCTCATTCTAAAGGAAAACATCCATGCGATCTTCTGGAGTTAATATGAATCAATCTTTATTTTGTTACCAAACAGCCTCACTGAAATTCCTCACTCGCCATCCTAATCAAACTAAACCACATGCTGGGCTTTTAAAAGTTTTATTGAGATATAATTTATATAGCATAAAGATAACCTATTCAAAGCATACAATTCAATGTCTCTTAGTATATTTACAGAGTTGTACAACCATCAACCATAATCTAATCTGAGAACATGCCTATCCCAAAATGAAACCTTATACCCATTAGCAGACCTCCCCATTTCCCCCAGCCCTAAGCAACCACTAATTTACTTTATAGCTTTATAGATTTGCCTATTCTGGACATTCTACTTAAAACTGGGATCATACAATATGTGGACTTTTGTGTCTGACTTCTTGCATTTAACATAGTGTTTTCAAGGTTCATCATGTTGTAGCAATGTGTCAGCACTTCGTACCTATTTATGGCTGTATATCCCACTGTCTGGATATACAATTTCTTTATCCATTCATCAGTTGATAAGATATTTGGGTTGTTTCCATCTTTTCATTATTATGAACAATGCTGCAATGAACATTGGTGTACAAGCATCTGAGTCCCTGTTTTTAATTCTCTTGGGAGTATATTAGGAAAAGAATTACTGGGTCATATGGTAATTCTATGCTTAACTATTGAGGAAGTGCCCAACTGTCTTCCAAAAGGACTGCACTATTTTACAACCTCCAGTGAAATGTAGGAATTCTAATTTCTTTACATCCTCACCAACTTCTGTTATTGTCTGGCTTTCTTTTTGATATGCTGGGCTTTTTACCTGGGAAAATCATTATTTCTCTTCCAAATCAGTGGTACCTGCTCATCTTTGTCTGATCCCCTTTCATTTTGAGCACTTCTAAGAAATTAATAGACTTGGGGCACCTGGGTGGCTCAGTATATTAAGCGTCAGACTCAGCTCAGGACATGATCTCATGGTTCGTGAGTTCAAGCCCCGCACTGGGCACTTTGCTGTCAGCATAGAGCCTGTTTTAGAGATCCTCTGTCCCCTTCTCTCTTCCCCTCCCCCACTTGGACTCACTCTCTCTCTAAAAGGAATAAACATTTAAAAAATATATTTGAAAATACAAAAAATTATAAATGAAATACTTTATTTTTTTAGAAGTTTACACATAAATTGAGCTGACAGTACAAAGTGTTTGTCTTGTTTTTTGACAAAGAAGTTTTCAACCAAAGCCCTTAGTTCCTTTAAAACCTGTTTCCTTGTACTCACTGACTCTGAAAGATTTCCCTTATCAATCTACCTGCAAAAGACATTGGTGTGTGGGGCGCCTGGGTGGCTCAGTAGTTAAGCATCTGACATCTGCTCAGGTGATGATCTCACAGTTCGTGAGTTCAAGTCCCATATCGGATGAACTAAAGTCCTACTTCAGTTGAGCATGAGCCCTGCTTTGGGTGAACACGAGCCCCGCTTCGGGTGAGCCCTGCTTTTCTCTCTCTCTACCCCTCATGGGATTCTCTCCCCCTCCCTCTGCCCTCACTCTCTTGTGCCTTCTCTCCCTGCCCCCCCAAAAGACATTGGTGTGTATATTTCATATCTGATATGTCCCTAAAATTCATTTTTCAATCAAAAATTGCAATTCAAATATACAATGGGGAGCTGTTAAAGGAACTCTATGGTGAATATTTTTGTGAAACACTGAATTCTTCATACATGTAAAATAATCCCCCTTCAAATGTTGTGTGATAAGAGTCAGACCCTTACTCTCTGAGGCACCCTTACTATTTCACTATAGAAATAGGTTAGTCCTTAGTGTTCAGTCAAAATGCTCTATTCATCATACTGGTTACCTGAGGGGATATTTTATTAATCCATAACTAAGGATTGGATAGGATATACACCTAAAATAAAAATAGCAAGTCAAATTCTTTAATTTGAACTACCTACCTATGATTATGGCTACTATATAAAGGCATTAATCTTTAAAGCTTTGCCAATTTGAATAAAGATATCATCAGCTTCAAATTCTTTTTCTTCAAATTTTTATATTGAAAACTATTGGCCCCTACTGCCCCCTACTCTTTTTCTACCACTAGAATATTAGTCCTTTTTATACTTCAGGCTGGTATTCTTATCACCAGTGTCCTCTGTGATGTCCTCCCAAAACTGTTTTATACTAGACTGGCCCAGGCTCACTTCTTGGACTCCTGCTACTGGCACTCCTTTGTTGATCTCCTTCAGTATCATGGTTTTGCATTTGCTTTAACCCTAGACTGGCTTTCTCACCTCCCATAGACTTCAACTAAATTTGGCTTTCTCAGTATACAACCCTGCCCTAATATTCCCCATCCCCCTTCCCTGCTTTATTTTTCTATAAATGATTTATCACCACCCAATATACTATGTATCTTACTCACTAAGCTTTTTATTATGTCTCCCTTCTGTAGACAATAAGCTCTAGGAGTCAGGGATATCTGTCGAATAAATGAGCAGATAATCAGTTAAGATTCGGTGCATCTCCCTCCTCAAGAACCCCTATTTATCCTTAATAACCTACTCTTTATCATCCCATCCTTATCTAGTAATTCAAAATTTGATTTCATTCCATTTAAATCCCACAGTATTTGCTTAACCTTTGCTATGTTTTAGGCATTTTATCAGGTCTTTGGGCACAGATCAATTCATGTTTTTCACTTAACAAGTATTTACTGAGTATATAGAACAGTGCTAGGGATGGAGAACATAACAGTAAACAAAATCAACAGAATCTCTATTTCTATGGAGCTTACAGACTGATGGGAAATACAGATATTAACCAAATATTCACACAAATATAGTATGTAGTTGTGGCATAAGAAATTATAATGAGGTATGTTATTTAGACTGGTAAAGAGAAAATCAATGTAATGTTTTCTAAAAGAATTAACACTCAACCTGAGGTTAATAGAAAGCCAATTTCCAATATATATAAACCCTTCAAGGAACTACCTTTCAGTCTATACCCTTGTGAAAAACTGGCTTCCTTTTTGCTCATCTATTCAGGAATGAGAGGGTATCTGACTGGTGTAGTAGTCTTAAAAAGTGTGTGTGTGTGTGTGTGTGTGTGTGTGTGTGTGTGTGTAATATTATTCAGCCATAAAAAGGAATGAAATCTTGCATTTGCAACAACATGGATGGAGCCAGAAAGCATAATCCAGTGAAATAAGTCAGAGAAAGGCAAATACCATATGATTTCACTCATATGTGGAATTTAAGAAACAAAATAAACAAAGGAAAAAACAGAGAAAGACAAACCAAGAAACAGACTCTTAACTATAGAGAAATGCCAGTTACTAGAGGGGAAGTGAGGGGATAGATGAAATAGGTGATGGGGATTAAAGAGTGCACTTATCGTGATGAATGCTCATTAATGTATAGACTTGTTGAATCACTCTATTTTTAACACCTGATACTAATATAACACTGTATGTGAACTATACTGGAATTAAAATTTTAAACTTTGAAAACAATTTTTTATTTTTTTTAATTTTTTTTTTAACTTTATAGTTTATTGTCAGGTTAGATTACATATAACACCCAGTGCTCTTCCCCACAAGTGACCTCCACCAAGACCATCACCCCGCTTTACCTTTTCCCCTTTATACTTTTAAAGTGACAACTGAAAGAGAAAAAAACCCAGTGAGATGCCATTACACACCTTTAAGAATGGTCAAAATCCAAAACACTGACACCAAAATCTGTCAAGGATGTGGAGAAAACAGGAACTCTGTTCATTGTTGATGGGAAACCAAAATGGTACAGCTACTTTGGAAGACAGTTTGGCAGTTTCTTACAAAATTAAACATACTCTTACCATACCATCCAGCAATTGTACTTGGTATTTACCCAAATGAGTGGAAACTTGTGTCCACACAAAAACTTGCACATGAATATTGACTGCAGCTTTATTCATAATTGCCAAAATTTGGAAACAAACAAAACATCCTTTAGCAAGTAAATGGATAAATATACTGTGATACGTCCAAAAGAAAAAACAAAATGAGCTACTGAGCCATGAGAAGACATGGAGGAATCTTAATTGCATATTACTAAGTGAAAAAGCCAATCTGAAAAGGCTATATCCCAACCATAGGACTTTCTGGAAAAGATAAAACCATAGAGACAATTAAAGGATCAGTGAAGGATGTCTAATTTGGTTAACAGAGCCCATACTGAGCATGGAGCCTGCTTAAGATTTTCTCTCTCTCCTGCACTGCCCCACCACTCGTGCTCACACATTCTCTTTTAAAAAAATGATCAGTGGATTACAGGGGTTAGAGGAGAGGGAAAGATGAATAGGCAGAGCACAGAGGTTTTACGGGTAATGAAACAATTCTGTACGATACTATAATGGTGGATACATGTCATTATAACTTTGTCAAAACCCACAGAATGCATAACACGAAGAGTGAATCCTAATGTAGATGATATATTTGGGGTAATAATAATGTGCCATTGTAGATTCATTAACTGTAACAAATGAATCGCCCTGGTGATGAATTTTGATGTGGGGGAAGCTATGCATATATAGGGAGAGGGGAACATGGGATATCTCTGTACCTTGAACACAACTTTGCTGTGAACCTGAGACTTCTAAAAATAAAGTTTATTGGAATGCACACTGGTGCAGCCACTCTGGAAAACAGTGTGGAGGTTCAATAAAAAATTAAAAATAGAACTACCTTATGACCCAACAATAGCACTACTAGGGATTTATCCAAGGGATACAGGATTGCTGATTCATAGGGGCACATGTACCCCAATGTTTATAGCAGCGCTTTCAACAATAACCAAATTATGGAAAGAGCCAAATGTCCATCAACTGATGAAAGGAAAAAGAAGATGTGGTTTATATACACAATGGAATACTACTTGGCAATGAGAAACAATGAAATCCTGCTATTTACAGCAACGTGGATGGAACTCGAGGGTATTAACTAAATGAAATATGGCAGTCAGAGAAGGACAGATATTATATGTTTTAACTTATATGTGGATCTTGAGAAACTTAACAGAAGAGCATGGGGGAAGGGAAAGGGAAAAATAGTTACAAACAGAGAGGGAGGGAGGCAAACCATAAGAGACTCTTAAATACAGAGAACAAACTGAGGGTTGATAGGGTGGGGAAAATGGATGATCGGCATTGAGGAGGGTACTTGTTGGGATGAGGACTGGGTGTTGTATGTAAGCGATGAACCACGGGAATCTACCCCCAAAACCAAGAGCACACTGTACACACTTACACGTTAGCCAACGTGACAATAAATTATATTAAAAAAGTAAAAATAAAGTTTATTAAAATTAATTTTAAAAAGATAGTACTTTAAACAGTCAGTTAAGAAGACACTGTGGAGTGGCAGAATGAGACAGAGAAGAACTTTAAGAACTATGTGCTAGTCTCAAACCTGCCACAATCCAGTTATGTGACTTAGGACAAATTTTTTTCATTTTTGTGGACCATATTTTGTCTACCTGTAATAAAAAGTAGATTGCAGTGGGTCTTAACCTTTTTTGGGGTGCTCCCCCTCCAGGTTACCCTCCACAACAGGGCTATCTTCCTAAAAAATAGAAGCTGGTTATATTATTCCCCTATTTTAAACTTCCTTTACCTGCCCCTCCCTCCAGGATAAAAAAGTCCAACTCTTTATTAGGGCATATAAAGATCCCTTATAATTTGACCCTTCTGGTCACACGATTCTTACTTCCTTTCATTCTAGCCACAGTTCTGTACAAGTACTTCCCAAAGTACAGACCACCTGTATCAAGTACCTGTGATGAAAGCAAATGCCTTTACCCCAAATAAGGTTAGGATCTCAGGCAATGGGATGTAAGAATCTACATTTTCACAAGATCTCCAGGCAATTCTGCCTCACGTAGTATTTGAAAACCCCTGACCTACATACACCTTCCTACACTGTTGGTGGGAATGTAAACTGGTGCAGCCCCTCTGGAAAACAGGGTGGAGGTTCCTCCAAAAATTAACAGTAGAACTCCACTATGACCCAGAAATAGCACTGCTAGGGATTTACCCAAGGGATACAGGAGTGCTGATGCATAGGGGCACATGTACCCCAATGTTCATAGCAGCACTTTCAACAATAGCCAAATCATGGAAAGAGCCTAAATGTCCATCAACTGATGAATGGATCAAGAAGATGTGGTTTACATATACAATGGAATACTACATAGCAATGAGAAAGAATGAAATCTGGCCATTCGTAGCAACGTGGATGGACCTCAAGGGTGTCATGCTAAGTGAAATAAGTCAGGAGGAGAAGGACAGATACCGTATGTTTTCACTCATAGGTCTAACAGGAGAATCCTAAC
>CM053579.1:18681938-18703071 GCA_028646485.1 Cryptoprocta ferox
CATGAAAGACTCTTGAATACTGAGAACAAACTGAGGGCTGATGGGGGTGGGGGAGAGGGCAAGGGGGGTGATGGGCATGGAGGAGGGCACTTGTTGGGATGAGCACTGGGTATTATATGGAAACCAACTTGACAATAAACTATAAAAGAAAAAAAAAGAAAAAGAAAACCCCTGCCCTACATTTCAGCCACACTGAACTTTCCCCCACTTCCCTGCCTGGAATGTACTTCGCTGCCTTATCCATATGGTAACATCAATTTGCCTCAAATGTCACCTGTGCTATGAAGCCTTTGGCCAATCCTTAGGTAACTGGCTGTTCCATTCTCTGTGCTTCTAGCACTTTGTTCACCTTTCACAAAGTACTTAGTACCTACTATAATTATCTACTTACATGTCTGTTTCTCCTCCTATAATGGGGGCTTGGAAATAGAGACTATATCTTAACTTATTTTTAAACTCCCAACATCTAGAACATAATGGATATACAATAAATGTTTGCTGAATAAATGAATGAATGGATAAAGATGAAGAGCTATTCATCCCACAAACATTTGAGTGCCTACAATGTGCTAGGCACTGTTCTAGTACAAGAAATTCACCAGGACTTTTTGCCTATAGGACAATTAGAACCCTGGACATGGTATTCTATTTTAAGCCTCTTTTAACATCTTATCTGTAGAAACAGCCAAATGAGCCACTTGTTTATTTATTCATGCTTAGGAAAGAACAATTTGCCTGATGTTTAAAAATGAGTAACACAACAGCTCAGACCCTGGAGACTGTTTCAGATTCTGTGTCTCCCTCTCTCTCTGTCCCGTCCCCCGCTTGCACTCTGTCTCTCTCTTTCTCTCAAAAATAAACATTTAAATATAAAAAAAAGAGTGGCGCTATGACAAGTGGCAGTGGAAAAACACAATGCACTTAAGTCTATTTCCATAAATGTGCCTGAAGAGTCTAGACTCAATTTCATAGTAATCCTTTCGTTATCACTTACTGGAGAATGTAACTTAAAGAGCTGGCAAAGGAGAAAGTAGTAAATGAAGACAAAGCCAAAGTGATTCTGCCAATAAATACTTTAATGAGAACCAAGGTCTATAACATACATAGCAGTAACTGCCCTGGCCTATGCCTTCTGCTATAGCCTAAGTTTGGGCTAACCAACTACATTTAACGCACATTTGAAAAGAAGGTCATTTTGATGTCATCTATCAGTATCCATCTTCATAGAAGATACCAATCTGGGGCCAGAGTCTCAATGTTAACACTTCCTCTCAGGGAAAAGTTAACATGGTAACACAAACACATGAACAATTCTGAAGCATCCTGTAGTTCTTCCATCAGGAGGCCCTTGGGAGACCAATGGTTCAGTAAACACTTAACAACTTTGTCAAAATACATCAGAACACGGAAAAAGGGAAAAAAGTAGAAACACTGGCAGGGCTTGGCTCACGTATAATTCAGTTCTTAGATCTGAAGCCTCTTGAGCTGCTCATATGTAATAAAAAACTGAGGAGTAAGTCATGGAAGATCACTGAGTTAATACTGAAAGCTAAACCTAGCTCTAAAACTTTACATTGCATTCTCTTACACTGAGATATTTAGTCTATCTCTTCTGAGTTGTACTTGCTTAAGACTTTTTAAAAACAATACCTGGCAAATCAAGCATGTGTTGAGTGCCTACCACGTACCCATTATGATTTGGCATTTAGCAATAAAAGAAGATTTGAACTCTAACATACTTACAGTCTTTACCGGCCAACAGGCCACACATACACACTCTCTCACACACACCCACACACACCCAAGAACATGAATGTCAACATATAATTCAATGCTAAGAGTAACTGTTACAGACTTCAGGTGATCATATCCCCAGAAGGGAGAGGCATACTCTCTCCCTCATCCTATAGACTCCACAAGGGCAAGGAATTACTTTTCAACCTTGCAATGCTCACTACTATACACACAAACTATACACAGTATTCAATTCTCCCTGCACAAAGGAGGCACTCAAACACAGCTGAAGATATGAGAGCCATCCATGAGGAAAGAGACCTACTTGGTCTGGATTCCTTCACCCTATGAATGTTTTCTGTCTTATTATTTCCCCAGTTATTCTGGTCCTATAGTTAGGAGTAGGAAATCTGGACCACCTCAGCATGTACTTTCCTGTGGACAAATCCCAACAGGGTTTCCAAAAACATCACAATCCCTTCCAGATTTGGCTGTACTTGTTTTAAAGAGGAAACTTTGGTACATCTTTTCTGATGCCTTTTAGTTTGTACTAGACTCCAAGTAAAAGCCTTTTCTCTACTTAGTTCCATCCTCAATGGTCACCATTAGAATGCTTGAGTTTCTCACTTGCCTAAAGGTGTCAATAACCAGATTTTCCTTCCCATAGTCTAGAATTACCTGGGAGCTTAAAGCATCTGCTTTCATTCTCATATTCTAAAAGGATACAATGATGTTCCAGGGTCCAAGTCGAAGCCAGTTTGGCCAAAATCCTTTATAGAGTGCAAAAAATCCCTCATGTTTCCACATCTGAGGGAAAGATATAATCAAAAATAGAGTGAATTCCCCTTACTATTTACATCTGACAATTACTTTTATTTTAGTACTCCTCTTTCATGTCCCTCCCCAACAACTTACGGCTCCATTAATGCTGTTTTTCTAAAGACATACATTTTGAATTCATATATAGTCTAAATCTACCCACTCATTCAACAAATATTTAAGCACCTTGCATATGCAAGGTACTCTTCTTGATTCTGGCATGATAGTAATAATAGTAAACAAGAGAGAGAAAGTGTCTGTGGTAGCCAGTCTCCAAGATGACCCCAATGAAAGCCACCACTAGTTATTCATACCCTTGTGTAACTCCTCTCACAGCATACCAAGAGAGCTCTATGTCACCAAGAAAATACAGCAGTAGTCTGTCATCTCCATTATGTTATAAAAGATGTTTTAGATCTAAAAGGCTTCTGCTTCTGTCTTCTTCTCTCTTGAATTGTTCACCATAGAGAAAGCTAGATGTCGCATCATAAGGAGAGGCCCAGAAGGTGAGAAACTAAGGCTTCCAGCCAACAGCGAGAGAGGAACAGAGGTTTAATAGCTAATAGCTAATAATTCCTGCTAATAGCCACATGAGTGATCTTTGAAGCAGATATCCCAGCTCCAGTCTAGCCTTCAGATGGCTCTAGCTCTAGCTGACATCTGACTACAACCTTACAAAAGAATCTAAGCTGAAATCACTAAGCTAAGCTGCTTCTGAATTCCAAACCCACAGACACTGTGTGATCATAAATGTTTGCTGTTTTAAGGAACTGAGTTTTGGAGCAATTTGTTACAAAGGAAGAGATAACTTTTACAGTCCCTGCCCTCATGGAGTGCATTCTCTGACAGAGTTGACAAATACACAGATTAATCTATATTATATTCAGAAATGATAAGTGCTAATAGGAAAACTAAAGTAGGGCAGTGAATAAGGGGTTGGGCAAGTCAGTATCCTCCTCTGAGTCTGTTTCATCATATCAACTTCTGTGTAATGCCATGGACTATCTCATGTAAATGCTTTTAGGATTACATGAAGAACAGTGTGTGAACTGCTTTGAGTTTAGGTTTCCTGTTTTATACAATGGGGGTCCCCAACACACCAACTGAGTAGTTATTAGAATTAAATGACAAATTATGCATACCAAAGGTCATAAACTGGTGGTGTATGTTGAATTCAGCCAGCAGAAACAGTCCCTATTTATTGTACTGCTTTAAAATATCTATTAAGCAACTCCCGTGTGTTAGGCACTGGGTTAGACATTGCGATGTTATTTTGCCCTTCCCCTGGTGAAGTAAAACCCGCCACTATACTAAAATAATGGATATATTTGGATAAGACATTAATATGAGAATCCAGACTTGTAAGTATCCCCATCCCATCTTGTAGATTAAGAATAATCAAGATAATTATCCTTACTAACCATTTTTTTAACAAACAGTAACAGAATAAGGGTACTTTTTACAGAAAGATAGTAGTAATATGCTTTCCCCCAATGGATTACCAGCAAATGCTGAAGGTCTCAGACCAAAATTGATGTTGGAAAATTGTAGATAACCAGATGCAGATAACCTAGAATCATAGACTGCTAAAATGATAAGGGAGCTTAGAGATACAATCCAATATAAAAAATATAATTTATACATTAAATTATAAATAGTGTCACTTTCCTGCTTCAAGCTCTCTAATGGCTTCCCAGTAGATTTCACTCTAATTGCAAATTTTCTGTCATGATCTATAGGATCCTACATGATTTAGCCCCTGCCAGTCTCTCCAGTTTCACTTCCTACTACTTTTTCCTTCATTTACCACACTCAGCCACACCAGCCTTCTTTTTAACCTTTGAACATATCCAAGTTCATTCCCAACTCAGGGCCTTTGTACCTGTTCCCTCTTTTTGAAATGTTTTTTTCTCTCAGATCTTCATCACCTTCTTCTCATCATTCAGAACTCTGCTCAAATATCACCTACTCACAGCCTCGTCCTGGCTATCCTAGCTGAAGTAGTTCCCTACCATCATTGCCAAGTCACTGTCTCATGCTCTGTTTATGTATTAATATCATTTAATTCTATCTGAAATTATATTGTTTATTATTTGTGTGTTTATTGTCTGTCTCCCTCAACTAGAATGTACTCTCCAGGAGAACAGGGACTATGTTTGTCTTGTTCACCATTATATCCCTACCACCTAACACTGTCTGGCACAGGAGAGTTTCCAATAAATACCTAAATGAATATTTGTTGAGTACATTAACATACAAACACAGTAAGGGTCTCTAATATTCCCATGAGCCATATGAATCTTTAAAAAGCTCCAAAACAGTGACTAACTCCTATAGAACATTAGGACTAGGAGGCTCAATGCCTGGCTTAAGACAGTTGTGTGAAAACAAACACAAGAACTTCTACAGATAGAGACAACAGACTACTTGATAAAGTTGTGCATTCATTCAATAAATAATCAGCTGTGGATAAAGTGATAAGATGCACATGGCCGCACCTTCATGGAAATTATAGTGTACTGGGGCATATGGGTATTAAAAGCAATTACAATAAAATGTAACAAATGAGAATAAATGTGATACAGCCACACAATTGAATATTACCCAGCCATAAAAAGGAACACACTGATACACACTATGACATGAATGAACCTTGAAACATTGTGGTAAGTGAAAGCCAGTCAAAAAGATCACATACTGTATGATTCCATTTACATGAGATATCTAGAATATGCAAATCTAAAGAGATAGAAGGTAGATCAGTGGTTTCTTAGGACTGGGAGGGAAGAAACGGGGGTGATAACTAAAGAGTACAAGGTTTCTTTTTTAATTATGAAAATGTTCTAAAATCAACTGTGGTGATGATGATTGCACAAATATGTGAATATACCAGAAGCCACTTTGAATAGGTGAATTTTACAATATGTAAATTAGTCCTCAAAAAAGATGTTTTTAAATAATATAATAAATGTTGACAGAATAAGTACAAGAAACTGTGTATACATAACCTAGTTCAACAGTCAAGGAAGGCCTTTAGGAAAAAGTAATGATGTCAGAAGAATGAATAGGAGCTAGCCAAATGAAAAAGCTATTTAGGGTAGGATGGGGGCATCTAACAAAGTATATGGCATGCAGGAAAATTTGAGAATGAAGGAAAGTCTACCAGTGGAAATTGTACAGTACATCTGGAATGTAGAATAAAGTTAGCAGTGATAAGGCTGTAGAAATAAAAAGCGGCCAAATCATATAGAGCCTTGGGTCAACGAGAGGCCATTCAAGGGTTTTAAGACAGAGGTGACAAGGATAAGATTTGCAGCTGTTGGTTTCTATGGCAGAGATGAATGTAGAACTCCATTCACTAGTGCTCTGTGACTCTCACTGATGAAGTACTAAAGCATGATGCTATTATATACAATGACAATATAGAGCAGTCAGTATAAAGATCTTTAACAGCAAATAAATGAATGAGTGAGTGAATATAAATAAAGGTTACTGCCAACATGAAAATATGTTTCTGACAATACAACACAGCATGGTGGTTATAAGTATCAACTTTCAAATCAAACAGACTCTGGTTTAAGTCCCAGATCTGTCACTTATTAGGTGTGTAATCTTGGGTATTTAGCCATTCCCACCTAAGTTCCCTTGTTCATAAAATGGAAAATATATCTACTCCATAGGGTTGCTGTGAGTTAAAAGATAGACTATAATGTGTGGCACATAATAAGCATTCACTAAATGCTAGCTATTACTCTATTAACATACATTCTAACTCCTCTTAGCCAACCTTCTTGAAAGAGTATTTTACACTTGTCTATTTACCCTTGATTCCTATGTGTTTATCTGTTTCAAACTATTAGAATTAAAGTGTCATGAAGGCCAAAACTTTTCTGTTCACCAAACTAGAACAGCACCTGGCACATAAGGCTTAAACATTTTTGTACTGAATGATTAAACACACTCCTAGTGCACAGCAATCTAGCTTTTGCAAACATCAATCCAGCAAATCTCCTCTAGAAAATATCAAATCCAACAGATAGTTTGTAGTCCTTATATTGGACCTGTCTATTCCAGTTGGCTTTAAATAAGTACTCATCTCTTCTTGAAACTCATTACTCCCTTAGCTTCCATGGCTCTTCTAAGTTTCCTCATATCTTTAGACTGTTATCTTTTGGAGTCTTTCCTAGGTTTCCCACCTGCCAAGACCTTAGCAATTGGTATCCCTCAGAGTTATTTCCATGGCCCTACCTTTCTCTCTATACCAGCGATTGTCAAGTGGAAGGGTAAGTATGTCAGAAATAGCAAGGAGGGGCTTTTACCACTCTACTCCCCAGAGTCTGAGAATCACTTCCTCTGTGAATCACTATTAATGGAAGGAATCATAATACTCTAGTGTGCTAAAAAAGCAAAAATGATGTGAACTCCTCTACCTTCTCTCCTTGGTTTCCCCTTCCACAGTTATATAGCACCTGTACACTACTGATTACCCAGGCTACTATCTATACCTCTAAACTCTCCCCTGAGTTAAGACTAAGATATCCAAATATATTCACTGCATGTTCCTCATGCACTTCAAACTAAGTATCCAAAACTGTACTGTCTCCCAAAAATCCTGCTTTTCCTGTAATGCCTGTGTCAACGAGTATCACCACATAGTCACCAAAACAAAGAACTGGAAAGTTATCTCTGACACTTCCTTTCTCCTACACCTCTCCACACAGTCAAGCAAATCCTATTGACCTTATCAACTAAATTATTCTCAACTCTATCCTACCTTCTGCATCCCCACTACCGTGCTCAAATTCAGGCTTCATTGCCTCAGCTTAAATTACTAACAGCCTTCTAATCAGCTTCCCTATCTCTAGGTCAGTGTTTCTCAAAGTGTAGTATCCAGATTACAAGCATCACTATTGCCTGAGAACTGGTTAGAAACCCAAATTCTCAAATCCCTATTCAAGACCCGCTGAATCAGAATCTGGTGATGTGCCCCAGCCATCTGTAGTTTAATAAGCCCTCCAGGTGATTCTGATGCATGTTAATGCCTTAAGAACCACTGCTCCAGGATTATCCCCTTAGATAAATGGCTTTTCAACCTTAGGTGAACACTGAAATCACCTGAGGACTTTTAAAAATACTTTCTACCTGGGTCCTACCCCCAGAAGTTCTGAGTTCATTGGTCTACGGTAGACACAGGAGCTGTGAAAGTTCCCACAGGTGGTTCCAATGCGCCTGAGAACCACTGTCTTACAAAGCCAAAATGATATATCTAAAATACAAATCTGACCTGATTAAGATCTTTCTATAGCTCCCCATCCAGTAAAAAAACAAAAACAAAAACAAAAACAAAAAGCCAAGTACCTCAGCATAGCATTCAATATCCTTTATAACTTACTTAACCCTTAGCCATCAACATAAGAAAGGCACTACAGTGTAGAGGTTAAGAATGTTAGTTTGAAGCCAAATGGTCTGAGCTGAAACCCCACTAGCTGCGAAATCTTGGGCAGGTTAATCTCTAGTGCTTTAGTACCTACTTCATGGGGTAATGATGAGGATTAAGTGAATGAATATATATAAGTCTCAGTAGGACAGTTTCTGATACACAGTAAAGTATTCAACAGATGTGAGTTATTATTCAAGATGTCACTATCTACAGGGAGCCTATCCTAAACTTCCAAATTAGACTAAAATTTCCTTCCATAGGTCCCTGAGTTTATCACTTACCAGGCTGTGCTGATTATCTATCTGTTCTTACACCTGCAGTACAGTATTAATATCTCTATATCTACTAAAATGGTGCCTGTTAGATAATATATGGTTGTTAAACTAAACTGACAGCAGCACAGAGAAACCATATGGAAATGTCATATTTTGGCCCCAAATTTGCTTTTTGTAAAGAAGGATGATCACCAGTGATTATACAACACATTTATGATATCCAGCTTCCTACAAACATAGCATCACAGAAACTTTCAAAGGCAAAGTGTGAACAACAGCACAATACTGAACTGAAATTGACTACTGGATTTTCTATTACAGGGTCTCTGTCTTGCCTGAAGCAGGTAAATGTGGGATATGTTAAGTCCCTTGTATCAATCAATAATTCTTCATGATGCTATTAATAAAAGTATCATGCAGTCGCAAGCATTCAAACTTGAATGATAATATTAAGGACCACTGTGTATCAGCAGATTGCCAAGGAGACAGCTTTTATACCTGGGACTTATTCTGAGAGGTTATTAAAAATATACATAATGATTCTTCCATCTTCAAAATGATACACAGCAACCAATAATAAGGACTGAAAGACTGTCTGAGATATCTAAGAAAATTAAAAATGCAAATCAAGCCTACAGTGTGCATACCTTTAAAATACCATCCAAAGTACCCTTGTAAAGGTCCACATGTCCCATGATTGCCCTCTGGTTCATCATGCGAGTTCGAACCACATCAACTGGATTGGAAGCCAGAGCACCAGCCAAGCCACATGTAAAGCTGGAACTAAAAATGAAAACTATAAAGATAAACTGCCTCACTTCCAACCCTGACTAAACAGAAATTAAGCCAAACATAAATCCACAAATATATGATGAGGCAGACTCATCAGATAAAACCTGGCACTTGCCCTTTCATTACAATCTAAAGAGAAAGGAAATGTGTCCTAAAGAAATATCATCCAAAACTTATTCCTGTGGGGCACCTGGCTGGCTCAGTTGGTAGAGCATGTGACTCTTGATCTCAGGGTTATAAGTTCAAGCCCCATATTGAGTGTAGAGATTACTTAAAAATAAAATCCTTTAAAAAATATTATCCCCTTTACTTTTCAATCAAAAACTCAGCCTTTGGATGGGGAGCAGTTTATAAGTCTAGCAAGACCCCTAAGCAGGAAGTAACATACATCATCTATTAGATATGTAAAGTTTTTATACCACAGCATCATATACCAAATGCATTTGATTGGTAAAGTACCATAAAAGTTGCAAGATGAAGACAATGTAGGATTAGCAACAGTCTTCAGCCCAAAACTGTGGTTTTGTTTCAAAGGTCCTATAAATTTTCACTCATTTTTCTGATTCTCATTGAGAAAAGTTTGCTTTCTGATCCAAACTCAACCAAAGCAAATAAGAGATAAGATTAGATACATATAAAGGCTGTGTATGAACAAATGCAAACCCTAGACATCTAATAGGCTGTTGTATTAGACACTGCTACCAAGTACTAAAGTACCCATAGCATCTAGGATCTCTGTACAAGTATTAGAAGGCTTGAAGTTCTGGTGATAAGAGAGACAAGGGGTATCTAGACCATCTGTACCCATTATTGATTCTACATGAAGACTTCAGTAAAAGATGCTTTTTATGCTCAAAATAATGGAAATACGGGCTAAGCACAACCTATAACACTTACACAAAGTGAGTTAAAATTGTGTCTCCCATCACCCCTGACAATATCAAGTGCTTCTTTGTAATATCATAGACTGGTAACTCCACACCCACAACGATGGCAGCCCGCTGAGCAGTTGGAACAACACCCTGCAAAATATAAGTGATATTACACACCAAAGAAATACACAGGTTAGTGACATAAGTTTTAAAAAAGTGAACAAAGGGCACCTGGGTGGCTCAATCAGTTAAGTGTCCAACTCTTGATTCCGGCTCAGGTCATGATCTCACGAATCGGATTGTGAGGTGGAACCCCACGTTTGGCTCTGTGCTGACAGTGCAGAGCCTGCTTGGGATTCCCTCTCTCTATGCCCCTCCCAAGCGCACGCTCTCTCTCTCTCTCTCTCTCTCAAAATAAATAAACATTAAAATATGAGAGAAGGGCGCCTGGATGGCTCGTTCATTAAGCATTTGACTTCAGCTCAGGTCATGATCTCATGGTTCGTGAGTTAGAGCCCCACATCGGGTGAGCTCGTGCCCCACTTTGGAGGAACATGAGCCCCGTTTGAGGTGAGCCCTGTTTCTCTCTCTCTCTGCTGCCCCCCGCCTCTCATGGGATTCTCTCTCTCTCTGCCCCTTTCTCAAAAAACTATGATTTAAAAAACAAATAAAAATAAAACTGAACAAAACCTAAATGTCCATCAACTGATGAATGGATCAGGAAGATGTGGTTTATCTAGACAATGGAATACTACATGGCAATGAGAAAGAATGAAATCTGGCCATTCGTAGCAAAGTGGATGGACTTCGAGGGTGTCCTGCTAAGTGAAATAAGTCAGGCAGAGGAGGACAGATACCATATGTTTGCACTCATAGGTCTAACAGGAAAAACTTAACAGAGGACCATGGGGAGGGGAAGGAGGAAAAAGAGTTAGGGAGAGGGAGGGAGAAAAAGCACGAGAGACTCTTGAATACTGAAAACAAACTGAGCGCTGAAGGGGGAGGGGGAAAGGGGAAGGGGGGTGGTGGTCATGGAGGAGGGCACTTGTGGGGAAGAGCACTTGGTGTTGTATGAAAACCAACTTGACAATAAACTATAAAGTTAAAATAAAAAAACAAATAAAAATAAAACTGAACAAAACAGGTTGGGAGTTACAAAGTGACATAAAAATCCAAGTCTGGGGGCACCTGGGTGGCTCAGTTGGTTAAGTGTTCGACTTCAGCTCAGGTCATGATCTCACGGTTCCTGAGTTTGAGCCCCGGATTGGGCTCTCTGCTGTCAATGCAGAGCCCGCTTTGGATCCTCTGTCTCCCTCCCTCTCTGCACCTCCATGCACTTGCGCTCACTCTTTCTCTCTCTCAAAAATAAATAAACATTAAAAAAAATAAAATAGGGGCTCTGGGTAGCTAAGTCGGTTGAGCATCCATCTTTGGCTCAGGTCATGATCTTGCAGTCCGTGAGTTCGAGCCCCACATCGGCCTCGCAGCTGTCAGTATGGAGCCTGTTTCTGATCATCTGTCCCTCTCTGGCCCTCCCCTGCTCCTACGCTCTCTCTCTCAGAAATAAACATTTTAAAAAATAAATAAAACAAAATGTCATTTACACTTGAAAATAACATGTCATGGGGACAACTGCTTTATGGGATATATATATCATTTATATATATTTATATATGTTTATATATATTATATATTATATATATATTATATATATATATAAATTCCCAAATTCAACTTATACAGTGGAAGTGATGTAGCTGTGCTAACATCAGATGTCTGATTCTGCTGGTCGGGCTGGCTGGCCCAACAGTGCTTTCCTCTCAGACACTTCCACCTGCTCAACTGTATTAGAAGATGATCTTCACAGAAGACTACCTTGCTGAACAGTAAGGCCCCAAATCCGAGCCCACAGACATGCTGTGTGTGGTCTACACAATGTTTCTAGAAGGTCAAATTAGCTGTCAATATATAAAAAACAGGATACTTCACATAGGAATGAAGATTTTCAGCTTCTCTTGAAAGCCCAAAAACTTTGGCCACACTAGACTCCCATCATGCAAGAGAGCAATGAATAGGGCAGGTGCTCTCCAGTTCAGCAGGGTCCCCATCACTCTCTACCATCTCTCCAACTCTGACTTAAGTGCCAGTTACACTTTGTTACTGCACTTGTGCTGTTATTTCTTACAATGGAGTTAGAAAATAAAATGTTTCCAGTACCCATGTGACAATCAAAGCAGGAAAATAAAACAATGACAAAGTAGACCATGTGTTTAAAGAAAAATGCAAACCTATTTCCTTGTTAAAATGAAAAAATAGTCCTGTATTTTATTTTTTTAAGTTGATTTATTTTGAGAGAGACAGAAAGTGAGTGGGGGAGGGGCAGAGGGAGGGGGACAGAGGATCCAAATCGGGCTCTGTGCTGACAGCAGAGAGCCTGATGCAGGGCTTGAACCGCTGAACCTCAAATCATGACCTGAGCCTAAGTCAGATGCTTAACCGATTGAGCCATCAGGTGCCCCTATTCCTGTATTTTAATATGCAAATAATACACATCTCTGTCAAAAGAGTACATAACACCATGTACTTCACTTCTTGATCTTATATACCTAGATGATGTAAGCACCCTGGATCATAAAAGTAGCAGTGTTCCATTCCTCAAAATATTAACACAGAATTACCATATGACCCAGCAATCTCACTTCTGGATACATACACAAAAGAACTGAAATAAAAGTCTTGAAGAGATATTTTGCACACCCATATTCAGAGTAGCATTATTCACAAGAGCCAAGATAAGGAAACAACCCAAATGCCCATTCATTAACAGATGAACAGATAAATAAAATGTGGTATATACATATAATGGAGTATTATTCAGCCTTAAAAAGGAAGGATATTCTGACACATGTGACAACATGAATGAACGTGGAGCAAATGATGCTAAGTAAAATAAGCCAAATAAGCCAGTAACAAAACACAAATACTGTATGATTCCATTTACATGAGGTACCCAGAATAGACAAATTCATGAGAGATAGATAGAAGGGTGGTTGCCAGGGGGAGGGGAAAAAGGGGAGGAGCTGTTTAATGGGTACAGAGTTTCAGTTTTGCAAGATGAAAAGAAATCTAGAGACTAGCTGTACAACAGTGTAAATGTACTTAACACTACTGAATTGTACACTTAAAATGTTTAAGATGGTAAGTTTTATGTTATGTGTATTTTACCACAATTAAAACTTTTTTTTTAATTTTTTAACATTTATTTATTTTTGAGAGAGAGAGACACAGAGTGTGAGTGGGGGAGGGTCAGAGAGAGGGAGACACAGAATCAGAAGTAGGCTCCAGGCTCTGAGCTGTCAGCACAGAACCCGACGTGGGGCTTGAACCTACGAACCGTGAGATCATGTCCTGAGCTGAAGTCGGCCGCTTAACCGACTGAGCCACCCAGGCGCCCCCCACAATTAAAACTTTTAATTAAAAATAAAGTAGCTATTCCCCTGACAAAATCCCCCTATTGTATTTCCTGTTCTTTTCTTTCCCTTAGCATTAGTTTGTGAAAAATTTCTAGTTAGGCCCGTTTTCTGGTTTTAAATTAGACTAATCAAGAAAGGGCATCCTGTTATCAAAAACCAAACCTCAAGGATCATTAATGGATGCTAAGACCATTAAGTGAAAGGTTATTAAGTAACAGAATATATGTATGTTGCTAGAATATCACCCTACAGGTTACCTGCTAATTACAAAGGGGGGGGGGAATTTTTATCTCTTACAATGGTGAGATCTGGTAGACATCATCTTACCAAATAAGCAAACTTGGCATCATTAATTGTGGGACAAACTAACACGTGCTTCTTGCTTTAATACAATATGAAATATATAGTGTAACCTATGAAGTTCTCTTACAAAAATGTTTAATGTGAATCTAGATATCAAGCCAACAGACCTAACTTCCAGTTTGGAGGAAATACAGGGGAAACATTGTATAAGAAAACTGGCCTGGTCTCATCAATAAAGGAAATTTGAATACAGACTGCATGTTAGGTATTAGGGACTGATTAGTTTTCTTAGGTGTGATAATGACATCGTTATTATGTATTATTATATAGGAGAACATCCTTATTCTTAGGAGATGCATAATGAACTATTTAGGAGAGTACTATGATGTCTGCAACTTCCTTTCAAACAGGTTAGGGAAAAAAAAGAATGTGTGTGTGTCTGTACATATATCTGTGTATACACATATAAATAGATAAAGCAAATATGTCTAGACTTTAACAGTCATTTAATCTGGGTATATAAGGTATTCACTGCTCTGTTCTTTCAACTTTTCTGTATGTTTAAAATTTTTATAGGAAGTTGGGGGAAAATATAAAGGAAGAAAAAAAACAAAGCTCTCTTCTTTAAGAGCCTATTAATGGATTTCCCATTCTACTATCTATACATATTCTACTAGTAGTCTTATTAAGTGATTAAAATAAGATAAAAAGTTATAGGAACAACAACAAAAAAAGGAGCAGACAGAAGACTGGAAGATGAAATGGCAAAATGTTAACAGTGATTATCTCTAGCTAATAATCCTGGATTTTTTTCTTTTATAAATCTCAATATTTTTTGTACAATTTTTACTTTTTATAAGGTTAAAAAAGTTGTTTTAGGGAATCAGAGATGATCACAAACATATAGTGCAGCATTAGTACAAAACTGGCAAAAATATGTATTGATGAACTAAATTCACTGTGAATTGAACAAATCAAAATGACGATCTCAAATAATGTCATAACTTCTCTCACACAACCCCAAACATTAAGCAGAAATAAACTGGTAAGTTTTGGTCCTTTCATAGGTGGTAGGAAAGTTTCTTACCTTATGTTCTGGGTCAATTCATAATTTTATGGCTTCATATAAGAAGCATTCTTTGCAAATTTATAGGAAAGGGGTATAAAGACTACTCCTACTCACCCTCCACAGACCCCTAGCACCTTCTTGTTGGTATATATCGATGAAGCTGCCAATCATGCTGCCTTGGAACAGACTTCCTTGAGCCTGCATTCGAATCTAAAGTAAGAAGGGGTAAACATTTTGTTTTAACAGAGGCCAAAATGAGAGGTTTCACTCATTTAAAATTAAGAAAACAGTATTTGGAAATGCTCAGAAACATTACCCTTCTGTTCTGATGAAATTAATGACAAACTATATTTTTTTATTTTTCATTTTTTATTTTTTTCTTTTATAGTTTATTGTCAAGTTGGTTTCCAAACTATGTATTTTTAAAATGTAATTTGTGTCAAAGTATGTTTTATAAAAATTATTTTCATCAGCCTCACATTCTTATACTAAACCCATCAATTCTGGAGCTGGAAGAAAATTTGGAGAAAAGAGAATATTCAGTGAGGGTAGAAAATAATTCTTTTAAAATGTGATTAGTTGGGAGGAGGCAAGATCGCGGAGAAATAGGGAGCTCTGTACTTCCTGCCCACATCTCTCAAACAAAGAAGGGCTGAAGCCAAAGGACACTAAACCGCAAGAGTCGGGGAGAAAAAGAGACAGAGTCCACGAAGAAGACAGCCTCATAGGTGTGGGATTGCGAACTGGGGAAGATAAAAACGGGCCAGGACCCAGAGGCACGGAGGGGAGGGAGACCCCTTCGCGGAGAGATGAAGGGAAGAGAAAGAGCACTAAAACTGCTCATAGAACTATCCCTGGAGAAGACAAAAAACTCGCCCTGGGATGGAGAGGGATCCTATCATCCAATCTCTAACCGCAGGCATTCAGAGAGAGATCCTATCTCTAACTGTGGAGCTTTCTTTGGGCTGGGTGCCCTGGTCCAAGGCAGTACCAGTAGGAACTGCTCCCCTACACCCCCTACTCGATCCCGGGTAGGAAGTGCCCCTGGCCTGCAGGATTACATTTCGAGTGGTATCATTAAAGCTCACAGATTAAGATCTGGAAATGAGGCAGGGTGCGGAACATAGAACAAGGCCCACCTTGGCTACACCAGAGGCACAGGGAGATCGGACACAAAAGAGTTATTTGCAACACTTGGTTCGAGAAGGGACTGGGGCGCTGCCATTTTTCTCCCCACAACCACCAAGGCGGGGCCTCAGGGAGCTGCCCACGGGACCCACAGTGGAGGGGAGACCTGCCTACACCAAACCACGCACATCCGCACTAGAGAGCTGCTTTTTTTTTTTTCTTAACTGGAGCCCGGGGCAGGACCAACATTAATGCATTGCTGTGATTAACCCTAGACCAATTATTGCTATTCAGATATATTTTCCCTTAATTCATTCTTATCTCTGCCCTCCAATGGACCATATATATATAACCCATTCTCTTGATGCATGTTCTACACGTCCATTGATACCTTCCTTTCTTTCTCTCTAAAATAATCAGACTATATAGTTTCTCTGGGTAACATTGTCTTCAATTTTTTTTCTCCTCACCTCCTGTCATATTCTCCTTTTTCTCTATCTGAATTATGCCTTTTAGTCTCTCTGCCTGTCAATGTCAATTTCTCTTTCTCCCCACCCCTATCATTTCTCTCTTTGTATATGCTCTTCCATCAGCACTGCCTCCACCCTGCTCTTTACTTGTAGCTGGGATTTCCGGTTTTATGCTTTTAGACTGTCCTTTGTCTTTTGTTGTTTTTATTTTGGTTTTCTTTACTTTTTTTTCCTTTCGGTTTCTTTGTTTGATTTATCTGTGCGTTTGCGTGCTTTTGTTCCCTGTTTGTCTATCTGTTTTCCTTTCCAGGGCTACCTCAAGAAACAAGCCAAAGTACACATGGTGGAGAGTCCCAAATATCACTACGAGTAGGGAAATAAAACAACCAAAGGCACAACAAGAGAGACCAAGGGACACCATTAAAAGAACACTTCCTGAATGGACAAGGCCATGGACAATGAGCCTCCTTTAAAATAGAACTCGCAGGTGCAGAGGACATAACAAGCTTTTAAAACTGACAACAGACAGAAAGCTAGCCAAAATGACGAAACGGAAGAACTCTCCTCTAAAGAAATTGCAGGAAGAAATGACAGCTAAATAACTGGTCAAAAGAGATATAAGCAATGTAACTGACCAAGAATTTAGAACAATAGTCATAAAATTAATCACTGGGCTTGAAAAAGGCATGGAAGACATGAAAGAAGCTATTGCTACAAAGATTATGGACCTTAAAAATAGTTGTGATGAATTAAAACATACTATAAATTAAGTGCATAATAAAATGGAGGTGGCCACCACATGGATTGAAGAGGCAGAAAGGAGAATAGGTGAATTAGAAGACACAATTATAGAAAAAGAGGAAGCCGAGAAAAAGAGAGATAAATTGATCCAGGAGCATGAAATGAGAATTTGAGAACTGAGTGATGCAATCAAATGGAACAATATCAATATCATAGGAATTCCTGAAGAAGAAGAAGAAGAAGAAGAAGAAGAAGAAAGAGAAAAAGAAGAAGAACAAGAAGAAAGAGAAGAAGAAGAAGAAGAAGAAGAAGAAGAAGAAGAAGAAGAAGAAGAAGAAGAAGAAAGAGAAGAAGAAGAAAGAGAAAAAAGGTGTTGAAGGGGTGCTTGATAAAATTATAGCTGAGAACTTCCCCAATCCAGGGAAGGAAACACACTGAAATCCAAGAGGCACAGAGAACTCCCCTCAGACGTAACTTAAATCTATCTTCAGCACGACATATCACACTGAAACTGGCAAAATATAAGGATAAAGAGAGAATTCTGAAAGCAGCTAGGGATAAAAGGGCCCTAACATACAAAGGGAAACCTGTCAGAGTAGTTACAGACCTATCTAATGAAACTTGGCAGGCCAGAAAGGAATGACAGGAAATCTTCAGGGTGATGAACAGAAAACATAGGCAGCCAAGAATCCTCTATCCAGCAAGCCTGTCATTCTGAATAGAAAGAGATATAAAGGTGTCCCCAAATAAACAAAAATTGAAAGAATTCATCACCACTAAACCAGCCCTATGTGAAATCCTAAGGGGGATTCTATGAGGAAAATGATGCAAGAAACACAAGGTACCAGAGACACCACTACAAGCATGAATCCTACAGAGAACACAATGACTCTAAACCAATATTTTTCAATAATAACACCAAATGTAAAAGGACTAAATGCTCCAATCAAAAGACATAGGAGTATCAGAATTGATTAAAAAAACAAAATCCATCTATTTGCTGACTACATGAGATTTATTTTCGACCTGAGGACACCCTCAGATTGGAAGTGAGGTGATGGGGAAATATCTATCATGCTACTGAAGTCAAAGGAAAGGTGGAGTAGCCATACTTATATCGGACAAACTGGACTTTAAAGTAAAGGCAGTAACAAGAGATGATGAAGGGCATTATATAATAATTACAGGGTCTATCCATCAGGAAGAGCTAACAATTATAAATGTCTACACACAGAATTCGGCAACACCCAAATACATAAAACAATTAATCACAAACAGAAACAATTTTATGGATAAGAATGTGCTAAGAGCAGGGGACTTTAATACTCCACTTACAGCAATGGATAGATCAACTAGACAGAAAATCACTAAAGAAACAATGGACCTGAATGACACATTGGAACAGATGGATTTGACAGATGCATTTAGAACTCTACATCCTGAGGCTATGGAATTCACTTTCTTCTCAAGGGCGCATGGCACATTCTCCAAGATAGATCACATACTGGGTCATAAAGCAGCCCTCAATAAAGAAGAAAGAATTGATCATACCATGCACACTTTCAGATCACAATGCTATGAAACTTGAAATCAATCACAGGAAAAATTCTGGAAAACCTCCAAAAATAAGGAGGCTAAAGAACACCCTACTAAAGAATGAATGGGCCAATCAGGAAATTAGAGAAAAAATTAAAAAATACATAGAAACAAATGAAAATGAAAATACAACGATCCAAACTCTTTGGGATGCAGCAAAGGAAGTCCTAAGAGGGAAGTACATTGCACTCCAGGCCTATTTCAAGAAACTGGAAAAAGCGCAAATACAAAATCTAACAGCGCGCCTAAAGGAACTAGAAGCAGAGCAGCAAGAACACCCCAAACCCAGCAGAAGAAGAGAAATAATAAAGATCAAGGCAGAAATAAACAATACAGAATGCAAAAAAAAAAAAAACAGCTGAATAGATCAATGAAACCTAGAGTTGGTTTTTTGGAAAAAAAATTAATAAACCTCTAGCCAAGCTTCTCAAAAAGAAAAGAGAGAGTACACAAAGAGACAAAATCATGAATGAAAATGGATTTATTACAACCAATCCCTCAGAAACACAAGCAATTATCAGGGAATATGATGAAAAATTATATGCCAACAAACTGGACAACCTAGAAGATATGGACAAATTCCTAAACACACACGCACTACCAAAATTCAAACGGGAAGAGATAGAAAATCTGAAGAGACCCATAACTAGTGAAGAAATTGAATCAGTTATCAAAAATCTCCCAACAAATAAGAGCCCTGGGACAGATGGCTTCCCTGGGGAATTCTACCACACATTTAAAGCAGAGTTAATACCCATTCTTCTCAAGCTATTCCAAAAAATTGAAATGGAAGGAAAACTTCCAGACTCATTCTATGAAGCCAGCATCACTTTGCTTCCCAAACCAGACAGACACCTAGCAAAAAAAAGAAAACTACAGGCCAATATCCTTGATGAATACAGATGAAAAACCCTCAACAAGATAGTTGCAAATCGAATTGAACAGCATATAAAAAGAATTATCCACCATGATCAGGTGGGATTCATTCCTGGGTTACAGGGCTGGATCAATATTCGCAAATCCATCAATGTGATACATCACGTTAACAAAAGAAAAGATAAAAACCATATGATCCTGTCGATAGATGCAGAAAAAGCATTTGAGAAAATACAGCCTCTTTTCTTAATAAAAACCCTCGAGAAAGTCGGGATAGAAGGAACTTACTTAAACATCATAAAAGTCTTTTATGAAAAGCCCACAGCTAATATCATCCTCAATGGGGAAAAAATGAGAGCTTTCCCCTTGAGATCAGGAACACAACAGGGATGTCCACTCTCACCACTGTTGTTTAACATAGTGCTGGAAGTCCTAGCATCAGCAATCAAACAACAGAAGGAAGTAAAAGGCATCAGAATTGGCAAAGATGAGGTCAAACTTTCACTTTTCGTAGATGACATGATAATCTACATGGAAAACCTGACAGACTCCACCAGAAGCCCACTAAAACTGATCCATGAATTCAGCAAAGTCGCAGGGTACAAAATCAACGTACAGAAATCGGTTGCATTTTTATACACCAATAATGAAGCAACAGAAAGAGAAATCAAGAAACTGATCCCATTCACAATTGCACGAAAAACCATCAAATACCTAGGAATAAACCTAACCAAAGATATAAAAGATCTGTATGATGAAAACTATAGAAAACTTATGAAGGAAATTGAAGACAACACAAAGAAATGGAAAAACATTCCATGCTCATGGATCAGGAGAATAAATATTGTTAAAATATCATTACTATCCAAAGCAATCTACACATTCAATGCAACCCTAATCAAAATTGCACCAGCATTCTTCTCAAAGCTTGAACAAACTATCCTAAAATTCGTATGGAATCACAAAAGATCCCGAATAGCCAAAGTAATATTGAAGAAGAAAACCAAAATGGGAGGCATCATAATCCCAGACTTTAGCCTCTACTAAAAAGCTGTAGTCATCAAGACAGTATGGTATTGGCACAAAAACAGACACATCGACCAATGGAATAGAATAGAGAACCCAGAAGTGGACCCACAAATGTATGGCCAATTAATCTTTGACAAAGCAGGAAAGAGTATCCAATGGAAAAAAGACAGCCTCTTTAACAGGTGGTGCTGGGAGAACTGGACAGCAACGTGCAGAAGAATGAAACTAGACCACTCTCTTACACCATACACAAAAATAAACTCAAAATGGATGAAGGACCTGAATGTGAGACAGGAAACCATCTAGAGTAGAAAGCAGGAAACAACCTCCTTGACCTCAATTGCAGCAATTTCTACTCAACACATCCCTGAAGGCAAGGGAATCAAGAGCAAAAATGAACTATTGGGACCTCATCAAGATAAAAAGCT
This sequence comes from Cryptoprocta ferox, assembly GCA_028646485.1. NCBI lineage: Eukaryota > Metazoa > Chordata > Mammalia > Carnivora > Eupleridae > Cryptoprocta > Cryptoprocta ferox. Next base: position 18,702,984 of record CM053579.1, read on the forward strand.
TCTGCACTGCAAAGGAAACAATCAAGAAAACTAATAGGCAACCAACGGAATGGGAAAAGATAGTTGCAAATCACATATCAGATAAAGG
>CM053579.1:18703571-18730202 GCA_028646485.1 Cryptoprocta ferox
GGAGTGCTGATGCATAGGGGCACATGTACCCCAATGTTCATAGCAGCACTTTCAACAATAGCCAAATCATGGAAAGAGCCTAAATGTCTGTCAACTGATGAATGGATCAAGAAGATGTGGTTTATCTATACAATGGAATACTACATGGCAATGAGAAAGAATGAAATCTGGCCATTTGTAGCAACGTGGATGGAACTCGAAGGTGTTATGCTAAGCGAAATAAGTCAGGCAAAGAAAGACAGATACCATATGTTTTCACTTATAAGTGGAACAGGAGAAACTTAACAGAGGACCATGGGGGAGGGGAAGGGGAAAAAATAGTTGGGGAGAGGGAGGGAGGCAAACCATGAGAGATTCTTGAATACTGAGAACTGAGGGCTGATGGGGGTGGGGGAGAGGGCAATATTTTTGAAAAATATTGCATAAAAATGTTATCTCTTGATTACTGAGGTGGTTTTGTTTTGTGCCCCCTTCCATTTTGCATCCACAAGGAACACCTCATTTGTCTCATCCTAGTCCTGGCCCTGTTCCAGAGCAGCCCTGAAGGATAAATTCATGAGGAAAGGGGGAAAAGGTATTACAATCAGAAAAAGAGCTATATATACAAAGGTGAGGAAGCAACACATAGTAGATCAGAGAAATAGGTGTCCAAGGATATATGAAAAAATTGAACAGCCCAACTGTGATCATAGATCCTATGTTGGTACCAACACAGTCTAAGTTTGTGACTCACCCCACCCCCAGTGCCTTCAGCCCTACCCAGGTATAAGAAAGGAAAGGCAAATTGTAGCATGGGTCAATAGTTGTAATTGTACCAGGCAGGAAGTTGAAGTGAACCACTTAGGTGATTAATCTGGGATCCACATGGATAAGAAAAGAAGCTTCGAGGAGTTAAGTATTATTGTTCTTGAATAGGTCAAGTGTAATTATATTGCAAATATTTTAGAGATTTAGTATATAATCAATTCTCTTCACAAATACTTACCCTGTAAATCTAAAGTGATAAAAATTCTGTACCTACATTACTCTCAATTTAACCTAGAAAGATCATTTCATATCTTTTCCCCATCAACCATCACTGGTTTCTTTCATGTGTGCTGTTTTTCATGTCACTCTCTTGGTTCTCAAAACTCTCTGAATTCCAATAGATCTCTTTCACTAACCTAGCCACCTATGGTTTCAAATAAATAAAGCCTATGTCCTCTTTTTTCTCACATTCTCCCTAAAATAACTTTCAAAAACTTGGGACCCCCTCACACATTACAATCATATATTTAGTGCTTTTAATTAAGCATAAGTATAAATAAGTTAATAACTATGTAGAAACTGTTTACATTTTATGAGATAAAATAAGATGAAGACTGATATTATAAATGTTTCATCCTGTGTTTTGATAAAATCTGAAAGAAATCCAATTATATTTTTAAAAATCAACACCACTAACCTATACTGTTCTAGTTCTGAATTCGGAATATCCCAACACAAACCAAAATATGCCATTTAAAAGCCAAATCTCATCCTTAATGGAAATATAGGTAAGACAAGAAAAGACAGATGCATTATAGACTAAGGTACCTCAATTAGCTATTAAAAGAGTCTTCTCCAAAAACTGTATTTTGATTTATCCCTTTGTTTGGTACCCCAGGTTACACCACTGGTCAATATACCCTACTGAGATTAAAATGGGTTGGGAGTATGCCTTGCTTTTGTTTTTGGGGTTTTTAATTTTTTTTATTTATTTTTGAGAGACAGAGAGACAGAGCGTGAGCAGGGGAAGGGCAGAGAGAGGAGACACAGAATCTGAAGCAGGCTCCAGGCTCTGAGCTGTCAGCACAGAGCCTGATGCAGGGCTCGAACTCACGAACCGCGAGATCATGACCTGAGTCGAAGCTGGCTGTTTAACCAACTGAGCCACCGAGGCACCCTTCTTTCGTAAAGTGGGAAAAGAACTATTAAAAATAAAAACACAAGTTCTTTCTCAGATCAATTTTAGAAAAATATAAATGGAAATAAGGTATCTGAAAACTGATTCCCTTAAAATTACATAGTCCTTGGAAAGAATCTTACACAGTTTTGCATACTCTAAAGACCAATGGAGTAATGCAAATCATAATAAATTGACTATTTACTGAGCATCTACAATCTACCATTATAGGCAGTTTACATACATTATCTCTAATCCTAAACAAACCTATGCAATTAAGTACTAAATTATCTTCATTTGACAAATGAGGAAACCAAGGATTAACACAGTTAAGTGATTTGCTGAAGGTTTTACAGCTGGCAAGTGACAAAGAGGAGATCTGACTCAAAGTCCATGTTCTTTTCACATCACATTGCATACATCCAATGCCACCAGACCTCTCTTACCTTAAGTACATCAGTGGGGTTGGCTATAGCGGAAGATATCACTCCTGACACTACCCCACAGATCATATTAATTAGAAGAGTTTCATCTGTAAAATGAAAAAAAAAATTCTGCTTGCATTAAGTACTAGTTTCTGAAAACAAAGTACTGATCTTTCAGAAGAAGGGAACGCTGGGCAGAGAAGTGACTGTAAGAAATGAACCACAAAACTTATGAAAATTAAAAAATTCACATATTTCTAGATCTCATATCAGCATTAAAACATAAAAATTATAAAACATACATCAGTTTTTAAAGGTAGTTCTAAAGGACACTAGAACATGTCCTATTTTTCTGTATAGAGCAAATGGCAATAACCCACATAAATTCAGAATGTGGTATTTCCTCCTCAATCATTTCAAACACCTAAAGAAAATTTTTTAAGTCTTTTTCTGGAGAATCATCAACTCTAAGACTTAGCAACAGAATTTAAAAGGTAAAAACTTACGGGTAACAGAAATAAATTACCTAAATATTAATTTTGACTGGCCTTGTTATCTACTGGCCTCTATTTATTTACAGGTCTCTGTAGTTCAAATGTGAAAAACTAGTCATTTGAAACTAAATACGCTCAACCAAAAAAAAAGAAGAAGAAACAGACCATAATGTTGTAAAATAAAAATTTCATCTTCACCATGCCTCCTTACCATGAAGAGCCTACAAACAGAAACTAGGTAAACCCAAGTGAAGCATCTGTGAAAGAAAAGTATTTTAGGAAGCAAATCCTTCAGAATCCTCAAAGAAGACGCTCCAGAAAAAGTCAGTTTAGGACAATCAAGTAATTCAAAGGATATTATTAATCAAAAGGATCTCCAGCTATCCCCAACCATGCAACAGCCCTGTGGTAAAATAACCATTTAATACAGTATCAGGTTAGAAATGCTACAGCAGCAAACATAAGAGACATATGATAATGCTGAATGTGGGTAAGGTGGCCACAGGTACAACAGAATCTAGAATACTCTAAAATTACTCCATCTAACAAAAGCTTATCAAAATTGTCGTCAACAGAACTGTTCATAGATGAAGTCTTTTTGTTGATGAAGACAGCATTAATTTTCTGGACAAACTTGTCCATGTTCCCTCTGTGATGACCAGGAACCTTTTTTTCTTCTTTGATTGGAAAAGGGACAAACTTAAAGAGCAGGTCCTTCTAACTCATATATCACTGCTGCAAGAATTAATCCCAAGTCAGTATGAGCTCGCTTTGTCCTTGCAATGACTATCACCCACTCTCAAGCATCCCATGATGAACGCGTCTCAGTAAGCATGAATTTGATAATCCCTCTGAGTATTATCCCAAAAGAGAAGGAGTCTGTACTGACCTTCTAGACGTTCTACAAATAATCTCTTCAAGCTTTGGTAAATGCCAATTTTGATGGTGCCATATGATGCCTGTCTTAGTAAAGCAGGAGCGATTCTGCCAAAAAGAAAGAAAAAGTCAATTATACTCAACATGCACTTGCAGATTATACATATCTAGACAGTGTACCCATTTCCATTACTCACCTCATTCCACTCAACTAACTTCAGAATATGCATTTATTCCAGCACTATGGAACATTCACCAAGAGAGAGCCCATTTGGATCATAAAACAAAACTCAACAAATTTTTTTAAGTTTATTTATTTTGAGAGAGCAAGCAAGGGAATGAGCAAGTTCAAGGGAGAGGCAGAAAGAGAGGGAGAGAGAATCCCAAGCAGGCTCTGTACTATGAGCACAGAGCTCGACACAGGATTCGAACCTGCAAGCATGAGATCATGACCTGAGCCAAAATTAAGAGTCAGACACTTAACCGACTGAGACACCCAGGCACCCCAAAACTCAACAAGTTTAAGAGAACTGAAGTCATATAGAATATGTTCTCTGACTATAATGGAATCAAACTAGAAAGCAATAAGGAAAATCTTCAAACACTTGGAAATCAAACAACACATTTCTAAATAATCCATAGTTCACAGGAAGCCTCAAAGGAAATTTTAAAAATACATAGAACTGAATGAAAATGAAAATTGAACCTATTAAAATATGTGAGCCACAGCCAAATCACAGCCAAAGCAATGCTGAGAGGGAAATTTATGTCACAAAATGTTTACATTAGAAAGGAGGGGAAGTCTCAAATCAACAATCTAAGTTTCTAACTCAAGAAACTAGAAAAAGAAGAGCAAAATAAACCCAAAGCAAGCAGAAGGGGAAGAAATAATAAAGATCATAAATTAATAAAATTGAAAACAGAAAAATAGAGAAAAATCAATGAAACAAAAAGTCAGCTCTTTTGAAAAAAAAACCAATAACATTGATAAACCTCTAGCAAGGCTCACGGTAATAAAAAGAGAGAAGATGTAAGTCACCAATATCAGGAATGAAATTGCAGCCATTAAAAGGATAAACGACTTTATGCTCATAAATTCAACAACTCAGAAGAAATGGACTAATTCCTCAAACACTACAAACTACCAAAACTCAATCAAGACGAAATAGATAAAAATATGGGAATCATCAAAAAAAGATGAAACAGATAATCTGAACAGTCTCATAACGATTAAAACATTTTAATTTGTAATTTAAAAGTTTCCAAAAAGGAAATCTCTAGGCCCAGACAATTTCACTAGGGAATTCTACCAAGCATTTAAAAGTCAACACTAACCTTACATAATCTCTTCCAGAAAAAAGAGGGAATACTTCCCAATTCATTTTGAGACTAGTATTACGCTAATACCAAAACCAGACAAAAAGTACAAAAAGGAAAAACTACAGGCCAATATCTCTCATGAATTTAGATGCAAAAATCCTTAACAAAATATTAGCAAATTGAATCTAGCAATGTAGAAAAAGAAGTACACATGATTATTCACCTCATAGAAATGTTTTAAAATCAATGTTACTTCCTAACAGTTGTACATACATCTTTAATCTATCAAGGAGATACTAGAGCCAAGATTTCATCCTATTTAAGTTCTGCTTATAAACTGAAGACATTCTCACTCATACCTCCTTTGAGATTCTTCCAAGTTGCAGAACTATACTTTAGTAGCTATAAATAGAAAGACGACAGCAGCTTGGATGGTTAAGGTTTTTAAAATGAGAACTAAATATGCTTATTTCTGACTTCACTGCTTGCTATTAGAAAAAATAATCTTGTGACTATACATGCTGATTGAAGAACAAGGTGAAACAGATGATCCATGATTCACTTGCTTCAGGATGTATTACTTGATTTTCTTTCCCTAAGAAAATTGTCCTTTAAAATTAAGTCTAACATAGGTTAATAACAAAATTGATGTCCCTTCTCTGGGCAGTAAACTGGTAACTTAGATACAGGAGTGGCCTAGGAAACTGGCAGCAGATACACGACAAAATGGACAATAAAGCGCAAACCTACAGCTAATTAAAAATTGACAAAAAAAAGATCGGTCTCCCTCTCTCACATTCTGCATTTTATGCTTAAACTACCAGAATAGTATTTCTTTAAAGAGGAGAATTTTAAAAGAAGAATTTGGCAACTCAGGAAGAATACGACAGAAATATAAACAGTTAACTGGTGCTGCTATTCACAGGGGCTATTGATGACTCTCAGGAAAACAGGAGAAAGCCAATGCTGCAATGAGATGCCCATTTTAAAATGTATCACTTAAAGCCAGATGAACACAAAATCCAAAGCTCAAGACTTACAAGCAAGTGAAATAGAAACTGGCACATGAATATTGAATTACAAGTTGGAATGGTGAATATGAAGGGCACACACTATCAGACCACTGAAATACATGGCTTCTTTTTTTTTTAATTTATAGTTTGTCAAGTTGGTTTCCATATAACACCCAGTGCTCTTCCCCACAAGTGCCCTCCACCATGACCATCATCCCCCTTCCCACCTCCCGCTTCAACCCTCTGTTTTCAGTATTCAAGAGTCTCTCATGATTTGTTTCCCTTCCTCTCCCTAATTCTTTCTCCTCCTTCCCCTCCCAATACATGGCTTCTTTAAAACGTGTTTCGGGTGTCTGGGTAGCTTAGTCGGTTAGGCCTCTGACTTCAGCTCAGGCCATGATCTCGCAGTTCGTGGATTCAAGCCCCATGTCGGGCTCTGTGCTGCCAGCTAGAGCCTGGAGCCTGCTTCAATTTCTGTTTCTCCCTCTCTCTGCCCTTCCCTCGCTCATGCTCTGTCTCTGTCTCTCTCTCTCTCTCTCTCAAAAATAAGCAAACATTTAAAAAAATTTAAGAAAGTGTTTCTATTCAAGAGGTAAGGAAAGAATCCAGTCTCACCCAGAATACAAAGCCAATACACCTTCTTCTTTATAGATTCGGAACAAGGCATGAAACATTCCTCGGTATTTTATCTCTTTAAAACGGACATCAATGCTTTGGCCCTGAACTTGAAGACGTGTTTTGGTCAGGTCCACAGGGAAAGTTCCTATGAAAGAACACACTGATTTATAAGTTTCTCCAAAGAGTCACAGTTAAATTTTGGCTGAATTTAAGCCAATGACAATTTGAAAACATAAGATAAAATCCTTTTTATAATACATAGAGGATATCTCTACTAAGAGTACCACTGTCAGAAGAGTCGAATATGGTAAAGTGAAATATACTGTACTGTACCTAGGCAGTAGGATTTGGCCCATAGTATAATTAAAACTGTGATATAATAAAAATGCTTTAAGATGGTCCTAATATACTCCAAGTACAAAGTAATTTAAATGTTTTAATTTAATCTATAACATAATACAGTTTGGTATTTGAATCTTCCTCTGCACCCCCAACCTTGACTCCTCACTCCTTCATAAATCTCTCCAATTTTTCACAAAGAAGATAGGAAAGCATGGGATTGGTGTTCCAGGTACTCTTATATACTCTTATAAAGTTTTGTGGGGGTTTTTTCTTTTATCTGTTTACAAGAAACAAATAGTTCCCTAATATTATGAAAGATAATAGCAAAGTCCTATTTGGCCAACTCATCTTAGTTCCTAGCTAATTTCTGGACTAATACCAGCACAGTGCTTGGGAAATGTCTTTAACCAATCTTCTTTTATGTCAACACACAAAAGTGGTCATGACATTGACAAAATATGTTGCAGGGAATATTTTGAAGTCTAAAACTAACAAGGTGATTATGTAGCTCTGGTCACTTATGACCTTGTTATCATAACACCAGAGCATTTGTCAAGAAAGTAAACAAAGATTAATGGGTTGGAGTCACTTATGAATAGTTTAGGAAAGAGAAAATTTGGAAGATGAAAAAACACAATCTAAAAAATATTTCAAAATTAAAATCAAATAGAGAAGAATCTAGTTTGACCTTATTAGTCAATTTTCTTCTAAAATGCGACAGAGATTTGAAAAAAAAAAGAAGTCTGGAGGCACCTGGGTGGCTCAGTCAGTTAACAGCCAACTTCAGCTCAGGTCACGATCTCACAGGTCATGAGTTCGAGCCCCCCACTGGCTCTGCATTGACTGTGCAAAACCTGCTTCAGATTCTGTATCTCCCTCTCATTCTGCCCCACCCTCCACTCGAGCTTGCTTTCTCTCTCTCTCTCTCTCTCTCTCTCTCAGCATAAATGAACTTCAAAAAAGAAGATAAAAAAAGAAGTCTGAATACTAAGAAAGCTATAAACCACTTGGCATAAAGACCATTAATATAAAAATATAGCAGAAACCCCTATATTATCTAACTCCCTTTATTTTTTCATGTACATTATTTAAGCCTAGAGCAAATTAACAAATCATTAAACTATCCAAAAAAAAAACCTTCCAAAGTTTCACTTTTATTATTTAAAAAAATTTTTTAACATTTATTTATTTTTGAGTGACAGAGACAGAGCACGAGTGGGAGAGGGGCAGAGAGAGGGAGACACAGAAACCGAAGCAGGCTCCAGGCTCTGAGCTGTCAACACAGAAACTGATGCAGGGCTCAGACCCACAAACTGTGAGATCATGACCTGAGCTGAAGTCAGACACTTAACCAGGTGCCCCCTGTATGAATCTTCTTAACCCCACTCACCATACCATTAGTAGTACTTTCTCAGAAAATATTACTCAATGGATTAGAGACAATAGTTTTTAAAACAAAGAGAGTGAGCCTCTTTTCACTTTTTCTCTAATTTTCACCAAAAATAACTGTCACCACAAACTACCATCTATACCGTAAGAAGCAGATTTGTCAGTTTTCACATTCTTACCAAACTCAGCAACAATAGAGGCAAGGCCACCATATACAAAGGGTTTCCAATTCAGACCAGACATCTCATGGCTTACAGTGGCACTTTTCTGTGGCTAAAAATAAACACATATCAGAACGAGGCACAAGAGTGAGGAGCATTTGTTAGTGTCTGATCACATTATTTATATCAACAAAAAATAAACAATAAAGCAGATGTAGAGGAAAAACCCTACCAAGTGGAATGAAACAAAATGGGGGATTCTGTTTTATGTACTGGATGATCATGAATGTGTTCTTTACTGCCACTCTGTATGGGTAGGCGTGCAATTCCCTCAGAGATCAACTTGCACCCTTCCTTCTCTAGTTTCTTTAATGTTATCCATATCCCCACCCAAAGAAGATGTTTCAGTCCATCCAGCACAACCAACTTAGACATTCAACCAGACAATTACAAGTAAAGGAACCTGGAGTTCAAATTATATAGGCTGAGGCATCTCATAAAAGCAGTTCATGGTATTCAGTTAGCTTGATTCAGGTGCAAAGCAAATGCTGACACCACTACCCTCTCATATTCTTAGCCCTCTCATCTCTCCACTAAACTTCAGGGTTTTAATTCATCTAGCTACTTCTAGCTATACATGGCTTCTCCCCACAAAGCCCAAGCTGAGCTAAGTACCTTTTCATCTTCCTTCTGATTCCCAGAGGAAGAAATAATATAAATGATGTCTCTCTTCCCTCTGACATTTAACTTACATCCATCTAGTGAATCTTTTTTTCCTTGGCCTTTTTAAAGCACATACATACAAAATGTTTTTCTTTGATGTTCTGACTCTTTAACAGTGTATTCTACTCCCAGCCCCCTTGCCTTCTTTCCCATCCCACCCCCATTAGACCTGTCATCTTCAATCTTGTCATTATTGTTTTTCCTATCACTCAGCTATTTCTCTTGGATTTTTCCCCCACAGTTCTGCCCTCTAGATCAGCTGTTTTCCAATTTTAGGTGCACCAGGATGATCTAGAATGGGGATTAAACAGAGTGTTGGGCCACCTTCTGAATTTCTGATTAGTGGTCTGGTCCAGCCTGGGAATATGCAAGTTTCCAAATAATGCTGGTGCTTCCACCCTGTAAGAATTACTACTGTTCTATGCATTGCCTACTAAATCCTGGTCCAGCTAGAAGTAATCTTTTAAGATGGACTCTCAGATTTCTTTTAAATATTCCTTTTTCAGAACTTCACAGTACATATACTATTGAATTTCAAAAACATCATCCAATGTTTTACGGTCAGGAATAAAGACTCTGAAATCAGACTACCTAGGTTCAAATCCCGACACTACCACTTACTAGCTCTGTGACCAAGTTAACCACTCTATGCCTGGGTTTTCTGAACTGTAAAATGGGGATAATAATAAATCCTGTATTATAGGGTTGTTGTGAAAATTAAATGATATATGTAAAATACCCTAAAAAGTACCTGGCACCTAATACAACTATTTTTTTTAAGTTTATTGTTGCATGCTCTTCAGACTGAGCCAGCCAGGTGCCCTCTGGTTCAACTATTAGCTACTATCATTACTACACTTTGAAAAGTATTCAAATTTACATTTTAACAGATATTACTTGCTGCCCACCTCCCCCACAGCCCAATCTGAGGTTAGCACCACTGAGTCACAGTCTCTTTTTAGAGGAGACAAGGTTTTGCTTTATTTCCCCAGAAGGAAATCTCTGTAACTAAGCACAAATGAACAATTTCCCAAAAGAGGATAGCAAACATGTAGACAAATGTTTTAGTTAGAGGCCACAAAAATAATTATCGAAACTTCCTTTCAAGCTTATTGCGATCAGCCAGTCCATCTGATATACAGAGTCTGGAACAGATAGCTCTTTTGGAGGAAAATTATTGAAAGGAATTCTGAAAAGGAAAGTAGGAATAGGCACTTCCAGTACCATCTACAGTCTGAAATGAGTCTTGAGTACTAAATATTATTTTCAGTTATGCCCACATTTTATTACAATTAACAGTAACAAATGATAAACACGGTGAGAGGGTAAGCATGGAATAGCAAGGACCATGACATATCCCCTCTCTTCGTCTGGTCAATGGAGAGGGCATTTTTTTCCCCCACAATTTAGAGATTTCCCAAAACAGTCAAGCATTTCAAATGGCTGCTATACTTCTCTTCAAAGCTTTCAACTTCTTTCAACTCATCTCATTACACAGAAAGCCTCTATCAGAACTTTATTCCCTGCTACCCAGACGTTTAGTAAGGAAGATATGATCAGGGTTCAGGGAACAATAATAATAAATCAGTTAAAGGCAGGGGGCAGAGCCATAGCAGGGAATGGAATTTCAAGTCAGTCAGCCCAGTGGTTCCTTAATGAAGTGTTCACAATTCTGAGGTGAAATGAAGAAAATAAGGGCACCTAGTGCCTTTTTCTTCAGCCAAATGTATTTAATTTAAAGGACTATCTATTAGGAAATCATGTTCTTCCTACTCCTGGAGTATTTTTTAAAACCACCTTTCTTGTATGAAATATAGTTGGTAGTTGTCTTTGTTTAGCGGCTTTCTTAGCAACGTAAGACCAGCTACCTTAATTTATGCCTCCTCCCCACACTTTCATTTAAATATTATTGATCCATGAAATTCAAAATTCTGGGGACCACTGGCCAAATTCGACACTGCTACCGCTGTCACCTCCCCGGCCCCATCTGACAGTAAAATCCCTTTTCCTCCACAAATGTTAGGAAAGAATCTTGTTAGGGAAAAAAAAAAGTCCTTTATCATCTTTAGTTAGGTCTGATTTTAAACCTTCTATCCTCGTACTTAGCCAAAAGTCTCCCTTCCTCTAGTTTTCACCCATTTGGGGAAGTAATATTAAATGAATGTATTCTTTTTCCCTACAGGGTCCTTCAAGTATTTAAAGACAGCTATCATGCTCTCCTACACCTTCTCTTTCTCAGGGTAAACATCCAAAGTAATTTCCATCACTCACTATATTATACTTCAATTACTACAGCTGAAAATTGCAGTTGCTTTTGTGGGGGCCATATCACACTACTGAATCATTAAAACGTCACCTTAAAATCTTTAATTCTTTTACGTGAGGCTGTAAACATGAGTGCATGTCATGTCATACCTATTCCACAGCTGTGCAATGTTTTCTGAACCTTCACTTACCCCTTTCTATATCTTAATTTCAGGCACACAGGATGAGGTTTATCTTCCAGTTGCTTCATGTTATTTCCTCTCTTAACTAGCTACAATCCCTAAAGGCAAACACCATGTCTCACAGTACTTTTCATAACCCTTAGAATAGCTTGCAGAGAATTGGATACACATCCATTAAATACTCGATTGGTTCCAGTGTAATGTCCTTTATCTATGTATGCAGTGCATATGTAAAAGATTATGTGAGAACTTAGAAAGGAACTTGCTGGACCAGAGCAATGCTACACTCTGTAAACAACATTTTATTTTTGTTGATCCTCAGAGGTTCTCTGCTGCTTTTGTTGCAAAGAATTGCTTGTGTAAAAGATCCCAAGCACACTAAAAATGATTTTTACTTGTGGAGGGCTATCCCCAGATATGGGTTAAAGGAAACAAGTCACATCTGAGTTAAAACAGAAACCTTAAATATTCATCGCATAAAGAAGCCAATGAAAATGTCTTTAAAATGCAAACATGTATTCTAAAGTCTAAGGAAATCTGATAGCCTAAAGAGTGGGAAGAAAGTCCTAGAATATAAGTGACATAGCCCTACACTACTCCAAGGATCTGGTCAGAAAAATCTGAGTGCTTTTCTCACTTTCTCCTTTTAAAAAGAGTAGGCATTACAGACACTCAGACTTGGGAGGTAATAATGGAGATTGAAGCAAATATTTATTGAAAGCATACAAAATGCCCAAACCTGCAACATGCTATGGGTATAAACTTCATGTTAAAAAAAAAAAAAAGAACACATGCTTTAACATCAGGACAGTATTTATCATTCAACCTATCTTTCCTGGATAATTCAGGAGATTGGGGTAGGGATAAAGTTGTATGAAATACTGTACTTGCCTTTTAAGAGCTTACAGTCTGGTAGAAAAAACCAAAATTGCTCATTAGAGAAAAATTAAGTATTAAATTATATAGTACAAATTGTAAGAGCAGGAGCATGGTAAAGGAGACAATCAGCATGGGCCTGAATAATTTGAAAGGCTTGCTGCGGTAAGGGAACATAAAATGGGCCTTGACAGAGTGCAGGTAGAATGAGAATAGGTCTAGGTAAGGGAGGGGTGAAGGAGGAAAAGAGGATGAAGAGAGACACAAACGGGGGCGGGGGTGGGGGCAAGCACAGCATGTGGAGGCAGGCACCAGTATAGCTTGTTCTGAGAAGGAAGAGTGCAACCTAACCTGAACAGAGAATTCTCTCAACAGATTCAAACAATTATCAGACAAAAAGTATGATAAGGAAAAGGTTAGGCTGAAAGGCTTGAAACCAAAATGTGTGTGTGGCAGGGTGGGAGGGATACTGTAAGTTTTTTTTAACAGGGAAGGGACTTGGGGAAATCCACCACATTTTAGTTAGCCTACCTGGGCTGCAGCAAACAGTGGATTACAAACGGGAGAGGAAAGGAAACTAGCTTAGGATGTTGTGAAGCAAAGCCGACAAGATGTTTGTTGACAATGAGGTTAGAGATAAACTTCTAAAATGGGGACACAAAGAAACTTGATGATGTAGGGAATGAAGACAAAAGTTCACAATAACCCTAAGCATCTCTAGCCTGGAAAAATCAAGGAAACACTGACAGCAAACTACAAACGTCCCTGCTGTTTGTTACCTTATCTGAGAAACTAATTCATGTTGAGAATGGCTGTCATCCCAATTAGTTAGCTGAACTGCATTTTAATAGATGCCTTCAATGCCTTGACCTCAAGGAGTGGCAGGGGGTAGAAACTGAAGGGGAACATCTTTTAACAGCATCCCTCACACTAACACAATGGAGGTGTTTGCTTACTCCGCTTACAATCACGGCCGCCGTTGCAAACTTCACCCTTAGAAAAATTAGGATTATTCCAGGAAAGATACCCATTCACCCTCTGGGTAGCAGGATCTTGCCAGTTCCTCAGCTGTCAGAGCGAGTTCGTGGAGAGAAGGGAGGCGCCTGAAGAAGGCGGCCTCCCAAGGGGGTCGAGGAAGCAGGGTTCAATCGAAGAAGTAAAACCACCGATGCCAGAAGAATGAAAGACAGGGAAGGGACTCGGCTGAGGGGAGAGAGAGATCAAAGGACTGTTAAGCCCCTCCCAGGCCGGGAACCAGGCCAGCCCGGCCCCGCGCGGCCTGGCGCGGCCCAGCCCCGCTCCCCAGCCTGGATGTCCAGGAGCTCCCCCTCACCTGCTCAGGCTCAGCGGACGACTGGGAAGCCGAGGCTCCCACAGTCGGAAGCGGCACCGCAACGCCAACCCGGAAGCATTGAAACCAACGGAAGTAACCAAGTCGTCGCCTCGGCAACGGTGGTGGCTCCGACATTCCAACACCGCCTCCTCAAAGCCTAGAAAAGAAGGCGCAAAATGAGAGGCGGGAACTACAGGGATCTAAACGGGGAAGTCGAGCAAGCTGCGGGTGCCAAGGCCCAGAAAGGGCAACCTGACTTTCGGGAGGCGTAGGGAAAAAGAACGAAGGCGTGACAATTTGACAGCTTCTGCAGTTCACGGGCTCGCCAGATGGGGGCAGACATATCACCTCGTCCCGCGTTGCCACGCAACTGGCGCATACTAGGACTACGAAGAGGGGAGTTGCTGCGCGTACTAGGAGTGGGGGGGGGTGGCGTCACGTATAGGGCTAGGAAGCGGGGAGGCAAGAAGAATGGCGCCAGCCAAACCTAAGGGACGCGACGGGCCTGGCGACCGTAGTGAAGGGGCGGGGCGAGGCGCCTGCGCGCAAAGTACGAAAAAGGAGGGAAAGTGAAGGGGGCGAGGCAAAGGAGGTAAAAGTAGGAAAATGAGGGTAAGGAGTGAGCGGTATTTAGTGAAGTGTCCGAAGTCGTTAAGAAAATAAAGATAAGTAAATAAACCTCAGCACCGACTACACGCCAGGTATTAGCGACTGAGGACTCAGACTCCGGCCCTGTACTCAAAGCACACGATTGAGAAAAAGTGGACTGGAAACAGAATGTGGGACCATAAGAAGTTAAAGAGTCTTAAGAGTAGAAATGCTAACGGGGGAGTCCAAATTAATCTGTACCTCACAATCAGCTGGAAAATGACAAGCAAGCGAGCCGGTTGACCGAGCCCGCGGAACAGCTCTGGCTCTAGCCCCCAGCACCGCGGTACCGGAAGGAACGGTGGCAAAGAACCCTGGGTAATTTCGTTGGCCGACAGACTACTTTTGATTTTTACACCTCGCACGCGAAGGTTCCGTAATCACGCGAGGATACGAAACAACAGGGCTTATGGGGCGAGTACAAGTAAAAGGTGAATGCCAGGTACATGGCCCTAAGTGATTGTTGAATTAATAAATATTCGGAATACTTTTGTTGTGAAAAGATCTTTCTCACTTTAGTTAACACCTTGGTTTTTACTTCTATTAAAAAATTTCTTCGGGCAGCACACATAATACCACCTGACGTAGAATGGTTACCAAGCATGATGCAAATAGCTTCATGTGCAGACAACTATTCAATGAGACAGATACTATTATTTTCCCCTTTTGGTAGATGAGAAAACTGAGGTCTTAAGAAGTTAATAGGGTAACTCGCTAAGTGGCAGAGCTGGGATTCAAATTTGGCTCTTAAACCACCATGCTATACTGCTCTCAACTTAAATACCCGTTACCTTCAAAAACTTTTTTTACTAAAAACAGATAATATAAAAACCATGTGCATGCATTCCAAAATGTGAATTCCCTTGATTTACATCTCAGCAAAGCACTCCCTTCCAGCCAAAGAGGGTCGTAGCTTAGTATCTGTATGTCTACAGTGGGGGCCTGGTCCTGTCCCTCACATGCAGGTCACCGAACCTTGCAGAATTTAGGGCCCCTGTGTGAGCAAATCACTCTTAACTTTTCTACAAGACTGTATTTTTGCCTCCTCAGCCACTGCCACCACCAGCTAATCTCACTGACCACCTAGATAAACCTGTTAAAAAGGAACTTTGTTCTCAAATGACTTATTTTAAAACTTCTACAATAGATTAATTTAAAATAGCATTTGTAGCACCATTATAAACACATACCACACTTTTATTTAACACATTTGCTATTTGCTTAGTTTGTTTTCAACATTTTTCTAAAACATAAAAAAGATCTAATCCTCATTATCAAAGTTGGCCATTTTCCTTTTTAATTACCTTCTATTTCTAGTCTCTATCACACAGACCAGTATTTGATTATACTCAGTCTCGTGTTATGCCTGAATTCTGATGTCTCCAAGAGATAAAGTATTGAAGAAGATAGAATATTGGAATCTTCAAGTCAGAAGGAGCCTTAGAGGTCGCTTCTATAATATTCATTATGAACAGTTATTCAGTCTCTGCTAGAATACATCCAGTGTAAGTATACATCACAAGTCAGCCATTACACTATTTTTATTCAAAGACACAAGAGAGTGAAAAGGCAAGGTACAGGCTGGGAAAAGAGATTTTTAATCCATATGTCCTACAAAATCTGATACCCAGTATAAAGAACTCCTAAATTCAGCCATAAAAATACAGGCACCTTGGGGCACCTGGGTGGCTCAGTCTGTTAAGCATCTGACTCTTGATTTCAACTCAGATCATGAACTCAGGATTGTGGAATCAAGCCCCATGTCGGGCTCTGCACTGAGCGTGGAGGCTGATTAAGATTCTCTTTCTCCTTCTGGGCCTCTCCCCCACTCGTGTGCAGTGCTCTCTCTAAAAATTTTTTTAATTAAAAAAAATCACAGGCAACTCAGTGTGTGTATAGAATATTATTCAGTAATAAAAAAGAATCTGATCCTGCCATTTATGACAATATGCATGGATCTAAACGGTTTTATGCTAAGTAAAACAAGTTAGAGAAAGACCAATCAATACCATATTATTTCAATTATTTTTTTAAGTTTAATTATTTATTTTGAGAAAGAGAGCAGGGAAGGGGCAGAAAGAGAGAGGGAGAGAGAGAGAGAATCCCAAGCAGGCTCCACAGAGACCGATGTGGGGCTCGAAACCACGAACTGTGAGATCATGACCTGAGCCAAAATCAAGAGTCGGACGCTTAACCGACTGAACCACCCAAGCGCGCCTGATTACACTTATATGTGGAATCTAAAAAACAGGGGAGCCTGGGTGGCTCAGTCCGTTAAGTGTCCGACTTCAGCTCAGGTCATGATCTCACACTTCGTGAGTTCCAGCCCCAAGTTGGGCTCTGCGCTATTAGCTCGGAGCCTGGAGCCTCCTTCAGATTCTGTGTCTCCCTCTCTTTCTCTGCCCTTCCCCAGCTTGTGTTCTCTCTCACACACACAAAAGTAAATAAACAAGCATTTTAAAAAAAAGAATCTGTAAAACAAACAAAAACCCAAAGAGCCATAAATACAGAGAACAAAACCGGTAGTTGCCGGGGGCGGGGGGGGGGGGATGGGGGAATGGACAAAATAGGTGAAGGGGATTAACAGGTACAAACTTCCAGTTATGAAATAAATTAGTCATGCAGATGAAAAGTACAGCATAGGAAATATAGTCAATAACATTGTAATAATGTATAGTGACAGACGTTAAGTACACTTATGCTGAGCATTGTGTAAACATATAGAATTGTCTAATGTTATACACCTGAAACTAATATAACATTGCATGTCAGTTCTACTCCAATAATTAAAAATTTTTTCAGGGCGCCTGGGTGGCTCAGTCAGCTTAGTGTCCGACTTCGGCTTGGGTCATGATCTCGCAGTTCATGAGTTCGAGCCCCACATGCTGTGCTGACAACTCAGAGTCTGGAGCCTGCTTCAGATTCTGTGTCTCCCTCTCTCTGCCCCTCCCCTGCTCATGCTCTCTCTCTCTCTCTCTCTCAAAGAATAAATAAACAGTAAAAAACTAAATAAAAAAACTTTTTTTCTTAAATCTACATACACAAAAAAAGACAGGAAACTCAATTTTTTAATGGGGAAAATACTTGAAATGCACTTCATAAAAGAGTACATCCAAATGATGAATAAGCATATGAGTAAGTGTTCAATATTATTAGTCATGTAGAAAATTAAAATTAAAATTAAAATCACAATAAATACCCACCAAAATGGCCAAAGTTAAAAGGACTGACAATACAAGGGGGTTGGTGGAAAGCATCTCAAATTCTTATACACTACAGGTGGAAGGCTGTATTAGTTTTCTATTGCTGCATAAAGAACACTGCCACAAACTTAGCAGCTTAAAACACCACACATTTATTGTCTTCTGGTTTCTGCAGATTAGGAATCCATGTACATCTTAATGGGGTCCTGGACTCTGAGTCTGACAAGGCTGCAATCAAGGTGTTTTTATCTCAAGACATGATTAGGAAAGAATTCACTTCCAAGCTCACTCAGGTTGTAGTGAAATTCACTTCTTTGAAGCCGTAGCACTGAGGGTTTCAGTTTCTTGCTCACTGTTGGCCAGAGGCCAGTCTCAGCTACTGAGGCTGTCCCAGTTTCCTGCAACATGGCCCTTTCCATGGGAAGTTCATAATACGGCCACTAGCTTCTTTCACATCAGCAGGAGAACAAGAGCCTAAAATGAGGTTTTATCAACACAGAATATAGTGGGACTACTATTTTCCACGATGAAGTCTACACCTATTTTTCAAAATTACAATAGCTTCTTTTTCTGATTATAAAAAAGTGCATAGTCATCATAAAGCATTTAAACTGTACGCAGAAGTGGAAAGAAGGTAAAAATCACCCCAAACCCAAATACCCAAAGGCTACTACTCTTAACAGTGTGGAGAGCCTCCTTCTAGTCCTCTCTGGGGACATACACACATACTTATGCTATCATTCTCGTGATGTGCACGTTTCTGTCACATGCTCCTACAGGGTGGCCTCATGCTGAAGTCAGTGTCTCTGCTACCTCTTACCTATGGTCCTCCCACATTTCCCGAATTTTAAAATGTATGTATCTTCATAGAGGGAAAGGAAAAATATAAAAATCATAAACAAGAAGATAAAAATGCAAAAGAACTAAAATAAAATGTAAATATCACCCCCACTACCCAGGTAACACCATTAACATTTCTATGTGTCTCCTTCTAGTCTTGCTATATTTTACATAATTGTATATATACCTCATAAACCTTGCCTTACTTCCTGGCTTCTCACAAATCTCACTCCCTCACTCCTTCCCTTGCATCATGGACAGCAATACTCTCCCTCTATTTATCCTTCCTATTAGCTTCATGTTCTTCCCAGGGTACCAAAACAAGAAAATCCTCTTCTAATCCTGTGTCACCATTCAGATACTGCCCGATCACCTTCCATTCATAGCCCTTTAAAAATTTTAAACAATATTTTACTTAACCCAATATACCCAAAATAATATCATTTTGGAACATAATCAGTATAAAAAAAGTATTGAGATATTTCAGTTTATTTATATACTAAGTTTTTGTGTATTTTATACTCATAGTCCATCTCAGTTCAAACTAACTTTCCAAGTGCTTGATAGCCACATATGGCGAGTTGGCCACCATACTGGGAAGAAGAAATCTAATTCATTGCTCCATCTGATAGATGATTACATACCTCCTCCCACTAAGAATCATCTAGTGCCCTGCTACTCAAATGTGGCCAATGGGTAGCATCAGCACCCATTGCTGTTAGAAATACAAAAATCTCAGGCCCCACACAGGACCTATCTAAATTAGAATCTGCATTTTAGCACTATCCCCAAGTGATTCATTTGTATTTGAAATTTAAGAAGTCTGTTCCGCCTTCTATTAAACACTTCCAGTAGCAAGGAACCCCCAATCCCATCCCCAAGGAATCCCGTCCCATCTTTAAATGGTTATAATTATCAGAAAAACATTTCTTCTCTACTGAGGATTCCTCATAAGCCTGGCATTGTGCTAAGAACTTCACATCAATTATCTCATTTAAGCCCAACACTCTATAGATAATTGCCAATTTTGACTCCTTTTGTTGTGATCGTTGTTTATTGAAATAAGATATACATAATTATAAAAATTTACCGTTTAAGCACTTTTAAGTATACAATTCAGTGGCGTTAGCTATGTTCGCAATATTGTGCAACCTTCACCACCATCCATTTCCAGAACTTTCATCATCTCAAACTGAAACCTATTAAACAATCACTTCCACATCTCCTCTCCCCCCAGCCCCTGATAACCACCATTCTTTCAGACTCTAGGAGTTTGACTATTGTAGATACCTCTTATCATTAAATCATAAAATATTTGTCTTTTTGGTGATTTATTTCATTTAGCATGTTTTCAACATTCATCCATGTTGTACATTGTATTAGAATTTCCTTCCTTCTTACAACAATTATTCCATCGAATGTATGTACCACATTTTGTTTATCCATTCATCTACTGGATTGTTTTCGACATATGGGTTGTTTTTACCTTTAGGCTATTGTGAATAACGCCGCTACGAACAGTGGTGTACAAGAATCTGTTTGAGTCCTCGTTTTGAATTATTTGGGGTAAATACCTAGGAATGGAATTGGTGGATCATATGGTAATTCTATATATTTAACTTTTTAAAGAACCACCAAACCATTTTCCACAGCAGTTGCACCATTTTATCATAGCCTTTAAAGAAATTGGAGTCTTGTGGCTATTTTTCTAATCAGAAAAAAAATTTAAACACTTATGAAAACTGGAATATAGAGAGAAAAAAGATTTTTTAAAAATTATAATCCCATTATCCAATGAAACTCTTCACATGTTCATAGAGATTCTTCCAGGATTTCTTTTTATGACAATTGTTCCTTAAAATAAAGGTTTTGGGGGCAACTGGGTGGCTCAGTCGGTTAAGTGTCTGACTCGATTTCGGCGCAGGTCACGATCCTGCAGTTCATGGAATCAAGCCTCACATCAGGCTCTGTGCTGTCATTGTGGAGCCTGCTTAGGATTCTCTCTGCCTCTCTCTCTGCCTCTCTCCCCCCACCTCTTTCTCAAAAGAAATATATAAACTTTTTTAAAAAAAAGGTTTTGTTACTTTGGAATTCTAAACATGATTTTGAAGCAATAATATTTTAGAAATGTACTTGCCTTAAAAATATACCATTTTTGAAATAATATGCAGCCATCGGAAATTATGCTTATGAGAAGTATGCAAAGATAATAATGAACCTTATCTTCTATTGAATGCCTCCTATATTCCAAAAACATCCCCCTTGCTGACTCCAATCCTCACCACAACCCTGTGTGGGCTTTACCACTGGATGGACCAGGTTTTGCCACCTGTGTGGCCCTGAATAAGAACCCCACCTTCCTGTCCCTACATTTCCTCAGCTGTGAAAACGAAGAACCTACTAGCACCTACCTTTGGAGTTACTGAACAATCAAATGAGACGATCCACATAAGGCACTTGGAACAGAGCCTGCCTCATCATAAGCACGCAAGAAATGTCTTTGTTCACCATGTAAATTCTGGGTGCCCTGGCAATTTAAACATGAAAAATGAGGTGCAACCATGACAGTACTCGAAGAAGGTGTAGGTGAACACTTTGATAATCCTGGGGGTGGGGGAAGACCTTCTAAGCATGCTATCAGAGGCAGAGACATCAAAGCAAAGAATTATTGGGACCCACCACACAATAAAAATCATGGCTGAATGACAGAAAACACCAAGAAGTTAGAAGATAAGCAGTAATTTGGGGGGAAATGTAACTAATTTGACAGACAAAAAGGTCTCTAATATACAACAAGCTTTACAAATTAAATAAATACAAACTCTTAAAGGTATTTTCCTAGAAAAATAGGCAACTGATAGGAACAGTCAAGCAAGGCAGCCCGATGTGGCCAATTTATACATGGGGACATTTTGATAAGCCCTACTGACATAGCTGCTGTGATGTAACCACTGGTTCCAACTGTGCCCATCTCAGTGCACTCCCCCACCTGCCCTCTCCCCCAATCTGCAGTCCAGAGGACTCTCACTTTGTATTTTAGTAATTTCGGCATTATATATGTTTTCTTTTACATAAGTGTTACTTCTAATAAAAAAGAAAAGAAAAAGAAAAAACCTTTTAGACAGGGTTAACCTCCAAGGGGAAACTAAAATCATCTTTATAAAATAAGTCTTATGGTATTAAATATATTGTTTGCATACTCTAATCCTGAGAGTAAAGTTGGGAATTTCATTGAGCATTTCCTCTACAGTCTGGAGCTGAGACTAAGGAATCTTTTGCACTTTAAATACTTTCTTTCCCCTCCACTCAGTGTCAGATAGATAGATAGGTAGGTAGGTAGGCAGGTAGGTAGATAGGTAGACAGAAAGATAGATATATAGATGCAATTTACTCATCCATTCACTGGATAGGTACTTAGAGAGCACCTGTTGGGTACCACACATTGTGCTAGGCACAGGAGTCTAGCAGTGAACTAGAAACAGTCCTTGCCCCCTTGAAACAGACATTCTAGTTGGGGGAGGGGCAAACGGAAAAGAAGTCTATATTAAGGTGAATGACATATTGTCAGGTGTGAAGAAAAATGAGGCAGGGAGAGGACACAGAGAATAGCAGGGGCTGCTGTTTTGGATTAAATAGTCAGGAAATCCACACTATCTAATATGGTGATATTTGAGAGGTGTGAGGGAGGTAAGTGAATGAACTATTAGGATTTCACTCCAGGCAAAGAGAACAGTAACAGCAAAGGCCCTGAAGCAGGACTGAGCCTGGTGTGTTTGATGAACCTTGAGGTCACCAGGGTGGCTGGAGCAGAGGGATGAAGGGGGACAGCAGTAGGAGATAAGGTCAGAGAGGTCATGAGTGGAAGATCAGGTAGGGCTGTGTATATCATGGTAAAAACTTTGGATTTTCTTTTAAGAGTCTGGGAAGGTTGACATAATCAGGAGAAAGCAAACCTACAAAAAGTAGAGGTGTCTATCCTTTATATTTTCAAATGAAAAAGAGAGTAATTCCCACTAAAACAAATGATTCCTAGTTATACGTGACTATAGACCAAATACTGCCCAATCCCTAATCATCCTTTGCTCCCCCATCACTGAGACCTTAACCTCAGACTGGCAGGGGTTAGCAATAGGGAATTTGGGTGTTATGAGGAAAGAGTTAACAGAGCAGGTCTGGTGGCTTACTCCTTGCCTGTTACCAAGAGAACCATGATAGACCCTTAGGCAGCCCATGAGAATGTGTCTGTCAAAGTGTTGCTTATAACACCAATGGATTGATGATTTTCTTGTGTACACCTACAGTAATAGGCCATGGCCATGCCATCTTGTTATAATTACTTTGCACAAACATGAAGATTGATGATGTGAACCTGGTTTCACTGTTGGGGTCCTGAGTCTCCTGGTCAGGGCCAGTTGTCAATAAGATGTATATATGTGACCAGCCCTCCCATCTTCATCCAAAACCTGAGACTCAAAATGGTCTTTACTGGACAGGGATATTCCATGTGTATCCCTGAAATTCACTGCTACAAAACACTGAAAAGAGAAATTAGAAAGTATTTTGAACAAAATGAAAATGAAAACACAACCTAACAAAAGCTGTGGGATGCAGCGCAAGCAGTTATTTAGAAGGGAATTTATTGTGCTGAATTCCTATATATGAAAAGAAGTAAGGTCTCAAATCAGTGACTCCAGCTTTGATCTTCAGGAACTAGAAAAATAAGAAGAAATTAAACTCGAAGTAAGCAGAAGAAAGGAATTATTAAAGTAGGGGCAAAAATCAATGAAATAGAAAACAGGAAAAAATAGAGAAAATCAATGAAACCAAAAGCTGGTTATTTCAAAAGATCAGCAAAATTTATAAACCTATATACCCAGACTACTCAGGAAAAAAAAGAGAAGACACAAATTATCATTATCAGAAATAAGAGCAGGGGTATCACCATAGATCTTCCAGACAACAAAATAAGGGAATGTTATAAACAAACAATATAGGAAATTTAGATAAATTGGACTTCTTCAAAATTTAAAAATGTTTGTGCCTCAAAAAAATTAAGGAGCGTCGGGGTGGCTTAGTTGGTTACGCACCTGACTCTTGATTTCAGCTCAGGTCATGATTTCACGGTTCATGAGTTTGAGCCCCACGTCAGGCTCCAAGCCTGATTGGATTCTCTCTCCCTACCTCTCTCTCTGCCCCTCCCCTGCATTCTCTCTCTCTCTTTCTCTCTCACTCGCTCTCTCATTAAATAAATAAACTTAAAAAAAAGAAAAAAACTAAGAAAATTAAAAAATAAATATTTTTGAGCCTTAAAAGACATTACCAAGAATGTGGAAAAACAACGCATAGAAAGGGAGAAAATATTTGCAAATCATATATCTGACTATAGTTTTAGTTCTAGAATAAAGAACTCTCAGAATTCAACAGAAAGATAAAAAAATCCAATTAAAAATGAGTAGAGAGGGGCACCTGGGTGGCTCAGTCTGTTGTGTCCGACTTTGGCTCAGGTCATGATCTCATGGTTTGTGAGTTCAAGCCCTGTGTCAGCCTCTGTGCTGACAGCTGAGAGCCTGGAGCCTGCTTCAGATTCTGTGTCTTGCTCTCTCTGCCCCTCCCCTTCTTGCAAGCTCACGCGTGCACCCTCTCTCTCTCTCTCTCTTTCAAAAATAAATAAACATTTTAAAAAATCTTCATTACAAAATGAGTAGAGAGATGGGGCGCCTGGGTGGCTCTGTTGGCTAAGCATCTGACTTTAGCTCAGGTCATAATCTCACGGCTCATGAGTTCGAGCCCTGGATCGGGCTTTGTGCTGACAGTTCAGAGCCTGGAGTCAGCTACAGATTCTGTGTCTCCCTCTCTCTCTGACCCTCCTCTGCTCAAGCTGTGTCTCTCCCTCTCAAAAATAAACAAACATTTAAAATTAGAAAAAAAATGAGTAGAGAGAGAGAAGGATATTATATGATTATAAAGCGGGGAGCACCTGAGTAACTCAGTCGGTTAAGCATCCAACTGTTGATTTTGGCTCAGGCCATGATCTCACAGTTCATGAGATGGAGCCCCATGTTGGGCTCTGTGCTGACAGCATGAAGCCTGCTTGGGATTCTCTCTCCTTCTCTCTCTCTATCCCTCCCCCATTCACTCTCTCTCTCTCTCTCTCCCAAAATAAATAAATGTTCTATTTTTTTAAACATTTTTAAAAATTAAAAAAATTAAAAAAATAAAAGGGGGTAAATTTTGCAAGAGAACATACAATTCTAAATATTTATACACCTAATAACAGAGCTTCAAAATATATGAAACAAACACTGATAGAATAGAAATGAAATGTGGCGCCTCGGTGGCTCAGTCAGTTAAGCGTCCAACTTCGGCTCAGGTCATGAACTCAGGTCATGAGTTTGAGCCCTGTGTCGGGCTCTGTGCTGACAGCTCAGAGCCTGGAGCCTGTTTCAGATTCTACATCTCTCTCACTTTCCGTTCCTCCCTCACTCGCACTCTATCCCTCTCTCTATCAAAATAAATGTTTAGAGAACGGGCAAGATGGCGGAGAAGCAGGGAGCTCTGTAATCCACCCACACCCACATGGATTGAACTGAGAAGGACTAAAGTGATAAAACTCGGATTTGCAGGTGGGGGAAAGAAGAAACAGACGCCAGAAAGAAGACAACCTCAAAGATGCCTGAGTGAGTGACTGTGATCTGGGAAATTAGGGGACGGGCGGGTCCCGGTGGTGCAGGGGGAAGGAGCCCGAGCCCAACACAGGGAGAGCGCGCTGTGCCCCGGAGAGAACAGGGGAAGAGAAAGAGAGAGGGAAAACGCTCATAGAACCATCACTAAGGGAGGAAAAACTCGCCCGCCTCTCCATATATAACTGCCGAGCGCCGGGAGAGAAATCCGTCCCATCTGGCCGGCGAATTCTTCCTTGGGCGCAGCGGCAGCGGCATCCACTCCAAGCCGCACCACGAAAGGCGGCGGCAGCGCCACGAAAGGCGCCTTGAAAAGCGGCAGCGGCAGCGGCGGCTCCACAAGAAGGGCAGCGCAAGCCAGGCCGGGAGGCCGGCCGCCAGCGGGAACGCATCTCATCCCCGGTGACGGTGTTGAACTGCACGGACTAGGATTTGGAAGTGAGGCGGAGCTTGGAGAATACAGTTTGGATCGCCCGCGGCACAGGGAGATCAGACTCAGAAGAGGGGCTTGCAACGCTTGGTTCCAGCAGAGCTTAGCACGACGCCATTCTCCACCCCGCAACCACCAAGGCGGGGCCTCGGAGAGAGCAGACCCCCGAGACCTGACCTGACATCAAACCATGCCCATCCCCACAGGGGAGTTGTCTTTTTTTTCTTCCCTTTTTTCGTTGCTTCTCTATCTTTTCTACTGCCATCCAGATATATTTCCCTTAGGATATTCTTATCTTGCCTCTTGGCTTTTAGACTGTCCACAGTCTTTTGCTGTCTCTGTCCACATCTTGTTTTTTTGTTTTTGTTTTTGTTTTTGTTTCTTTTTCTTCTCTCTTTTCCTCTCTTCTCTTTTTTCTTTTCTTTCCTTTCCTTTCTTTTTCTTTACTTCCTTTCCCCTTTTGGCTTGCTTGTTTATTTGATTTGTCTGAGCGTGTGCATGCTTTTGTTCCCTGTATGCTAGTCTGTTTCCTTTTCAGGGCTACCTCAAGAAAAAAGCCAAAGTACACGTGGTGGAGAGTGCCAGATATAACTGACCAGGGAAATAAAATAATCAAAGGCACAACAAGAGAAACCGAGGGACACCATTAAAACAACACTTTCTGAAACGACAGGCCCTGGACAGTCAATGAGCCTCCTTTAATAGAGCAATACTAACAGGTGCACAGTGCATAACGAGCTTTTAAAACTGACAAGAGACAGAAAGCTAGCCAAAATGATGACACAAAAGGACTCTCCTCTAAACCAATTCCAGGAAGAAGTCACAGCCATAGAACTGCTCAAAACAGGCTTAAACAACAAAACTGAACAAGAATTTAGAACAATTGTCA
>CM053579.1:18730702-18746467 GCA_028646485.1 Cryptoprocta ferox
AACTGAGGGGGGAAGGGGAAGGGGAAAAGGTAAAGGGGGGTGATGGTCTTGGTGGAGGTCACTTGTGGGGAAGAGCACTGGGTGTTATATGGAAACCAACCTGACAATAAACTATAAAGTTAAAAAAAAAAAAAGAAAGAAGTACAATTCTATACAAACTTTTCCAGAAAATAGAAGGTAATATTTCCCTTCCCAACTCATCCTATGAAACAAGCATTACTACGTACCAAAATTAATGACATTATAAGAAAACAAAGACCAATACTGCTCATAAACTTAGAGGCAAAAATTCTTGCGGCACCTGGGTGCTCAGTTGTTTAAGCGTCCAACTCTTGATTTCGGCTCAGGTCATGATATCATAATTCATTAGTTCATGCCCCAAGTTGGGCTCTGCATTGACAGTACAGAGCCTGCTTGGGATTCTCTCTCTCCCTCTCTCTGCCCCTCCCCTGCTCACTCACTCTCTCTCTCAAAAAATAAACTAAAAAAATTTCAAAAATGCTTAGCAAAATTTTAGCAAATTGAATCTATATGTACAAGAGCTACTTCATCATGACCAAATGAGGTTTATCTGAGGAATACAAAGTAGGTCGAACAATCAAAATCACCGTAATTCACCATATTAACAAAAGAATAAAGAAAAAACATATCATCATCTCATTAGACATAGAGAAAATATTTGACAAAATGCAACATCTTAGCATAAAATCTCTTAAATAAAATCTCTTAGCAAACTAGGAATAAAAGGAATCTTCCTTAATCAGAAGAAAGGTAACTACAAAAGACCTACAGCTAAATCACATTTAATGATGAAAGACTGAGTGCTTTCCCCCTAACATCAGGAACAAGACAAGGCTACCCACTTTTGCCATTTCCTTTCAATATTATACTGGAAATTCTAGCCAAGCCAGTAAGTCAAGAAAAAAATGCATCTAAACTGGAAAACCTTAAGGAAAGAAAAACATTAAGCTCTCATTAGCCATGGATGATAAGTTGTCAAAACAGAAAATCTTCCAGAATGCATAAACAAGGGACAACAAATAATAAGTGAGTTCCGCAAGGTTGCAGGATCTAAAGTCGAATACAGGAATCAAATATATTTTTATATATTAGCCATGAGTAACTGGAAATTAAATTCTTAAAGCATCAAAAATATGAAATACTTCAGGATAAATTGGGTTAAAAATGTCTAAGTCTTATATATTGAAAACTACAAAAACATTACTAAGAGAAATTAAAGAAGACATAAATAGAAAGATATATTCTACTCACGGACTGGAAGACTCAATAAAATGTCAATTCTCCACAAATTGATAAATAGATTCAACAAAATACCAACCAAACTCCTAGAAGACTTTCTTGTAAAAATTGACAAGCTGATTCTAAAATTCATAATTGATATGCAAAGAACCTAGAATAATAAGCAAAAAATCTTCGAAAAATAATGACAAAGTTAAAAGATATACTACCTGGCTTTAAGATTTATTATAAAGGTATAGCAATCAAGACAGTAGTATTGCCAGGATAGAGACACAGATCAATAGAAAAGAATAGAGGGTCCAGAATAGAGGGTACAGGTTGCATATATGGTCAACTGAATTTTGAACAAAGTGACAAGGATATGTTCAACAAATGATGCTGTCAAAATTGGATAATCTTATGCAAAAAAATAAAGTTTGACTCATTTTATGTCATATATAAAAATAAACTCGCAATGAACTATAGACCTAAAGGTGTTAAAATATTGAAACTCTTATGTAGCAGTTAATCTGATAGAGAGGGATATAGAGAGATCCCATGGTAAAAAAAAATGTGAAGAATTATATTCCTTTCTTAAAAATTTAGAGTTTAAAATAACCAATTAAAAACTGAGAAATTCTGGGGCACCTGGGTGGCTCAGTCGGTTAAGCAGCCGACTTCAGCTCAGGGCATGATCTCACAGTTCGTGGGTTCGACCCCCGCATCAGGCTCTGTGCTGACAGCTCAGAGCCTGGAGCCTGCTTCGGATTCTGTGTCTCCCTCTCTCTCTGACGCTCCCCATTCACACTCTGTGTGTCTCTCTCTCAAAAATAAATAAACATTAAGAATTTTTTTAATAAAATAAAAATAAAAAATGAGAATTTCAACAATAAATAAATATCTCTAATTCTGTTTAATCCAGTGATACACAAATGTATTTGATCATGGAGCCCTTTATTTGCACATTAGTAATATTCTATGAAACATGCTTTGGAAATCATGATTTTGTTCAACACTTTTGCTTTACTTGTGAGGAATCTGTTACCCAGAGACAGTAACTCACTTGACCAAGACCACTTGTATCATGATATCTCCAGGCATAAATTCTCTGCTCTTTGTATTATGCAACAGATTATCACTTTCACTAGGTATGGGATATGTCTTGAAGGTTTCATAAGCAAGTACTGCTTCTGTTTCTGTGCTTCTACTACTCTAAGGGCTGTTCCTATTATATAGCACTTATCATCATATAGTACAGTAATTTGTCTTCCCCATTAGACTGAGCACTCCCTCCACCCAGAGAATGTGGACTGATCATTTTTGTTTTGCCTGGGTGGTTCCAGTGACTAGAATATAGTGGAATCTCAGTAAATGTTCCATGAATGAAAGGACTTGGGGTGGGGAAAGGACTGCCCATGTGAATAGCCCAAAAACAAGAATACAGACATCCAGGAGAAGAGTACAGGACTCCAAGTGATGTAGGAAGTATGATGAAGGGGAAAAGTGATGTAAGGGAGAGAGGCAAGACTGGAGAAATATTAGGAATAGTATTCAAACAACAAGGAATCAAGAAAAGTAGACCCAATGAGATGTAGTGGTATCACCAATGGAGAGAAGGTATTTGGCTCAGGACAGTTGGTACATTATTGCATAATCTCTAAATAATTATCTATACTAGATACCAAGAAAATGCTCTACTCCATTCAAAAAAAATCACATTATGACATAACCACATTAAAATAATTATTTCAGGGACACATGGCTGACTCCATCAGTAGAACATGTAACTCTTAATCTCAGGGTTGTGAATTCAAACCCCACATTGGGGTGGAGCCTACTTTAAAAACATAGTTATTTCGGGGTGCCTGGGTGGCTCAGTCAGTTAAGTGTCCACCTTCAGCTCAGGTCACAATCTCACAGTTTGTGAGTTCAAGCCCTGTGTCAGCTCTGTGCTGACAGCTTAGAGCCTGTAACCTGCTTCAGATTCTGTGTCTCCCTCTCTCACTGCCTCTCCCCTGCTCCCACTCTGTCTCTCTATCTCTCTCAAAAATAAACATTAAAAAATTATTTCAGTTGGATAGAACTAAACATCTATCATAAGTATCAGTTCAATGTGTTGAGGGAAATCATTTCAAGCTAGTTATTCTCAAAATAAAAATAGTAGGATATATGAAAACAAAATTACCTCACAAAAAGAACATTGATCATGACAAGCTCTTGGCATACATACGCTCATTTAAGTCTAACAACTACGCTGTAAGGTAAACATCTCCCCATTGACTTCAAAAAGATTTGAGGAACTAAAGCATCTCCTAAGAACCTGCATTTTGTCATAAGAATCTGGGTTGCCCCAATTTTTCCAATAATTTCCAAAACCAAAGTGGTTTTAATGTGGTGAACTTCCTACAATAACTCAATTTTATTTTTTTAATGTGTATTTATTTTTGAGAGGTAAAGTGCAAGCAGGGGAGGGGCAGAGAGATACACGGAGACAGAGGATCTGAAGCGGGCTCTGTTGCTGACAGCAGAGAACCCAATGTGGGGCTCAAACTCACGAACCCATGAGATCATGACCTGAGCTGAAGTCGGACGCTTAACTGAATCACCCAGGCGCCCCTCCATTGACCCAATTTTATAAAAAGAGTTTAATTTTCCTGACTTACATAACTTCTTGTTGAGCAGCTAAAAACGATAACACGTGCCATCATCTTATTCAGGGCAAACTGCAGGAATTTAAAACAGCTGCCTCTCCAAGGAGCATCCAAGACTTCTAAGAGTTACTAATATGGGTTTCGTATGAAAATCAATTTGTAACTTTTCATGGGAAGAGAAGAAAAAGAGGAATGAATGTTTATAATAGAAGTCTTAATAAATTCCAGATATTGTGCTAAACACTTTTAAAAGATTCCTGTATATAACTCTCAAACCCTCCTTATGAGATCAAATGGTCCTTGCTTCCAGAATGCTTATAAAAACTATGAGTTTTAAAAGTTAGAAAAACAAAGGACAGGGGCACCTGGGTGACTAGGTTGGTTAAGCCTCCAACTCTTGGTTTCAGCTCAAGGCATGATCATATGGCTTTGTGGGTTCAAGCCCCACATCTCGAGATGCACTGACAGTGTGGAGCCTGCTTGAGATTCTCTCTCTCTCTCCCTCTCTCTCTGCCCTCCCCCACTCACAATGTCTCTGTGTCTCCAAATAAATAAACATTAAAAAAAGAAAAAGTACACAAATGGGATAAAAATTTAATAATGGAGTTAGTCAAAAATTGCAGAAAGTAAACTTAAAGACAATACTACTACAGGAATAAAATCTAACTTTATTATTTATTTATTTAATGTTTATTTTATTTTTGAGTGAGAGAGAATGCAGGAGCAGGGGAGGGGCAGAGAGAGAGGGAGACACAGAATCTGAAGCAGGCTCCAAGCTCTGAATGCTCAGCACAGCGACCCAGGTGGGACTTGAACTCACAAACTGTGAGATCATGACCTGAGCTGAAGTCAGACGCTTAACCGACTGAGCCACTCAGGTGCCCCATAATGTCTAATTTTAAATCTAAATTTCTATTCATTTGTCTTATTTCATTAACATTTTAAATAATAGTCCACAAATATAAGGCAAATATATTAAGTGATACTATTACCTAACACCACTTGGAAATAGTTATGTTCTATTCTAGAAAACTAGTCACTTATATGAGAGATTTTAAGATTAAATTTGAATTGTAAAGTTGAGCTTATGATCTCCACTTTGGAAAAAAGTAAATCTCATTGCATTTACATTTACACAGATGCAGTAAAAATCTTGTCGGATAACTGCTCCAGGAAAGATTCATTATAACACAGTTCTATAGAGCGGGTGTTGGCCCTGCCTCCTACCCAGCAGTTAATAACAAAATCCAACCCATTAAAAGTAAGAGCAGGCCCTCTGGTTTCAGCTGATATATTTTTTAAGTAATTAGTTATTACCTCCCTCCCCCCAAAAAATTCCAAAGCAGTCTTTTGCCTAGCTCATATGGCTAGAAATTCTAGCTCTGTACTGGCTTTCCTAGAACTGACATCTTTCAGGTATCATCAACTATATTAATCTCATCTTGGGAGGGGAATGGAAAGGAATGTTGAAAAAAATATTTTTTTCATATAAGACCCCTTCCCTAAATTCCTAATAAATATCAGAATCAGAGGGTGACTCATGATTACACTGTTATCCTTGTAACTGGTTAAATCGAATGACCCCTCTGGCATTCACATTTTAAATCTGCAAGGCTAGACATTACATCAACATTTAGATGTCAAACTTGGGGAAGGTGGACTCCAGCCCCACGAATTACTACCCAAAGCAGATGGAGTGCATGCTACCTAGCGTCCACATCGCCTTTTTGTTTGTTCTTCTGCTTTTGCAAACCTCGGCAAAACTCCAAGATGCCGCGGAAAATTCTCGTGCGGCACTGAAGTCGAGCTGAGCCCTAATAACGGCCCTGTGCTGCGGCTGCTGGCATTCATCTTTGGCCACTTCTAGGAAGTCCTAAAGCTGAGAAGAGGGGCTCAGGGGGAGATAGACCAAAGCCCAAGGTGGAGAGCGGGGAGATGGGGCAGGGCGTCAGGAAGAGTTAAAAAGTTTGGGACACTGGGCTGGCTTCCAAACTCCCCTACTTGTTACCAAAACAGTGTGAGCAGGAGGCGGGAGAGCCCGGGACGGGTGAGAGCTTAATTTGGCGTCCCGCCAGCTGGGCGGCGAGAAAGGACGGGAAGGGACCGGCTTGCCCCGCAAGGATAGAATTGACAAGTTTCAGGGAACGCGCCTCCAGCAGCGCTGAATCTGAGCTGCCCCCATTAAGTCCTCTACCCAGTCTGGGGTCGGAAAGCTCCCCTCTGCAGGTCCAAGGCCCGTTGTTAAAAAGAAAACGGAGACACTGACCCCCTAATGTCACTCTCGCCTGGCTTCCTCCCGGTTTTGGTGTCCGGTCCGCGAGTGACCAGCCCCGGACCTGCTGAGCCCACGAAGCTCGCTGCGCGCCAAAGCCACGTGCTCTCCCACTTGCCCCAGAACCCCAGCACCCGCCCCGGCCAAGCGCGCCGCCCGTGGGCTCGTGACCGTGAGTCGCCGCCCCCACTCAGCTGGCCCTCGTGGAGCGGACAGCGAGTTTGGCACTCTGCAGAGGAGCTCGGGCCAGGGGCGCCCCTCTCCCAGCCTGAAATTGCCTGCCGCCTTGTGGCCGCATCCAATCATCGGATTAAAATTCCCTTTGGCTGTGAGAGTGCCCTGGCTCACTTTGCCCCAAAGGGCTCTGGGTCTGAGCGGTGGTGGCGACCCCCTCCCAGGACTAAATAGCCGCCCCCCCCCCCGGAATTGAACTGGTGGATCTCCTCGGGCGCGCATTTGTTCCCTGGGGAGCTCTCAGCCAGGGGTTTGGCCTCAGCTCCAGCTCTGGCGCCCGCTGTGCCTGAAACCCGCTAGTTAACCCCTTAGTCCCCAGTTCGCTGGCGTCACCTGCGGAGGAAGTAGGGTGGGTGCAAGAACGCATAAGAGCCGGCAGGAATCAGGAGCGACCGAGGGCCGCAGGAGGACAAAGCCCTCAGTGCGGGGAGGCCGGGCGGGCGGGAGAGGCACGCAGGCCCCCTGGGGAGCGCAGCGCGGCGGGCGCAAGCACAGCCTGACTCCCGCTATTCTCACTCCTTCCTCCGCCCCGAAGCAGAGCCAGAAAGAAGCAGCTGCGGATGCATCTGGATCCATTGCTGGTGCCACAGATGGCTGCAGTCACCCAGCAACCCATGCTGAATGCTGGGGACTGAAGCCAGGCAAGGGTACGCTGCGCTGTGCGCTGAAGATGCGCGCGTGGGGCAAGGGAGGCCAGGCCCTGTCGTCAGCCCACTCTCGGAGTCTGATTCGGTGAGGAACCCAATGCAGAATAAAGGGCAAAACCTCCCTCAAATTCTACAAAACAGTGTGGGCTTCATGTTTCCAAACACTACAGTCACTCACACACACCCCCCCCCCCACTTCATGTTCACAATCATTTCCTCCCACCCGAATCCTGTTCGAGGCCACAGAATTGGGCAGTGGAGCCAGTCCTTGGAAATGGATCAGGACAATGCTTTTCGTTTTACAGAGGAGAACCAGACAGGCTTTGTCACATTGCCACTATTTGGCACAAGTTTTGAACCTGGCTTTAGGAAGAAGCCTCAAACGGAATAGAAAGAAAATATTACTAAACCTCTATTATGTTCAATTCAGGGATGGAAGTAAGGACTTCTCCACTGACAGGTTTTTGGGTCAGTGAATGCAATAAAACCGGTAAGGCCCAAGCAGAAGAGGCAGTGCAGAGAAAGAAGATATATCCAGAGTAATAAATTCAAGGAAACATCCATAGCTGAGTGCAACAACATGGCAAGAAGAAGCCATAGGTACTCTGAGTTGGATGAAAACAGGGAGGTAGATTCAATGGAAAATATATGGCTATAATTCCTTACAAAGGCAGGGAAGGCAATTTTGGGGGTGGGGATTTCCAAGGTATCAATGGCCAAACTAAGACCCTGTGCCAGAGGGACCCTGTGGTAACTTCCCCAATATCCACTCCTCCTTATGTTGGTGGCCACTTCCTGTTCCTTAATGTTACATCCCTGCCCTGAGGGCCTTCTGATTCCAATCTTAGCAAATTAGCATAATCCAAATCTAAATCAACATAATAATCCCATTCCCTGGCATTGACTGGCTAAGAGCAAGACCCAATTGGGGCCAGTGAGTGTAGCAATTTCCTGGGGCTTTGAGAAAAGTTTTTCTTTCATGTTCTGGAAGAGTTTCAAAGGCAACCCCCTCTGCTGCATGTGCTTAAATAAACAGGAGCCCCTGATATTGTGGGCAGCCATATATCAACTATAACAAAGAGCCAAGTTAAAATAAAGCAGACATCAAGAAAGCATAGGCATAAAGAAATCTGACTTAGGTTCCATTTTTGATCCCCAAATAGTGGAATTTTTCATATCTATTATGGCCCATGATATTTTATTTTATACTTTCTTTTCCTCATTAGACTGCAAATTCCATCAGGGTTGGAGCTGCCAGGCATCTTTCTATAACATATACCTAATGCAGTAGACACTTCAAAAATTGGGGCTAGAATCATATCTATCAATCACTTGACATTATAACAGAAATAATTTTTATGCTGTAATGAAGTCTTTTCATGTGTCATTTTTAATGATTTTTAATGGCACATTTTATTATTCCCACCAGTGGATTTCTTATAATAGCTCTGTCCACTTGGGGAAAAGGGAACAATGTGATATAAAAATTCATAACAAAATGGGGCACCTGGGTGTCTCAGTTGGTTAAGCATCTGCCTCTTGATTTGAGCTCACATCATGATCTCTCAGTTCATGAGTTTGAGCCCTGCATCGGGCTCTGTGCTGACAGCTCAGAGTCTGGAGCCTGCTTCAGATTCTGTGTCTCCCTCGCTCTCTGCCTTTCTCTCTCTCTCTCCCCTCTCTCTCTCAAAAATAAATAAACATTAAAAATTAATAATCAAGTTCATGCCTTTAGTTCATGGCATGCCAATCACCATTGAACTAAAATCCAATATTGAGATCTACTCTATCATAAGCAGGTTCAGCATTTACCAACAGCTCACTCCTGCTATTCTTTATCAGCCAGCAAGAATATCCCACCTCCGGGATTCCTTGTTAGAAATTTTACTTAAATTTACTCTCTGAACATTAGTAAATACAAAGATTTCTCTAAACTTTGCTAGTATTCTTATTTATTTTTATTAAGGTAAAATTCACATCACATACAATAAACAATTTTAAAATGTTCAATTCAATGGCGTCATATACATTCATAATGCTCCCTCCAGTTTCAAATCCTTTCATCATCCTGGCATACTCCATATACAGTAAATAGTCCCTCCTCATTCACCCCTTGACCTATGTCGAGGGAACCACTAATCTATCTATCTCTATCTCTATTCTAGATATTTCACATTTTAAAAACTCATACAGGGGCACCTGGATGGCTCAGTCAGTTAAGCATCTGACTCTTGATTTCGGCTCAGATCATGATCTCACAGTTCATGGGTTCGAACCCTATGTCAAGCTCTGTGCCAAAGATAGAAGCCTGGAGCCTGCTTCGGATTCTGTGTCTCCCTCTCTCTCTGCCCCTCCCCCGCTGCACTGTGTCTGTCTGTCTGCTTCTCTCTCTCTCTCTTTCTCTCTCTTTCAAAAATAAATAAACATTAAAAAATTTTTAAATCATACAATATGCGACCTTTCATGTCTGGCTTCTCTCAAGTAGCATTATGTTTTAGGGGTTTTTTTTTTAAGTTTATTTATGTAAGTAATCTCTACAGCCAAGGTGGGGCTTGAACTCATGACCTCGAGAGCAAGAGTCACATGCTTCTTGGACTGGGTCAGCTAGGTGCCCCAGTTAGCTTTAGGTTTAAAAGGCCCATCAGTGGGGGCGCCTGGGTGGCTCAGTTGGTTGAGCATCCAACTCTTGATTTCGACTCAGGTTACGATCTCACTGTTCATGAGGTGGAGCCCTTCATCGGGCTCTGTGCCTACAGCGTGGAGCCTGCTTGAGATCCACTCTCTCCCTCTCTCTCTGTCCCTCCCCCCTTTCTCTCAAAAAAAATAAATAAACATTTTTAAAAATTTAAAAAATTAAGATCCATCAATGTTGTAGCATGCATCATTCCTTTTTAAAAGGGCTGAATAATGTTCCATTTTATGATTACACCATATTTTGTTTATCCTTTCACCCACTGATGGACATTTGGTTTGTTTCCACCTTTTGGCTAATATGAATATTGCTGCTATAAACATTAATGTACAAATTTTTGTGTGAACATGTTTTCATTTCTCTTGGGAATCTACCTAGAACCGCTAGATCATATAGTAATTCTATGTTTAACTATTTGAGAAAATGCCAAACTGTTTTCCACAGCAGCTGCAACATTTTACATCCCCACCATGAATGTATGAGAGTTCCTGTCTCCATATATCCTCACCAAGATGCTTATCATCCTTTTTTTTACCCACCCTAGTGAGTACTAAGTAGTATCACATTGTGGTTTTGACTTATATTTCCTTACGGACATCTTTTCATGTGTTTGTTGGCCTTTTGTAAGACATGTTTGGAGAAACTTTTATTCTAGTCCTTTGCCAATTTTTCATTGGGTTGCTTATCTGTTGTTGAATTGTGAAAGTCATTTACATATTATGGGTGTTAAACCCTTATCAGAAATATGATTGTCAAGTATTTTCTACAAATCTCCAAGTTTTCTTTTCACATTCTTTTTTAATGTTTATTTATTTATTTTGAGAGAGAGAGAGAGAGAGAGAAAGCCCATGTGCACATGCATGTGCAAGCAGGGGAGAAGCAAAGAAAGAGGGAGAGAGAGAATCCCAAGCAGGTTCTGTGCTGACAGGGCTCAATCCCACGAACCTGGAGATCATGACCTGAGCCAAAATCCAGAGTCAGACGTTTAGTCAACGGAGCCACCAGGGCCCTGTCTTTTCACAATCTTGATAATGTACTTAGAGGCACAAAAGCTTTTGATTTTCATGAAATCCAACTTATTTTTTCTTTGATTGCTTGTGCTTTTGGTATCACTTGAAAAAAACCATTACCAAACCCTTATATAATGCTTGTAAGAATGTAAAATGGTGCAGCCACTGTGGAAAACACTTTGGAAATACCTTACAAAGTCAAACATAGACATAATATATGATCTAGCAATTCCATTCCTAGGTATAAACCCAAGAGAATTAAAAACATGTGTTCATAAAAAAACTTATACACCAAAGGTCATAACAGTATTATTCATTATATTCAAAAATGGAAACACCAAAAAGCCATCAATTGATAAGCACATAAACAAAATACTGTATATCCATACATACAGCCATAAGAGAGAATAAAGTACTGATACATGCTGCCACATGGATGAACATTAAAAACATTATGTTAAGTGAAGAAGCCAGGCACAAAAGCCACATTTTGTATGGTTAAATTTTATGAAATGTCAAGCATAAGCAAATATAGAGAGACAGCAAGTAGATTAAGGGTTTATTAGTGTTGAGGGGTGTTAGTGTTAATATGGCAATACTCCCCAGGGTGCTTGGGTGGCTCAGTCGGTTGAGCATCAGATTCTTGATTTTGACTCAGGTCATGATCCCAGGGTTGTGGAATCGAGCCCTGTGTCAGGTTCCAAGCTAAGCATGGAGCCTGCTTAAGATTCTCTCTCCCTCTCTCCCTCTTACTCTCTCTCTCTCTCTCCCCCTCCATCTGCCCCTCTCTCCCACTCATGCTCTCTCTCTTAAAAAAAATGGCAATACTCCCCAAAATTGACCTCCAGATTGAATGTAAGACTAGTCAAAACATCACCTCCTTTCTTATTGTTGCAGAAATGGATGAGCTGGTCATAAAATTCATATGAAATTGCAAAGGATCCCAAATAGCCAAAACAAATTTAAAAAAGGAGAACAATCTAGGATGAGTCCCATTTCTCCATTTCAAAACATACTACAAAGCTATAGTAATCAAAAGAGTGTGGTCCTGCTGTAAGGATGGAAATATACTGGGGCACCTGGGTGGCTCAGTCAGTTGAGCGTCTGACTTCAGCTCAGGTCATGATCTCATGGTTTGAGTTTAAGCCCTGCATCAGTGTCTGTGCTGACAGTTCTGAGCCTGGAGCCTGTTTCAGATTCTGTGTCTCCCTTTCTCTCTGCCCCTACCCTGTTCGTGCTCTCTCAAAAATAAATAAACATTTTTTAATTAAAAAAAAGAAATTTAGACAAGTGGAATAGAATGAGAGTCCTGAAGTAAGCCCATACAACTATGGCCAATTGATTTTGACAAGGGTGCCACAACCATTTAATGAGGAACATTAGTCTTTTCAATGAATGCTTCTGGGACATGTGATATCCACGTATAAAAGAATGATTTTGTCCCATGTTTCATACCATATTATAAAAATTAAAACGGGTCAAAGACCTAAAATTATGATATTCTTAGAATGAACTATATGTATAAATCTTGACATTGGATTATTCAAGTTTCTTAAACATGACACCAAAAACACAACTAAAAAAGAAAAAACAATAAACTGCACTTCATCAGAATTAAAAATGTTTGTGCCTCAAAGGAAACGAATAAGTGAGAAGGCAACCCACAGAATTGGAGAAAATATTTGCAAATCATGTATCTCATACATGTCTAGTTCAGAGTACATAAATAACTTTCAAACTCAACAACAAAAAGATAAACGATCAAGTTAAAAATTGAGCAAAGGACTTGAACAGGCATTTCTCCCAAAATGGCTAACAAACACATGAAAAGATGTTCAACATCATTCCAATGCAAATAAAAATTACAATGAGGGGCGCTTGGGTGGCTCAGTCAGTTAAGCACCTGACTTCAGCTCAGGTCATGATCTCACAGTTCATGGGTTCGAGCTCTGCATCAGGCTCTGTGCTAACACCTTGGAGCCTGGAGCCTGCTTCGAATTCTGTGTCTCCTTCTTTCTGCCCCTCTCCAACTCGCACTCTGTCTTTCATTCTCTCTTTCTTTCTCTCAAAGAAAAACTACAGTGAGATACCCTTTCACCTCCACCATTATAAGTATTCAAAAAAAGAGAAAATAACAAGTGTTGGTGAGAATATAGATAAATTGGAACCCTTGTGTATTGCTGGTGGGAAAGTAAAATGGTGGACCCTATGGAAAACAATTTGGCAGTTCCTCAAAAGTTAGACATATAATTATTGTCTCAGTCTGCCTAGGTGGCTTAAAGAACAGATAGTTATTTCCCATAGTTCTGGAGTCTGGGAAGCCCAAAATCAAGGTGCTGGCCAAATCTATTCCTAGAAAGAGCCCTCTTCCTGGCTTACAGATGGCTGCCTTCCTGCTGTATCTTCACATAGCTCTATTTCTCTCCTGTCTCTTATTTTTTTAATATAATAATTCTCACTTTCTTTTTTTTAAGTTTATTTATTTTGAGGGGGGAGGGGCAGAGGGAGAGAGAGAGGGGGAGAGAATCCCAAACAGGCTCCACACTGTCAGCACAGAGATTGACACAGGGGCTCTATCCCACAAACCGTGAGATCATGACCTGAGCTGAAATCAATAGTAGGATGCCTAACCAACTGAGCCACCCAGGCACCCGTCTCTCCTATCTCTTCTTATAAGGACACCAATCCTAACATGGGGATATACCTTCAACACCTCATCTAAACATAATTAACTCTTAAAGGCCCAAAATTCTAATACCATCACGTTGGGGGTTAGGACTTCCACATAGGAATCTAAGGGGGACACACAAACATTTAGTCCATAACAATATCATATGACCTATCAATTCTACTTCTGGATATATACACAAAAGAATTGATAGCAGGGACTCAAACAGGTATTTGTACACCCATGTTCATAACAGCATTATCCACAATAGCTAAAAGGTGGAAGTAGTCCTAGTGTCCATTGACAGATAAATAGATAACCAAAATGTGGTATATGTGTACAATGATATATTATTTAGCTTTAAAAAGGAATGATTTCTGACACATGCTACAGCATGGATGACACTTGATAACATTATGCTAAGTGAAACAAGCCAGACACAAAGGAGACATTATATTATTCCATTTATATGAAATGTTCAAAAGAGCCAAATCTAAAGACAGAGCAAGTAGATAAGTTGTTTATTATGGTAAAGGTTTTGCAGGATAGGGAAATGATTGCTAAACACTATGAGATTTGTCCTTGAGGGCAAGATGGCGGAGAAGCAGGGAGCTCTGTAATCTGCGCAGGCCCGCATGGATTGAACTGAGAAACACTAAAGGGATAAAACTCGGATTTGCAAGTGGGGGAAAGAAGAAACAGACGCCAGAAAGAAGACGACCTCAAAGATGCCTGAGTGAGTGACTGTGATCTGGGAAATTAGGGGACGGGCGGGTCCCGGTGGTGCAGGGGGAAGGAGCCCGAGCCCAACACAGGGAGAGCGCGCTGTGCCCCGGAGAGACCAGGGGAAGAGAAAGAGAGACGGAAAACGCACCTAGAACCATCTCTAAGGGAGGAAAAACTCGCCCGTCTCCCCATATATAACGACCGGACGCGGGGAGAGAAATCCGTCCCATCTGGCCGGCGAATTCTTCCTTGGGCGCAGTGGCATCGGCATCCATTCCAAGCGGCACCGCGAAAGGCGGCGGCACAGATAAAGTCGGCGGCGGTGTAAAAAGCGGTGGCGGCGGCAGCTCCACGAAAAGTGCAGCGCAAGCCGGGCCGGGCCAGCCACCAGAGGGAACGCATCTCATCCCCGGTGACGGTGTTGAACTGCACGGACTAGGATTTGGAAGTGAGGCGGAGCCTGGAGAATACAGTTCGGCTCGCCCGCGGCACAGGGAGATCGGACTCAGAAGAGCAGCTTGCAACAAAAAACTATAAAGTTAAAAAAAAAAGAATCAAATATTACATTTGATGTTCAAAAAAAAAAAAGAAGAGCTGCTTGCAACGCTTGGCTCGAACAGAGCTTGAAGCGACGCCATTCTTCTCCCTGCAACCACCAAGGCGGGGCCTCAGAGAGAGCAGCCCCCCGAGACCTGACCTGACGCCAAACCACGCCCATCCGCACAGGGGAGTTGTCTTTTTTTTTTCCTTTTTTCTTTGCTTCTCCTTCTATTCTGCTGCCACCCAGATATGTTTCCCTTAGCATATTCTTATCTCGCCTCTTGGCTGGTTATATGCTTTTAGACTGTCCACAGATTTTTGCTGTCTCTGCCCCCACCTTGTTTTTCTCTTTATTTTTGTTTTTGTTTCCTTTTCTTCTCTCTTTTCTCCTCTTCTTTCTTTTCTTTCCTTTCCTTTCCTTTTCTTTACTTCCTTTCCCCTTTTGGCTTGCTTGTTTGTTTGATTTGTCTGTGCGTGTGCCTGCTTTTGATCCCTGTATGCTAGTCTGTTTCCTATTCAGGGATACCTCAAAAAACAAGCCAAATTATACGTGGTGGAGAGTCCCAGATATCACTGACCAGGGAAACAAAATAATCAAAGGCACAACAAGAGAAACCGAGAGACACCATTAAAAGAACACTTTCTGAAACGACAGGCCCTGGACAGTCAATGAGCCTCCTTTAATAGAGCAATACTAACAGGTGCACAGTGCATAACGAGCTTTTAAAACTGACAAGAGACAGAAAGCTAGCCTAAATGACGAAACAAAAGAACTCTCCTCTAAAGCAACTCCAGGAAGAAGTCACAGCCACAGAACTGCTCAAAACAGACTTAAACAACATAACTGAACAAGAATTTAGAATAACTGTCATAAAATTAATTGCTGGACGTGAAAAAAACATCAAAGAAGCTATTGATACACAGACTAGGGACCTTCAAAATAGCTGTGACGACTTAAAAAAGGCTATAAATGAGGTGCATAACACAATGGAGGCAGCCACTGCACGAATCGAAGAGGGAGAGAGGAGA
This sequence comes from Cryptoprocta ferox, assembly GCA_028646485.1. Lineage (NCBI taxonomy): Eukaryota > Metazoa > Chordata > Mammalia > Carnivora > Eupleridae > Cryptoprocta > Cryptoprocta ferox. The sequence continues at coordinate 18,746,411 of CM053579.1, forward strand.
ATAAGTGAATTAGAAGACACAGTTATAGCAAAAGAGGAAGCCGAGAAAAAGAGAGAG
>CM053579.1:18746967-18973482 GCA_028646485.1 Cryptoprocta ferox
AGGTTCCTCAAAAAACTATCAATAAAACTCCCCTATGACCCAGCAACAGCACTGCTGGGGATTTACCAAAGGGATACAGAAATGCTGATGCATAGGGGCACATGTTCCCCAATGTTCGTAGCGGCACTTTCAACAATAGCCAAATCATGGAAAGAGCCTAAATGTCCATCAACTGATGAATGGATTAGGAAGATGTGGTTCATCTCTACAATGGAATACTCCATAGCCATGAGAAAGAATGAAATCTGGCCATTCGTAGCCACGTGGATGGACCTCGAGGGTGTCATGCTAAGCGAAATAAGTCAGGCGGAGAAGGACAGATACCATATGTTTTCACTCATAGGTCTAACAGGAGAAACCTAACAGAGTACCATGGGCAGGGTAAGGAGGAAAAAGAGTTAGGGAGAGGGAGGGAGACAAAGCACGGGAGACTCTTGCATCCTGAAAACAAACTGAGGGTGGAAGTGGAAGGGGAAAAGGTAAAGGGGGGTGATGGTCATGGTGGAGGTCACTTGTGGGGAAGAGCACTGTGTGTTATATGGAAACCAACCTGATAATAAACTATAAAGTTAAAAAAAAAAGACTGAGATTTTTGTTGAAGTGACAAAAATATGTTCATAATAATTGGCTGTGGTGATGGTGCATGTGTCTATGACTATACTCTACTATAAATTATTGAATTGTACAGTTTAAAAGGGTGAATTATATATTTGCAAATTATATGTCAATAAAGCTGGTTTTTTAAAGATTTTATTTTTTTATACTAAATATTCTTCCTTTGTTTTTTCTTTTTTCTTTTTTATGAACATAATTTATTGTCAAATTGGCTTACATACAACACCCAGTGTCTATCCCAGCAAGTGCCCTCCTCAATGCCCATCACCCATTTTTCCCTCTTCCCCACCCCCCCATCCACTCTCAGTTTGTTCTATTTAAGAGTCTCTTGTGCATTGCCTCCCCCGCTCTCTGATTGTAACTATTTTTCCCCTTTCCTTCCCCCATGGCCTTCTGATAAGTTTCTCAAGATTCACATATGAGTGAAAACATGATCTCTGTCCTTCTCTTACTGACCTATTTCACCCAGCATAATACCTTCCAGTTCCATCTATGTTGCTGCAAATGGCATGATTTCATTCTTTCTCCTTGCCAAGTTGATGTGGTTTATATATACAGTGGAATAAAGAGTTTATTTTTAAATAATCTCTACACCCAACATGGGGCTCGAACTCACAACCCTGAGGTCAAACGTCGCACACTCTGTCAACTGAGCCATCCAGGTGCTCCTGTTTTTTTTTAATTGTATGCCTATATTCTTGCATGGAACAATTGAAAGCAAATAAGAAAATAATTGCATTTAAAATAGAGTCAATACTGATTTAAAAAATACTTAGGAATATTATTAACTAAAGAAGTGAAAGACTTATTATAAACTGAAAACTACGAAATATTGTTGAAATAAACTAAAGAAGACATAGATAAGGGGAAAGTCATTTCAGTTTCATGGACTAAAGTACATAATATTGTTTAGATGGCAAACTCCCCAAACTGATTTAAAGATTGAATGAAAGGCCTATCAAAACCTGCCTTTTTTTTTTTTTTTTGCAGTTATGGACAAATAAATCCTAGAATTCATGTGGAATTGAAAAGTACCCTGAAGAGCAAACATCATATTGAAAACATAGAGGAGTGAAATAGAATGAAAGTACAGAAGTAACCCCATACATCTATAATAAATTGATTTTCGATGGGGATGCCACAACCTTTCAATGAGAAAACAATAATCTTTTCAACCAATTGTCCTTGGAGAATTGGATATCCACATGCAAAAGGATTTTGTCTCCTATCTCATACCCCAATCAAAAATTAACTCAAGACCTAAATGTAGGACTTGATAATCTAAAATTCTTGCAAGGAAACATAGGTGTAAATCCTTGTGTTCCCGGGAATAGGCAGTTTTTTTCCACTCCTAGGTCTATACTTAATGAACTGAAAACATATGTTTATACAATAACTTGTCCATGAATGTTCATAGCAGCCTTACATTTTTAATTTTTAATTTTTACTCTGCTTTTTAGGGTGACGAAAATGTTCTGACATTAGATTGGTGATAATTGCACAATATTTTGAGTATACTAAAACACTGAATTGTATACTTTAAAATGTACATTTTAATTTTTATTTTTATAATTCAATTTTAATTTTACAGTATGTGAACTACAGCTCAATTAAAACTATATTTTCTATAAATGAACAATATAGAAACAAATTAAAAGATTATATTTCTCTTCTAATCCCACCAAACAGCTAATAAGGACTTTTTGGTATGTGTCTTTCCCCTCTAATCTGTGTGTGTGAGTGTGTGTGTGCATATATAACATATATTTCTAAATTAAAAGTGAGATCATGTTCAAATATAATTTTACAACCTAATTATATTTTATAAAAAATTCATACCCTTGGGGTGCCTGGCTGGCTCAGTCAGGGGAGCACGGGACTCTTGATCTCAGGGTCATGAGTTGGAGCTCCACATTCAGTGTAGAGATCACTTAAATAAGTAAAACTTAAATTTTTTTAAAAAATTTATTTATTTTTACTTAAATAAAACTTTTAAAATTAAAAAAATTTTAAGTTTATTTATTTATTTTGAGAGAGACAGCAAGAACGCACGCACAAGCAGGGGAGGTCAAGAGAGAAGGAGAGACAGAATCCCAAGCAGGCTCCGCCCCATCAGCACAGAGCTCAATGTGGGCTAAAACTCACAAACTGTGAGATCATGACCTGAGCCAAGATCAAGAGTCAGATGCTTAACCAACTGCACCAACCAGGGACCCCAATAAATAAAACTTAAAAAAAAATCATATCCTTACAATATGAATAGAACAGTATAATCAACCTCCATATATCTACTACCTGGATCAACAAATATTAAACTCATGGCCAATTTTCCTTCATCCTCACTTCCTGATTGATTCAAAGCAAATCCCAGACATCAATTCATATTATCCACAAATATTTCAGCATACATATATAAAAGGTAAGGATACTTCTCAAAACCGTAACAAGAATGCCAATATTATAATTTTATAATTATTTTATTTTATTTATTTGAGAGAGAGAGAGAGAGAACAAGGTGGGGAGAGGCAGAGAGAGAGGAAGACAGAGGATCTGAAGCAGGCCCTGTGCTGACAGCAGAGGGCTGGCGCAGGGCTCTAACTCATGAACCATGAGATCATGACCTGAGCCAAAGTCTGATGATTAACCGACTGAAGCATCCAGGCACCCCTATAATAATTTTAATAGCATCAACCTTTTAGTCGGTGTTCAGATTTCCCCCATTTGCATCATGGATGTGTTTTATTAAAGTTTGTCCAAACTGGGATCCAAATAAGTTCTACACACTACAATTCTTTGATATGTCTTAGGTGTCTTTTAATCTAGAGTATCTCCCTCCTCTTTCAATGTATTTGCTGAAGCAATACTGGGTGGTCTGTTCTCTTTTTCTTAAGTTGATTTATTTATTTTAAGAGAGACAGACACAGCATGAGTGGGGGGTGGGGCAGAGGGAGAGGGAGAGGGAGAGAATCCCAAGCAGGCACTGCACTGTCAGTGCAGAGCCCAATGCAGGGCTCGAACTCACAAAACCATGAGATCATGACCTGAACTGAAATGAAGAGTTAGACACTAAACCTACTGAATCACTAGGCACCCTTGGGTTGTCTGTTCTATACAGTTTTCCATAGTCTGGGTTTTTGCATTGTGTCATTTGTTGTGTTTTTTATCCTCTGTATTTTCTGTGAGGCTTAATAGACTTTAGTGTGATTTTTCTTTGTTTTAATTTTTTGACATGTGTCCATTTTTGAGAGACAGAGCGCGAGCAGGGGAGGAGCAGAGAGAGAGGGAGACACAGAAGCTGAAGCAGGCTCCAGGCACTGAACCATACAGCACAGAGCCCAACACAGGCCTCAAACTCAGAACGGCCAGATTATGACCTGAGCCGAAGTCGGATGCTTAGCCGACTGAGCCACCCAGGCACCCCTAGTGTGATTTTTCACAAGAGTACTTATTATGTGGTGTAGTATACATGCCATCAGGAGGCAAATAATGTCTGCTTGTCTGTTTTTGGAAAGTTAACAGCACTCAAGATCCTATCCTAGCTGTAATTTTTCTTTAAAGGTAATGAAATTATGATATTCTATCATTTCTTCTCTTGCAATATTTGTGTAAAAAGAAATGTCCCCTTATTAACTCTGTGGATACCCTTAGGTACCGTACGCATATGAAAGGCAAGATAAAATACTTCATTCTTTTTTATTTTCCAGTTTTTTAAATTATGAGTTGTTTCCCTAGTATTGTTTTTAGAGTATCAGTCTGACCTAATGCACTGAAATAGATTTGATATGTTTCAATCCATTAGAGTTATTCTTCTCGTTGCTACTCAAATCGTCCCTTCTTTGAGCAGCAGGAGGATCTTCAGGGTGGCTTCTTTTTAGCATGAGCCTTTTTAGCATGAGCCAGTGGTCTTTGATACTTCTGATATGACAAGATGTTTCAGGATCATCTTGTAATTTTCTGCTCCAATCCTAAAGTCAGCTATATCTCCAGGGAGGCCTGGACAAGACAGCTTTTAATGGCTGCAAGTTATGGATGTGCTATTATTTATTTAACCAGTCCACTATTTGGAGGGAAAGAGCTTTAGATAGTTTCTAACTGTTCTACATTATAAATTAAATACTGAGCTATTTTGTAGAAATAGTATATATAAGATGACTGATGGCATGCTTATATTTTTCTTTATTACTTAATATTTAATGAAAGCCTAGTCATTTGACTCATTTATGGCCTGACTCCTAAACTAGTGTGCATCATTAACCTATTAAGAACATCTGCCTCTAGAGACAAAACACGAGACACTCTTGAATACTGAAAACAAACTGAGGGGGGAAGGGGAAGGAAGAAAGGTAATGGGGGGTGATGGTCTTGGTGGAGATCACTTGTGGGGAAGAGCACTGGGTGTTATATGGAAACCAACCTGACAATAAACTATAAAGTTAAAAAAAATAAAATATTAAGCTTAAAAAAAAAAAGAACATCTGCCTCTAGAGTGGGGCTTGCAAACAACGAATTAAAATGTGGCAGCAAAAAAATTAATTAAAAAAATAAAAAGTGGCACCAAACATGAAATAAAATCTCTGGAGGGAAAAGTATGTATATTTAGTCCCTAATACTCATTAGCCCTTAACAATATTCTGCTTCCTGGACTATAATCCTTCTGACAGTTCCTGGACATTTCATCACCAGCCAAAAATATAAGACTTGGTGGGAATAAGTTAACTGAAAGGTTTTTGTTGTTAAGCTTCATTGGAGGTGGTTCGCTTCTTGTTCACCTCTGCAAGAAGCTTTTATCTAGAAAACTACTCACTTAATCCTAAAAGTTATAAATGGAAAGTCACTGTCTCCCAACCACCCAAAATTCCCTATTTGGCTGCTTGGCAATTTTTGTATTGGCTTAAATGTTAGAGTGAATTAAGCCATCTCATACTTGGCATATATATATATATATATATATATATATATATATATAAAGGCAATTGGTATATATTTTGGAGTACTAAAAGTGTTCTTCAATTTTTGAACACGATGCTCCTAATTCCTATTGATACATTATAGAATCTCTCTCTTTCTCAGACAGAATGTTTGAAACCTATTATTTTTCTAAGACTCCCAAACATGGGCAAAAACTCTTTAGGAAGAAAACAAAGCATTCTCCAGAAATGCCAGGACATATTTTCACATTTTTTAATTTATTACATATTTTTTAAAAAATTTAATGTTTATTTATTTTTGAGAGAGAGAGAGCAAGCAGAGGAGGTGCAGAGAGAGAAGGAGACACAGAATCCAAAGCAGGCTCCAGGCTTTGAGCTGTCAGCACAGAGCCCGCTGTGGGGCTCGAACCCACAAACCATGAGGATTAGCTGACTGAGCCACTCAGGTGCCCCACTGTGTATTTTCTTTACTTACTTTAAGACTCATTTCATCCGTATTTGAAAGAAATATAAGTCAGGTTCTATGAGATAAAGGTGCTTTTGGTCAAATTTCATTAAGTAAAAGCAGTTGCAACGCATAGTGTAGGGGGCGGGGGGAGAAGACTTCATTCTATGAAATAGTTAATAGGAAAAGCCACTCGCCCTTTACATTACAGAGATACCAGGCACGGAATGCTTACAACAGAACCCAGTGTGCTTGAGACTGGGTGGACTTTACATGTCCTGCTGTCATGCCATCTATAATCTTGCCAAAACAAAAAACTGGTTTGCATACGTTTTTGTAGGCTATGTCAATTTTTATTTTTGTTCATTTTGTTAATTGTGGGGGGAGGGGTATATGGTTGAATAGAGTCATCAGATAAAACACAGGCCATACTTATACTAAAAATTATTACTTGTTTATCTTGAAATTCAAATTTAACTGGGAGTCTTGTATTTTTATTAGCTATATCTGACAAGCCTACTTATGAGTAGAGAGTAATAGTGACTGATCTTTGGAAATTAAAAAGGACTACATATTGTATAATGCAAAGTGGCACTTCTAAACTTTAATGTACATACAAAATTATCTGGCGTGCTTGTTAAAAAGCAGGTTCTGATTCTGCGGATCTGGAGGGGGGCCATAGGTTCTGCATTTCTTTTGTTTAAGTTTATTTATTTATTTTTGAGAGAGAGAGATAGAGAGCAAGCAGGGGAGGGGCAGAGAGAGAGGGAGACACAGAATCCGAGGCAGGCTCCAGGCTCTGAGCTGTCAGCACAGAGCCCAGTGTAGGGCTCCAACCCATGAACCTTGAGATCATAAACCTGAGCTGAAATCAAAAGTCGGATGCTCGACTGACTGAGCCACTCAGGCGCCGCTCATGTGTACAATTTAATGACTTTTATTAAATTTAGCAAGTTGTACAACCATCACTATAATCCAGTTTTAGAACATTTTATCATCTCAATAAGATCCTTCAGGCCCATTTACAGTTAATTAGTCCCCATATCCACCCTCGGGGCTTTGGCAACCACTAATTTACTTTCTGTGTCTATAGATTTGCTTTTTCTGGCCATTTCAAATAAATAGGATCATACACTCATAATTATTTGCTACACAGCTTTTTCTGCTATATATGAGTTCCCAAAAGGCCTGTGTCTAAGAGAAGAAATCAACAAAACTTAAAACAGAAAGACAATAATCGATGAAACAAAGATCTGGATCTTTGAAAAGATCAGTAAAATTGACAAATTTCTAGCAAGTCTGACAAAGGAAAAAAGTCACAACTACCAATATCACGAATGAAACGGGGAATATCATTATAGATCCTGCAGACACCAAAATGATACAAAAGGAATATTACAAACAATTCTACACACATGTATTTTACAATTTAGATGAAGCAGACCAATTGCTTGAAAATCACAAACTAATAAAGTTCAGTAAAGACAAAAGGGATACTCCAAATGCTCCTATAACCATTAAATAATATTAATTCATAATTTAAAACCTTCTTAAAAAGAAATCTCCAGGCTCATATGGTTTTACTGAATAATTATACCAAATATTTAAATAGAAATAACACTAATTCTACCCAACCTCTTCCGAAAATAGAATAGGGAGGCGACACAGTACAAACAAACAAAAAAAACCCACAAACCTTCAGATATATCTGCCATGAACTTACACACAAAAATCCTCAGCAAAATGCCAGTTAACAGAATCTAACAGTTTATAAAATGAATTATACACCATGACCACGCGAGATTGATTGCAGGTACGAAAAGATGGTTCAACATTTAAAAATCACTCAACACGGAGCGAACGAGGGCACAGGCGCGCGGCTCACTGCAGCCCCAACCCGGGGTCCCCCAACCCCGGCCTCGGCCAGGCCCCAAAGGCAAGGACAAAGAGGCTGTCCCGGAGGCTCCGCGCGAGCCAGGCTTACCTGCGGTTTCGGGAACTGCCGGCTCCAAGATGGTGTGCGGGGGCTTCTCTTGTTCCAAGAACGGCGTATGCAGCGCTCAACTTGCTGTACACAGGTCAGTTTTTGCAAGTTGTTTGGGACAATATAGCAAGTGCTCGAAATGACATCCAGAGAAATTTAAACTGCTGTGGGTTTCAAACTTTTAACCCAAACGACACCTGTCTGGCTAGCTGTGTCAAAAGCAGCCACCCATGTTCACCATGTGCTCTCATAAAAGGAAAATATGAAAAAAAAAAAAAAAAAAAAACAAGGAAAATATGCCGGAGAGGTTTTGAGATTTGTCGGGGGCGTTGGCCTCTTATTCAGCTTTACAGAGATTCTGGGTGTTTGGGTGACCCACAGATAGAGGAACCAGAAAGATCCTCTTGCTAATCTTAGTGCATTCCTTTGATGCAAAAACAAGGAACATCTTTCATATTCTGCTCTTGTTCACTTTCTCTAACTTAAAGTTCGGCTAATTTGCCTAATTAAAGGAAGCAGTATCTGAAAAGGTACATTATTGACAGTGGAATTACATATTTTTACTCTTGTGTTTCTCTAAATGTTTTCCTTTTTCCATTGCTGAAAATAATTAGAAACTTGTGGTCTCCTCTGAACCTCAGTGGTACCTGTAATCTACTGTATTCTCAGTGTCTGGCACTGTCCACTGTGGCCTTTCTTAGCATGTTTACCTGAAGAAAAACTTTTATGGCACTATTGTGTTGATCATATCGTAAATCTAAATATACATTTCACTGGAATAATTAATTGTCTGTAGCACTGCTGTGTAGATAGTTCCTACTGGAAAAAAAGAGGTGAAGTTTATTAAGGCCAGAGAGTATAAGATTTGATTATGTTAAATTCAGTAAGAGAAATCCAAATTCCCCAACTTGTTTTTGTCTTCTTAGGAACACTGTATTGTGAAAATTGTTAACATGAAAGTGATAATTTAGTTCCAGTAGTCTGTTATGATTACACTAATGTAGCCTAAAAATAGCTAAGTCTTTAGGAAAGTGTGGTTTAGTTTTTGATTTTTATAATTAAGTACAAAGGAGAAATGGTCTCATGAATGTCCTGATGTGTAACATTTGCCTTCAGCTTTCGAGATGGAATGAGATTGAGAAATTCAGAAAGTATCACTATATAATCTTCATATTATTTTATAATAACTTGAAGTCCAAAAAAACTGCATTTTTTTAAAAAGTTACGATTAATGCATTGGCCCATATAGCAAAGAGATATTTGATTATCTTACAAACTGTTAAATACCTTTTTCATGAATTTTCTCAGTATTATAATCCAAGCATATTTGAATGTGAGCTCCCATCATTTGAAATTGAAATAGTATTGTGGTTCTGTATATTATGTTAAAAAATTAAAGAATGGAAACCTTAAAAAATAAAAGAAAATAAAAATCATTCAATGCAACAAACCATATCAACAGCCTAAAGAAGAAAAATCCTCTGATCATACCAATTGACACTGAAAAGTATTTGTCAAAATCCAAACTCCATTCAGAATAAAATCTCCCAGTAAACTAGAAATAGAGGGGAACCTCCTTAACTTGATAAAGTACATATATAAAACCCTACAGCTAGCATTACACTCAATAATGATAGAGCATCAGACTTAACTGTAGAAACTGCTTTGCCCAGGGGAGTACAATCCACCCATGTGGCCCCAGGAGTGGAGCTGCAGTCCAGTCCACTCACCTCCCTCTGGCCCAGCCTCTGGGTGGTGGAGCAGCCAGAGAGAGAAATTTGTCCTTCTGCAGCTGAGGGTCCAAGGCTCTGTCCCCGGCCACCACCCTCCCCTCCCCTGCCGCCATGCCCTTGTCTGCTTGTCTGGCTGGTGGAGTGGCAGGAGATTAGCCTAGGGCTAATGCAGAATCTCTTCACTCTAGATAGAGCAGTCTCCACACAAAGGCTTGCTTCCCTTCTTCGCTCTTGGCATTCTTTCTTCCACAGCGTTTCTCCTTTGAAGCGTTTCTCCTTTGAACCGTCTCCAGGTCTGGACCCTGTCTTCTGAACATCTTGATATTTCTCTCTACAGCGAAAATGAATGATGAATGAGCAAAGAGAGTGTTTGCTAGAATAGTAATTAGCATTTCTGTCAATGTTTATGCCAAACGTTCCACTGCCATCCAGGCTTTCTTAACAGACTAGGTGTACAGCAATGCCATGGAGACTTCTCAGTGAGGAAGAGGAAAGAATGCATCCCTCCTGACTCTTTAGTGACTCTGTGATGAACCCTTTCAACATTCTTGAGTGTTCTCTATTAAGAGAATCTTGAACTGGTGAATTTCTCACTTGGTTTTCAACTATGGTCCATTCAGAGCACTTCAATATATCTTTTACTTTTTATATCGGGGGGGGGGGGGAACAGCATCGCTCCCTCCTGAACACATTTTCAGACTTATGAGCCACAGTTGATACATTTGAGAGAGGAAAATACTATATAATAGTGCCTTGTTTTCTCACTTGCATTACATCCTCCTGAGACTGTGGCCGACCTGTAGCCCATGGTGTTCCTGAATATGATTGGCGTGGGTAATTAGCAAGCCAATAAGAAAGAACAAAGTTATATCAAACAAGTATATACAGGGACATCAAAACAATGGCTTCAGAGCCTAAGGACTTAGTGGATCACCCAAGCTCTGCACAGACATCCTCTGGAGCCTTGGCCAAGTTAAATCAACTCCATGTACGTTCACTTCTTCTTGGTAAATTAAATTAAACTAAATTAAACTGTTCTTACCTTCCCTATCTCACAAGTATGTTATAAAAATAAACTTAGATAATTGAGGTGAAAATATTGAAGGTTTTGTTTGAGGAGGGAGGTGGTGGGTGAAAGGAGCTCTCTGAATGGAACATTCAGTAAAAGAAAGCCATTTGACTTTCAGTTTAGAAACCATTCATTTAATTAAATTCAATACACATCTATTGAGCACTAACTCTGTATATGCAGCATTCTGGGTTGTGTGCTATGTGGACTTCATAGGAGTTATAACCCAGGGGAGCAATGCTAACTCCTATGTACTCTAACCTTCTCTTATACCTGCGCCAGTTCTCAGCCCTGAGTCTGGTCCATTTTCATCTCTTTCTGTTTGTGCTCAAAGGCAGCACAGCATTCTAGATATAGGCCAAAAAAAATGGTGTTGAAGTTGGGGCCCCCCACTTAAGCCTAAGTAGATGCATTTTCAGGAGATAAAATATTTACTGTTACCCACCCTCATTTGGCTCCACTTACTGGAGAATATATGGTAAAATAGAATTTAATTTTCTATTTTAATGTTTCAAAACTCACCCAAGTTAATCATTACCATATTTTCTCAGAAAAAAGAAATTTTTCACAAGAAGTGCAACATTGTATGGAAATACAATACTTCCTTTTTACGTGCTTTATAAATGCCCTTTATTCATTTGAGGAAGATCCTAATTATTTCTAATTTAAAAAAATTTTTTTATCAGGAATAGATATTGGATTTTGTCAGATGCACTCTGAATCTATTGGAATGATTGTATGGGTAGTCTCCTTTATCCTGTTAATATGGTGAATTACATCAATTTTGGATATTAAATTAACATTGAATTCTGGGATAAATCCTCCTTAGTCTGGAAGCATAATTCTTTTTATATGCTGTTTATTTTATTTGGTAATGTTTTGCTAAGGAAATTTGCCTCTGTATTCATGAAGGATATTGATCTGCAATTTTTTTAATGTTTATTTATTTTTGAGGGAGAAAGACAGAATGTGCAAGTGGGAGAGGTCCCCTACTACTATTATATCCCCTACTATTATTGTATTATTATCAATGAGATTCTTTATGTTTGTTATTAATTGATTTATAATCTTGGGTGTCTCAAGTTGGGAGCATAAATATTACAATTGTTAGATCTTCTACTAAACATTAAAAGAAGAATTGATACCAGTGTTTCACAAATGCTTCCAGAAAATAGGATGAGATGCTTCCCAACTCATTCTATGAAGTCAGTGTTACCCTAATATCACGACTAGAGAGAGACATCACAAAAAAAGAAGAAAGAAAAATAAATGAAAATTGCAGGCCATTATCCCTATGGATATAGCCTCAAAAAAAATCCCTCAAATTTCCCACTTTCCAAAAGTGGAAACAACCCAAATATCCATCACCTGAATAATGGATAAATAAAAATATGGTATAATCTATATAATGGAATATTATACAGCCATAAAAGGAATGAAATACTGATACATACTACCACATGGATGAACCTACCTCACAAACATTATGCTAAGTGAAAGAAGACATACCAAAAAGCTATATATTGTATGATTCCATTTATATGCAATGTCCAGAATAGGCAAATCTGTACAGACACAAAGGTGATTAAAGGTTTCCGGGGTATGTGGGTAGAAGGGAATTGGGAGTGGCTATTAACAATTATGAGGTTTCTTTTTTGGGATGAAGGAAATATTCTGAAATTAGATAGTGATGGTTACACAATATTGTGAATATTTTTTCAAAATTTTTAAGCATTTATTTATTTTTGAAAGACAGAGACACAGAGCATGAGCAGGGAAGGGTCAGAGAGAGAGGGAGACACAGATTCTGAAGCAAGCTCCAGGCTCTGAGCTGTCAGCACAGAGCCTGACGTGGGGCTCGAACCCACGAATCATAAGATCATGACCTGAGCCGAAGTCAGCAGCTTAACTGACTGAGCCACCCAGGCACCCCTAGAAGCCACTTTTAAATGGTGAGGGTTTTTTTTATGCGAGTATCTCAATTTTAAAAATTGCCCCCCCAAAAAGGCTATATAGCAGTAAATCCTCATTTAATGGCAGTCCTGGGGGGAAAAACAGTGGCTAGTTCATCATAAGTACCAACAGAGTGGTTTTCTAGAAGCTTGGGGAGGGGTTTTAAGGAGAGTCAATCATACATACAATTTTGCATGTAAGTATATTCTCACCAGGCATCCTTTGTATTATAGTTCGGCTTCTTGAGTACATTTCCTTTTGAGAGAAAATATGCTGACCAGGGTTTTCTGGTCTTCTTGGTTGTTATATTTTCCACGAAATCAGAATAACTTGCATTGGAATTTTTATTTGGTTTATAAATGTTTTCTAATCATCCAACTGAGGAGAAATTGACCCTCCCCTCTACTAATTTTAGTTTGGATATGTAGGCTCATGACACTTTATACACTGCGAGAATTAGAAAGAAGTTTTATTACTCAAGGAACCTCCCTGGAGAGCAGGAGGGCCAAACAGGCCTGGGTTGGCTTGAGAGAGGCAGAGAGAGTGTGCTGGACCTTTACAGTATCTAAGGGACGGGACTGGGGAAAAGCTTCCCCTCATGGGCTGTAGAATTATAAATTTTAAATTTCACACCTGTGCCAAAGGATATGGTGGGCAGGCTGCAGTTAGTTGCCAGTTTTTTAATGTTTATTTATTTATTTATTGGGGGGGGAGGGAGGGAGCGAGAGCGAGAGCGAGAGCGAGAGAGAGCGAGAGCACGGGCGAGATTCCCAAGCAGGCTCCACACTGTCAGACAGAGCCAGATGCGGGGCTTGATCCCACTAACCATGAGATCATGACCTGAGCAGAAACCGAGTCAGACACTTAACTGACTGAACCACCCAGGCGCCCCTAGTTGCCAGTTTTAAATGTCCCATCAGCACCAAAGGAAGAGGCTGGCTGGAGAGTGGCGAGTTTTAAATTTCCCACAAGCACCATGGGCAGGGGTGCCAGGACTGTAAATTTGCTAGTTTAAATTTCCCACTGACAACAAATGAGAAGGCACTGGGCTTTCCTATCAGCCTCTCTAGAAATGTGGAGCAATCTATGAATGCCTCAAGATTTTTGAACTTAGAACTTTCCATATTTGCTACTTTGATTATTCTGTTCTTTTCTGTAAAGCTAATTTTCAGGACCGGTAGCAAAGGGCAATATAGATGAGAAAGAAGAAACTAACTTAAATAGAAGAATTGGTAGGATTCAGTGACTGACTGAACTTATGTGTGTGTTAAGGAACTTGTGAAACAAGATTGTAAACCTGGGTAACTCTTGAGAGCAGTACCACTAGAGCCACAGACTTTCTGAAGGTCTATTGGGAGAGGAAACTTTCTTTACTCTTCAGAGCACACATATTTAGAAAATGTGCAAGCAGTACCTTGGCGTTTTCCTCATAAATGCATACTTTTCTTAACATTTTAATAACTATTATAGATATCTATATGACAGGAATAACAAAGAGTTGCAAGCAAAGCTGTAGGGTTTAAAACAAATTTATTGGCGAAATTAACCAATAATTTAAATAATCTAACTTTTATTCCTTTTATGCATCTGGTTTGTCTTTGCCTCTCAGGCACAGTATTTTTTTTTTATTGGTGTTCCTAACTCTTACACACAAGGAAAACGTTTTCATGGTGTGCAGCCCAAATTTCAAGAATGCAACTCAGGAGGAAGAGTGGATTCCCTGAGGAGGTTGGCATCAGCGTGAGACGCTCACGCTGTCCCTCTGCGTTCGAGAATGTGTAAGACCGGGCACATATCCGCGCCGCCCTCCCCAACCGGTTAGAAAAGAAACCCGGATGTGCATGGGCGGGGAGGAGCTGGCGTCTACCCATGAGGCAGTGCGCGTAGTTATACATTTCTGCCTTGGTCTGAGGCGCTCATTCCGCGCTGGGAGTCGCCGCGGCTGCCGCTGTTTAGGCGGCGGCCGCCCAGCGTTTTCGCGCTCCTCCCTTTCCTCCTCCTCTTTCTCCTCCTCCTTCGAGTCCCAGTCTGGGCGACCTGCGCTGCTCGCGGTAAGTGTCCCCCGCCCCCGCCTGCTTTAGGCAGCGGCTCTGCCACACGGCTGTGGCCGCATTTCTCTGAGGGTGGCGGCGTTGCTCGGAGGGTGGCGGCAGCGGCCCGGCTCTGAGGAGAACACGTTGAGGGGCCGTTTGCCGGCGTGTGTTGCTGGGATCGCCCAGGGAGCGGGGGAGGGGACGAATTTGGCGGCGCGTTGGCGAGTGGGCCACCATCTTGCCGCCAGCCCGGGCGCGGGAGGGATCATGGAAAGGTAGCTGCTCGGCGGCCGGGTTCAGAGGCCCGTTCGTGCCATGGCCGGCCGGGCGGGCCGCCGCCACTGCCGCCTCACGGCGCAGGGCCTGTGAGTCTGTCAGCGCGCAGCCTGGTTTTCGCTTTTCTTTCTGGCGGCAACTCCCTTTGGTCTTTTGTATATTTGATACTAATGTTTGGGGAGACCCACCCACCCTCAAGTCTCTTCCGTCATAAGAGACCATAGAAGGTTCCGAACTTTCTGGCTTCAGGGCCCCTTGGGCCCCTCCTTTCAATCCTTGTTCCCCTCATCCAGGTTAGTGTTCATTCAGTCCTGATACCCTTGTTCTTGCCAAAGGAACTGTGCTCTCGTCATAGAAATCGTGCGCCGTTCAGTTATTGTCTAGGAGAGCCCTAAGGAAAAAACGTGGAGCTAGGTGCCTAGTTTTTAAGTACAGCTTGTACCTTTTGCAGAGATGGAAACAAATGTTTCATTTTGTGGGCTTATTTTTCTCCGGAGTACCTCTTAACTTCTCTTAAGTTTTAATGCTTTTTAAAGGGATAAATCAGAAGAAAATGTGAAGCGAACTAGCTTCTGCAAGCAAGGGGGATCTTCATCCAAGGGATTCTCTTTGTTTGCAAAGATATTTTTAGTTTAAAAAAATATGTGAACTTAAAATTTGCTTTTATTGTCTTCAGATATGAACTGTGAATTTAAATATCTTTCAGTGCCATTAAACATAAATTTTAAACCAAGAAATAGAGTTTCAAACTACAAAAATCTTCTCAGCGTTTGTGAGATGTCCTGCTTTGGGGGTTACTGTAAGAACTCAAGCTGTCTCCTTAAGCAGAAACTTTACTGAGCTTATGAGGGAACCGGCTTGCTTATAAAATTAAGTTAGGGCTGTTGTGCGCCCTTGGTGCTTTAACATCGGTACACGTTCTGCTATCATTGCATCTTGCATTTGTACATTTCATTGACAGTCCTTTTAAGGTGAGCTGTGGAGTGTTGGTAGAACTGTTTAGAAAGTGAGAAAATAGCCTCAAGGAGAGGACTTTCCCTGAGGTCACTTTGGATAGGAAGCGATAGAACCTAGGTCTTCTGACTCTTCCAATGCGCAATTCACTATAACTTGCACCACTTTTCATGGGAATGAGGTGGTCAAGGAGAATAAGCAAGGACACTCTCTTAAAAAAATACAGGAGGTATTTTTCAATTGCCCTTTCCTCTGTATTTTCATTTTCAGACTTCATATCGTTTCAACTTTGTAGTATTTAAATAATATAATTATTTCCAAGCATGTTGAAAAGTTGAAGAACAGCCCATTTTTCCATCAGAAAAAGTTCTGATGTTGAAGGGCTCCAAATTTCAGCTTCCCTGTTCAGCCCGTTTTCCTCACTTAAGTTTTCTAGTCCAATCTGATTTCTTTAGCCCAGTGTTTTACTACCCAGCACCAGCTTTTTTAATAGAAAAGTAGAGTAAGCAGAAAAAGTATATAATTCTGGATGCCTGCTTCTCTCCAATTTGTTTTCTTTATTCAAGAGGACATTTAGAACCATACCAAAAATTTTTTCTTATACTAATTGGACAGGAAAATTACTTAAATGAAAAACAATCGTTATAAATAATAATCCATAGTTTTAGTGACTGGATATAGGAAACTTATATTGAAAACCTATTTTGTTATTCCAAAAATAACTTTAAAAAGAACAGAAATATTTATGATGTATTCATTAATTGATATAGCCCTGAATGTTTTTTTCTGTCGTCCTGCTTCAGAGAGGGACTTAAAAATGTTTGGTTTTCAGTCAGGTTTTAAATAATGACTCGGAGATGTGGTTTACTCAGTCATTTGTATCAAAAATGTGTTTTTGATTCGTTCTCTGCAAAGCAGTTTTCTTTTAAGGAGTGGTTTATTAACCCTCAGTATGTCAAGAAAAATAGTCATCACTGCGTATCTGGATAAAATGGATCATTTTATTTTATTTTTATGTTTTCTTTTTAGTGCTTATATTTATCAACTTGTAGTATGACACTCAGTACAGACATCAACTTGTAGTATGACTTTCAATACAGAAGGAAAAGTTTAGTAAAATAATGTGAAGTACTGTACAATAATTTTCACGTGCTTTATTTAATCTTCTCAATAGTGCTGCAAGGAAGGATTACTGTTTTTATATTACAGGTAGAATAACTGAGCTCAGAGAGGTTGATTAAAAATCCTATAGGTTTGGCAATCAGAAAGTGGTGGATTCAAAATTCCCAGTTATTCAACCCCTATGTCGCATTTTTTCATCATTGTACTCTACTTTTTTTCTTTATATTTTCCCTAGTGGATAAGTTTTACTCCTATAAAATGTGCATTAATTAATATGCATACTTCCTGAGGTTACTTTAGTAATTAGTGATTATAGAATATCTTATGAAGCTTACATAAAATATTTATTATATAATTTGGCTTTGAAAAGCCAATTATTTTAGTCTTTTTCCAGGTTATGCCTTTTACATATGCATTACAATAAAAACACATTCTTGTAGGTAAAATATTTACCCTGAGTATGATATACAAATTACTTTGCCAAAAGTAAATTTTATTATTGTGCCCCATCCCAAAAACTATGTTAGTTTTATGTTAAAAGAAACTTTTAAAATATAAGCAATCTTTGCAAAGTATTATGTTAATGAACTTTAATCTTAGTGTCAACTAGCTATTTCCTACAAATATCTGAAATTTGAGAATCAACAGACACAAAACTTGAAAACCTAAATAAAATTAGGGGGAAGATAGTAATGTTATTAAAGAAATATCTTCTCAAAATTTGCCTGGATTAAATGGGTTCAGACTTTCAAAAAATAATTCCCATAATATAAAAATTTCTTAAATAAAGAAAAAGGTGAGCCTATGTTTTCCTTCTAAATTATACGTGATTTGTTCCCCAAACCTGGTTTGAGAATTTGAATTGTTTAGGTGCCAATGAAATTGTCTAAGGAACCAAGGTGTAATCAATCCAGTGTTTCTTGCATGTGAGTACTGTACCAATTAATTTGTTATAAGAAAACATTTTCACAGACAGCTTCCTACTAAAAATGTTTAAAATATTTCTAGAGTTCTTACATGATTATAAAACAAAATAATCCTATAAAACTACAAAATCAATGCTATTTGAGTCAACTTTAATACATTGAATGGATAATACATTTTGATGAAACAAAGTCATTGTCTACTTACTGAGTTTTTCATACCTATTTTAAACAATAGCAAGATTTTTCTATTGAATCTTTTCAATACCATCATTTCTATAGCTAACTATACTGTCATTTGCCCTTCATTTGGTGCAAATGCATCATTTAGATATTTTCGTCCCATGTTCTTGAGTTTGTTATTAGCCAGCAGCATTAAAAGTAGTAGTACTTGATGAACATGCTGTAGAAGGACAGACAAAAACATGCGTACTGGTATGCTTCAACAATTCCACTTCTGGGTGTTTATCTAAAGGAAATGAAAACAGTAACTCAAAATGATATTTGCATCCCCATGTTCACTGCAGCTTTATTTACAATAGTCAAGACATAGAAACAACCAAAGTGTCCATCATTGGATGAGTGGATAAAGAAAATGTGTATAAATATAAAATGGACTATTAAAAAGGAAGGAAATCCTACTATTTGTGATATGGATGGACCTTGAGGGCTTTATGCCAAGTGAAATAAATCAGAGAAAGACAAATACTGTATGATCTCACTTACATGTGGGGTCTTAAAACAAAGGAACTTACAGAGAACAAACTGGTTGGGGGTGTGGGATGGGCAAATTGGGTGAAGATGGCCAAAAGTCTTGGGGATGTAATGTATAGCATGGCAACTACAGTTAATAAGACTATATTGTGTATTTGAAAGTTTTTAGATAGACGGCAGAACAATATATTTTTTATTCTTTTAATGTTTATTTTTGAGAAAGAGAGACAAGCACGAGCGGGGGAGGGGCAGAGAGAGAGGGAGACACAGCATCCGAAGCAGGTTCCAGTCTCTGAGCTGTCAGCACAGAGCCCGACGTGGGTCTCGAACTTAGGAGCCGTGAGATCATGACCTGAGCTAAGTCAGACGCTTAACCGACTGAGCCACCCAGGCGCCCCAATTATTCCCTTTTTTTCACTGAAAAGGCTTAATAGTTAATTTACTTCAAGCATGGCTAGCTTCAGGTGTTTAAATGATGTCATCAGAACTTGAATATTTCCCTACCCTATCCTCTTTCTCTACTCCCAGAATCTTAAGGCATTGCTATTTTCTTTCTTGGTTTCTTTCTTAGACATTCTTTCTCCACATAGTGACTCAATCACTCTCAGGCTTATATCCTTCCGGCTTCTTATTTTCTTAATAGCTTTATTGATATAAAATTCATACAACACACACTTCACCCATTTGATGTGTATAATTCAATGGTTTAGTATATTTAGTATATATTTAGTATATTTAGTATAGTCATGTAACTATCACCACAGTCAATATAGAACATTTTCATCACCCCAAAAGAAAACCCATATCCATTAGGAGTCACTCCCCATTTCCCTCCAAACCTTCCAGCCCTAAGCAACCACTAGTGTACTTCCTCTCCTTACGAATTTGCCATTTCTGGACATTGCATATAATGAAGTCATACAATGCATGGTCTTTTTGCTGTCTTCTTTCACTTAATATGTTCCCAAGGTTCATCCATATTATAGTATGTATCAGTATTTAATTCCTTTTATGACGAGGGGAATATTAGTCTATTGTATATCACATTTTGTTTATTTATTGGTTGGGTATATGGGTTTCCACTTTTTGGCTTTTATAAATAATGCTGCCACACACATTCCCATGTACAAGTTTTTGTATGGGCATATGGTTTCGATTCTCTTTCACTTGGAATGGAATTGCTGTGTCATATGGTAACTATTTTTAACTTTGTAAGTGACTGCCAAGTATTTTCCATAGTGTCTGTACCATTTCATATTTGCACCAGCAGTGTATGAAGGTTCCAATTTCTCCATATCCTTGCCAACACTTGTTATTATCTGTCTTTTTGATTACAGCCATCCTAGTAGGCATGAAATGCACATAACATACAGTTTACCATTTTAACTATTAATCTATTAATGGTTTTTGAAAATATAGAATTGAATTCTTAAGAGGTAAGCCTTAAAGATGTAGAAGCTGGAACCATAAAATATCTAAATAGTAATTATTTATACAGGCAGTCTCCAAAAACTGGATTGTATTCCAAGAGGTCTTTCATTAGTTACTTGGAATTCATTTTTGCCCCATAGGACCAGTGTATTCTGGGCATAGTAACTCTGAGTCAGTAGCTGAAGTGGAGAGTTCTTTTCTGTTTTGCCTGTTTTGGTGCCAGTTCTGAGCTGCAGAATCTAGAGACCCTCTGGAGTTGCTATTATGGGAGCTCTAAGATCCTCATTGCATGTTTTGCTGGGGTTTTTCATTTCTCTGACAGATTATTTAATCTCCCGTAGAATTCCTTGCCTTTCCACCAAAACTCTGAAGTGATGGGAATTTTTTGTGGTGATCGTTTTGGAGGGCTTGACTACCTTACTGGATAGCACAACTTTAGATGAAGCTATGGTTGTAATGGAATCTGAGGATTTTTTTACTTTTTTGAGTATTTATGAATGTACCAATTGAAGCTCCTTGGTGGTTGTTACGGGCCTCACCATTCATCTCTGTAGTTATAAGGAGTAGATATGACTTGTTTATATAAACTACTTGTACATTTAGTACTAATTTTAGGTTATTTGTGCCAATAGACATTTTATGTGTCTAAATAATTTAATAAAAACGTTTAATAAAAGTGTTATACATGAGTCTCTCTAGTCTATGTAGTTGTGACTCAAAAAAAATCTGTATTCTAGGTAGCAGTAGGTCTTTAATGCTGAGCAAGAATTGACATGTATTTATCTACTTGACATATGCGTTATCTTAATTATATTTTAGAGAGAAATAACTATTCAAGTAACTGAGTTAAAGAGATTTTAATAGTCAAACTTCAAGTAGGAAAACATCACTTTCTGGAGTGAAAGTTGATGTTTTCCTTTGGTCTATAATTCAGTGTAAATAATTTTGAATCGGAAAAAGCAGGAAAGCTTGCTTTTGCCAGTCTGAAAATAAGGACACATGTGAAGACTCAGCTCTGTTCATCCTAATACTTTAGGTATCTGATAATTTTTTTTAACTTTTTTTGTTTTATAACCAAAATAGTTTTTTAAAACATTTATTTTGTATGCAAAAAATACATATGAGTGGGAATTCAGAACACAAATACCTGCTTTAAAGAAAACAATTCAAAAAATTTTTGATAATGTTTAACAGCTTTTTTAAAAGCTCAAAGAACTGTAGATATATTGTAATCTTCTGAAGGCAAGGACTATGATTTATTCATCTTAACTTTTGCCTAGAACTGAGCACATCACTTTGAGCACAGAAGGCAATGAGTAATTATTTTTAGTAAATTAATCTATGATGAAGTTTATCCAACTAATTTTTGTTCCTTGTAGTTAGTGTTAATAAACAAAAATGTATAAACTAAAAATTTTTGAATATGTTTTTGTGTAATAATTACATTTATTTCTGAAATATGAATAATGGTTAAAAATTGTCACTTACCATTTCAAAATTCAGATTTACTAAAGCATGTATTACATGTATTTCTAAAACATGTATTTACTAAAACATGTATTACTCATATTTACAAAAATGTATCTTTCAAAATTTATTTGCAACTTAATCGTCAGATTTCCTCAAGTGATAAATAAATGCTTAAAACATTCAGCATTTTATTTATTAAATTCGTATTCATTCAAGAACGAACCAATTATGGAAAGTGAGTAGCATGTGTATATCAAACATAACAAACTCAAAAGGTAAGTTTTGTGGGAGAACAAGATTAAATGTGTGTACGTTTAACAAATCCACCCTAATAGTAGTTATCTTTATTTTTATAGGGCAGAAAACTAAGACCTAACTTGCTATCTTGTCTGGAGTCATATGGTGAGTTTGTTGGAGATCAAAATTAGACCCAAAGATTTCTGAATCCCAAGTCTCATGTTTCAAAATTTGGTGTTAAAGTAACTCATAAAATTGATTGATGTCATGTGTTGGTGTCTTAGGTGACTCTGCAACTTGATGGATGACGACAACCCTTTTCCATCAAAAAGTAAGTATTGCTGCCGCAAGTGATACTAGTGTGCATGGCTTTTGTACTGATAACTTTGCTTCATAGGAAAAGGTGAGAGAAGCAGAGGTAGGCACATTTTTAAAAAAATACCAAAACACTTAAATTGATTAAGTAATACTTGCACATAGTAAAAAAGAACAATATACAATACGAATGTCAGTAAAGTAGAAATGAAGTGTTTCTTCTTCATTTCCAGAAATAATTTCTATTATTGGTTTGATATACATAATCACAAACTTTTTTCTATGCATAGACAAAAAATAATTTCTAAATAAGATCATACTGTTTATGCTATTATGTGGCTTTAAGTTTTTTACTCGGGATGCCTGGGTGGCTCTGTTGGTTGAGTGTCTGACTCTTGATTTCAGCTCAGGTCATGACCCAGGGTCGTGGGGTCAAGCCCCATGACAGGGTCATGCTGAGCATTGATCCTACTTAAGATTCTCTCTCCCTCTGCCCCTCTCCCCCACTTGCACTCACTCTCTGTCTCTCTTTCTTTCTCTAAAATTAAAAAAAAGTAACAATTTTTTTAAATTTTTTTACTCCACAATATATCTTGAATATATTGATAGTGGTAGTACCCAGTTAAAAAGAATGAGGAAGATCTATGTGTTAGACATGATATCAAGACCATGGTATCAACATAGATATAAATGATTTTTTAATTATCTGCATATCTGAGTGTCCCTTTTTTTTTAATTTGGCATCGCTTGACTGCCTAGTTTCTTAGCTCATTGATTATCATGTTAAGTGCCGATGCTTATTCAGTAGACTACTATGTATAGGAGGAGATACAAAGGAAGAAGAAAATACGTTCTTTACTCTCACTTTGGATCTTACTTTGGGAGTTAGATGTATACAGTTAAGAAATACACATTAAGTGGGGTGCCTGGGTGGCTCAGTTGGTTAAGTGTCTAACTCTTGGTTTGGCTCAGGTCATGATCTCAGTTTGTGGATTTGAGCCCCACATCGGGCTCCCTGCTGACTGTGCAGAGCCTACTTGGGATTCTCTCTCTCTCCCTCTCTCTGCCCCTCCCCCCGCTCTTTCCTTTTCTCTCGAAATAAATAAATAAACATTAAACATTATTTTAACTTTTTTTTAAGATTAAAAAAGAAATACACGTTAAGAAATAGTGAGCAGTTTGAGATCATATATAGTAAGTCTGGAACTGCATGGCATCGAATGCCAATGCAGTAAAAGTGGAAGAAAAACAGGTCTACTGGTTTACTGAGGAGGTTGTAACTGAACCAAGAGTTGGGAATTAAGGTATTGTTGAGTATCTGCTTGAGGTTAGGTTAGGTACTTTGTATGGTTTTTCCTCAATCTACATTACCACTTCCATTAGGTAGATATTATACCCATATTAGAGGTAAGAAAACAGATTCAAGTAATTTCTCCAGTCACATCATTAGAAATGGTGCAATGAGGATTTGAAGTCCATGCTCCTACTATACTCAACGTGGACAGTATAAGGTAAGAAGGGAGGATATTTTAGGTAGAAGCAACGATACAAATAAGGGCTTCAGGAGACACAATGAAGATGGTGTTTTCAAGTATTCAGAATATGCAAGTGATAAACTATAAATTACTGTTTATTTGATTTAGAGCATTCTGTATATATGTTTTTAAAGTAAAGTTAGAAAAGAAAGTTCGTAAAATTGGTTACATTTGAAAGGATGGGAAGGTTTTTGTTTCGTTTTCTTTTATAGTAAGTAAATCACCAAACATTAAACATTATGCCAAGAAATGATTTTTGCATACCTGTATAGAAGAGCAAATTAAGTTTAAAAATTTTTAAAGAATAACTCCTATTTGTTAAGGTGTTTCTTTTGTATGCCATCCTCAAATTGTTGTCTTCACACACTAATTTTGTGTCAAAGTAGAAATGACATTTAATCTAGTAAAATTATGTTTAGAAATAATTGCATTTAAAAGATAAAGATATAATTGTCTTAAAAAAATGGATAATCATTGTCTAAGCCATCTGGAGTTATTATTTTGTTTTGTTACTTTTTAATTGTACCCCCATCCATATCTCACTCCACGCATCTAGTATCACTTGTATCCCTCCCCCTTGCTATTATATGAGGTGCTCCCTCAATACTTTTTTAAAACCGTAACAATACATAGTTTTAAAAAACAAATAATCTGAAAGTTATAAATTGCATAACCACAGTTTTTGAAGGGTAAGAGTGACAGGTGTGTGTGTGGTCTGGGCGTATGTATTCCCTATTTTTTCAGGCATTCACTTTCAATAGGTTAGCTTTTTTCTCATAACTTTTCATATTTATAAATTTTTAACACATATGCATACTGCTGTGTCTTCAATCATCAATTATTTGCCATTATCTGATGATTTGTTTTAATCTAACACAAGGATTTTAGTTTTCTTACACTTGGCCCTACCTCCAAGCTTCTTTCACTACAGTTATATCTCAATTTTTGGTTAAATCATTAAATGTTTTTATTAAGATGACCATAATATTGTTCACTGATGAGCATAGTACTATGGTATTAAGATGCTATGTATATATTCCCCTTTTTTTATACTCAAAATTTTAAATATTTCATTTTTTAAAATTTGCTAAATGTTATTTTATTATTATAGTTGATTAAGTTTGCTGAATTTTATTAAAGTCTATAGCCAAGTCTTCTCACACCCTTCTGTACCCTCTTAATTCAATTTTCTATATGGTAAAACTCATCAGATAATCTAACACTTTAATTTGTGTGTGTGTGTGTGTGTGTGTGTGTGTGTGTGTGGTCTCCTGGAGACATTCCTCCTGGGAGTAATGTTCTCTTGGTCTATTCTGGCTGGTTGTTATCTGGACCTATTGAACAGCTATTATCCTGGGACTTTCCTTTGTCTTGGTATTGTGCTGAATGCTATGATTTCTGCATTCTGTATCTTCCTCCTTCCTAAGTCCCATATTTTAGTGGATTCTTCCTAAGAAAGGAAGGGTGAATGGGGGGTAATTTTCTGTGATCTTTATTTTGATGAAAGAATATGTACCTCATGCTTGATGAAAATCTTGGCAGGGCATAGAATTCTAAATTGAAAATTATTTTTACTAAGACTCTTGAAAGCATTATTCTAACTATCTCTCTGATTTTAGGATAGTTTCATTGTCTAGCATTTTCAAATCTCTTGATACACTCCTATAATGTAGATTTTTTCCTTTCAGTCTGGACATTTATGTCCTTTAGAGATAGGAATTTCTTTTGTATTTTTCCTTTGATTATATCCCCTCTCCTTTTTCTGTATTAATTTTTTGAAACTTTAATAGGTGAAATTGATTACTGTACATATATTTTTTGTCTTTTGGGTCCACTTATGGGACATTTATTCAACTTTGGCATTTGGGTTTTGGGGCTTTTACTGAATTTTGGCTGTCTTTTTAATCTTTCTGTTTTTCTGAATGTTACTTTTTATAACATTCGTGTCTTATTTCTCTTAAAATGCTAATTACATTCTAATAACTTTCTTTTGCATTCTGTACTATCTCTGTGTTTTTTTTTTTTTTGTTTAAGATCTTTTAATCTGCGGGGCACCTGGGTGGCTCAGTAGGTTAACTGTCCAACTTCAGCTAAGGTCATGATCTCACGGTTCATGAGTTTGAGCCCCCACATTGGGCTCTCTGCTGTCGGTGTGAAGCCTGCTTCAGACCTTCTGTCCTGCTCTCTCGCTCTCTCTCAAAAACAAACATTTTTTAAAAAGATCTTTTAATCTGTTTTATTGTTTAGGTGTTTCAAGTTGGAGGTTTAGTCCTGTTTCTGGTGCTCTTGGTGTGTCCATATTTAAGAATGAGTCCCTAAAATGTTTCCTTGGAACTCTGAGTGCTTGGTCAGCACTTGTAGGCTGGTGGTACTCACAGTATGTTCTTTGCTTAGCTTCTCCAGGTGAAAAATGTCTAATCTTTCTGGGATGCAATCAGCCTCACTTATGTCCCCTATTTTCATTCTCGTACCTCATCCCTGCTTTGCTGTGTGCCTAGTGTTTCTGACCTGGTTCAGTTTTTCTGGTGAACATCCAACCTATTGCTTCTTATTGTTTATCTCCTTTTTGTTAATATAAAAGTTTATGGGTTTTTTTCAGGTATAGTTAGGTAATTAATAGGTATAATATTTTGTTAATAAAACAAACTCATTTTGATTGGATTTGATTATTTAAGTTTTTATTTAAATTCCACTTAGTTAACATACAGCGTAATATTAGTTTCAGGTTTACGACTTAGTGATTCAACACTTGCATATAACACCTGGTGCTCATTACAAGTGCCCTCCTTAATTCTAATCACCTATTTCACCCATGTCCCCACCCACTTCCCCTCTGATAGCTATCAGTTTGTTTTCTATAGTTGAGAATCTGTTTTTTGGTTCACCTCTCTCTCGTTTTTCCCCTATGTTTGTTTTTGTTTCTGAAATTCCACATCTAAGTGAAATCATATGGCATTTGTCTTTCTCTGACTTATTTTGTTTAGCATAATACACTCTAGCTCTATCCATGCCATTGCAAATGGCAAGATTTCATTCTTTTTATAGCTGAGTAATATTCCATTGTAGCTGTATATACCACCTCTTCTTTAACCATTCCTCAGTCTATGGACATTTGGGCTGTTTCCCATAATTTGGTTATTGTAGATAGTGCTGCTATAAACATAGAGGTGTATGTATCCCTTTGAATTAGTATTTTTGTATTCTTTGGATAAATACCTAGTAATGCAATTGCTGGCTCATTGGGTAGTTCTATTTTTAACTTTCTGAGGAACCTCCATACTGTTATCTAGAGTGGCTGCACCAGTTTGCATTCCTACCAGCAGAGCATGAGGGTTCCCCTTTCTCCACATTTTCATCAACACCTGTTGTTTCTTGTGTTGTTCACTTTAGCCATTCGGACAAGTGTGATATCTCATTGTAGTTTTCATTTGTATTTCCCTGATGATGAGTGATGTTGAGCATTTTTTCATGAATCTGTTAGCCATCTATAGATCTTCTTTTCTTTGGAAAAATGTCTATTCATGTTTTCTGCCCATTTCTTAGTTGTATTATTTGTTTTTTGGGTGTTGAGTTTGATAAGTTCTTTATAGATTTTGGATATCCTTTGGATAAAGGATACCCTTTATCAGATATGTCATTTGCAAATTATCTTCTCTCATTGCATAGGTTGCCTTTTAGTTTTGTTTCCTTCATACTGCAGAAGCTTTTATTTTGATGAAGTCCCCAGTAGTTTATTTTTGCTTTTGTGTTCCTTGCCTCAGGACACATATCTAGTAAGAAATTGCTACAGCTAACGTCAAAGAGGTTACTGCCTGTGTTCTCCTTTAGGGTATTGATGGCCTCCTGTCTTACATTTAGGTCTTTAATCCATTTTGAATTTATTTTTGTGTATGGTATAAGAAAGTGGGTCAGTTTCATTCCTTTGCATATTGCTGTCTGGTTTTCTCAACACCACTTGTTGAAGAGACTCTCTCTTTCATTGGATATTCTTCCCTGGATTTTATTTTTTTTTTGTTTCAAGTTTTTCTTGGATTTGATTATTCTTTTTTAAATATTTATTTATTTTTTAGAGAGAGAGGGCAGGAAAGGGGCAGAGAGAGAAAAGGAGACAAAGGATCCAAAGCAGGCTCTGTGCTGTCAGCACGGTGCATGATGTGGAGCTTGAACTTACAAACCTGAGCCAAAGTCCAACACTTAACCCACTGAGCCATCTAGGCACCCCTTGTATTTGATTATTCTTAAAATTTATTGACCACTACTAATGACTAATGTTATCTATTACTTAGCCAGCTAGCTTAATTTTACTACTTTAGGTCTTAGAGATTGAGCGGAGTTTCTAACTTTTGCTATCATGTACTGACTGTAAATATCAATTCAGTAATTAATATTAGGATTACTAAAGTATATCTTAAATATCATACTATGCATTGCAAAAAAATACTTAAAAAGTAAGATATGTTTCTCTCCTTTTGACATTTAGATAATTCAAAAATGGCAGAACTCTTTATGGAATGTGAAGAAGAAGAGCTGGAACCATGGCAAAAGAAAGTAGAAGAAATTCTGGATGAAGACGATGATGAGCTGATCTTTGTTGGAGAGATATCAAGTTCAAAACCAGCCATTTCAAGTAAGCATTTATTTCAGTGAAGTAAAGTTTTATAGAGGATGCTATTTTGAATAGAAAAACCTGTGGGTTTCTTATATGTCCTTTTTTATTCTGTAAGGAGTCGGAGCACACAGGTCAGTAAGAATCGGTAAGAATTAGAGGGAGGATGTGGTTGGGGACTTGAGTAAGGAGGTGAGGGGTTAAAGTATCATTTGAGAAAAAGGAAATGTTAACTAAGTTAAATAAAGGTTAAGATTACCGAAAAGCATTGTAGGCCTTCTGAAATTGGAAATCGTAAGTTTTAGTGGAGCTAAGTAGCTTATTAACCTGTTTGTTTTCTTTTTTTCCCTTAAGCCCAAATACACCTAGAAAAGAAAGCGTTTGGAATGTTTTGTTGAAATTTAAGAATACTGGGGTGCCTGGGTGGCTAAGTCGGTTAAGCATCCAACTTCAACTCAGGTCATGATCTCATGGTTAGTGAGTTTGAGCCTCACATCAAGCTCTCTGCTGTCAGCACAGAGCCCTCTTCGGCCTCTGTCCCCCTCTCTGCCCCTTCTCTGCTCATACACTTTCTCTTTCAAAAATAGTAAAACATTAAAAAATAGGGGCGCCTGAGTGGCTCAGTCAGTTAAGCATCTGACTTCGATCATGTGAGATCAGGTCATGATCTCACAGCCTGTGAGTTCAAGCCCTGCTATGGGCCCTGTGCAGACAGCCCACAGCCTGGAGCCTGCTTCAGATTCTGTGTCTCTGTCTCTCTCTGCCCCTCCCCTGCTTTTGCTGTCTGTCTGTCTCTCTCTCTCAATAAATAAGTAAATAAATAAAACATTTAATAAATAAAATATCAGAATACTAAATAAGTGATGGAGTTTCTCACATACAAGCAACTACCTTATCACAGTGTCATCTTGATTCACAGCTACAAAATGAACAGGCACTGCATGGTTATCCAGTCCCTCATTTGTGTACCAACATGGGTTATAGTTTTTGGCCACACCCATCTTCTAGCAACTCCTGATTATATTCATGAAGGAAGAAGGAGCTGGTCTTTAGCCACTGTACTTGGACAATGCAGGCAGTTAACATACTTAATCCTCATGGCTTTCTAGCAGAACATGTCCAGTAATTTTGTGGATTGTTAGATTTCAGTTAGAGTAGTTAGCCTTGACGCTGTGATAATGTTATAGTGAGGTTGTTGATGACACTTGTTAAAATGTCCAATCAAAAATGTGTAAAGTGCAGAGGAGCAACATAATGAATTTCAAGGGAGAAAGAGGAAATAGATTCTTTTCCTTTATATTTACCTTTTTTAAAATACTTTTTTAATGTAAACCAGGAGAATTTCTCAAAGAATGTAGCCAGCATACCAGTGTTTTCTTACTTACAATGGCAGTACATAGTATTGTGGTTAAGAGATGAGCTTTTAATTTTTTTGAAAGCCCAGTTCTTGCTTTTTTTGACTCTAAGCTTGGTATAGCACTTCTATTCAGTTTTATCAGAGATAGAATAATTTAATTTAATTTAATTCTCAATATAATTTCCTGTGGCAAATTGAGAAGTGCTAAGTGGAATGCCACTTCAATTATAAACTTAAGTAAGTATGTTGGCCTGTTGGTTGCTGACAGTGGAACAGAATATTATAATTATTGTTTCCTAGTTGCTGTGATTATTTTTATCCTGAACTATTACAGTATTTCAAAATTATTATTCAGATCATCTTCTTGAAATCATGGTAGTTCAAGTCAGATTTATATCAACTATAGATAACTGTTAACAGTACTCAACTAGAATAATGTGTATTAGTTTTAAGTAATTCTATCAAAAAGAAAGTTGACCTCAGTGAAATATCTTTTCTAAACGAACTCAGAATTTATATGATTTTATTGATGTTATATGTTTGAGCCAAAAAATATTTTTGGCATATGGACCATGAGCTAAATATAGATATAGAACCATCATAAAGTTGGGGGTGGTGGTAAAAAGTTGTGTTTGATAGACTACAGTCACCAAAAAGTACTACAGGAATGACTCTTTAATGGCTTGAGTAAATACCTACCTTAATTTCTGAAGGAAAACAATATCAAGTTGTTTGAGCAGATTTTTCTCCCAGAAGACTTCTGTGGTACCTAGTCTTAGAGAACTGAATTTCCATTTTCCTAAAACAACCCTACATTTGTGTGACTCTTTAATTGATAGAATTATTCTGTAAAATCTAGCTCTTTTCTACTAGGAGAGGAAAAAGGAAATTTTTTGAGGTTTTATGCGATTTTAAAATGCTTTGTGCATTTTCCTGATTAGCAATTTTAGGCAAATGTCTGCTCTTCCAAATTTGTATTTGATTCCTCAATAACCTAGAAGTTATGGGTTTGCATGGGTACAGTAGTGAGCAATCTTAAGCTGATTCAGAGGGTCATGTCAGGTTCAGATTGACTTTTGATATAGTAGTAGGTTTGAGATACTCTGGTAAACTCTAGGTTAAGTTTAGTCTGTGGTCTTCAGTAATATCCCATTCAGAACTCAAGAGCAGCAGTACAGATAATTTAATCAGCTTGCCCATAATGAAACTTTCAGGCTTTTAGGGGTATATACTTAAATTATTAGTTGTATATGGATATACTGGGAAAGTTTTTTCTATTATCTTAATATATATTTAATTCTACTTGTAGATATTTTGAACAGAGGTAACCCCAGCTCACCTTCAAAGGGAATAAAGAATGAGACACTTACTCAAGGTATAGTATTATTGTACTATTTTAATTTTTAAATGAAATATTTTGACAAAATTGGTTGTATGGGAAAATATTCAATATATTGTGTAATTTTAAAATGCAGGTGTCGCTGATGCATTCAAGCCTACAAGTCAACACTACAAAGATCCAGCATCAGATCCAGTGGCTGCCTTGCCTAGATTTCATCCTGAATCTAAATCTTCACATAACTCTGTTATTGTTCAGAACGTGTCTAAACCTGTAAGTGTTTCTGAAACTATACAATTAGCTCAGGGACACATTGCATAGTATAATATCCAGTTAGAATTGTGGATTATTCATAGCTAGTCACCATTCCATTAAAGTATAATCACAAGCAGAGAATGTCAGTGTCTTTATGATACCTCAATCAGTACCCACAGTAATAACTGTAGGAACTAGCCAGCTCATCAATATCAGGTAATGTGCTTAAATAGGTAGAATATTGAAAACTATGCTATCTAAAGGTGAGTAAAAAATCAGTAATGATTGTTGCATAATGGCAAAACTGTTAAGATAGTAAATTGAACCAAGTATTCTTATTTGGGAAGATTGTTCTGAGGTCATTGTTCCTGTTTATTCTGAAAACATACTTTCATGTCTTAGCTTTTATTTTTTTTAAGTTTATTTATTTATTTTGAGCGAGAGCACACGTGCAAGCTGGGAAGGAGCATAGGGAGAGGGAAAGAGAGAATCCCAAACAGGCTCCACACTCAGCACAGAGCCCGGCATGGAGCTCAATCTCAAAGACCGTGAGCTGATATCAAGAGTCGGACGCTTAACCAACTGACCCACCCAGGCACCCCTAAAACTTTTAACAGAAGTAATAGTTAATGGTAATATTTAATATTTGTTATTCTGTTATTATGGGTCCTTATTCTAAATGCCGTATGTAAATTAATCTCATTTAATTCTTATGATTTCTCTATGAAGTAGACATTATTATTCCCATTTTATAGTTGAGGAAACTGAGACTCAGGCTAAATAATTCACTCAAGGCCATATAGCTGGTAAATAGATGATGGATCTGGGATTTCAATCCAGGTTAACCCAGACGTGTTTTGGTTTTTGTTCTTTAGGGTTTTTTTTAAAGCTTTTTTTTCATGTTTATTTGTTTATTTTGAAAAACAGAGATGAGCACACACAGGGGAGGGGCAGAGAGAGAGGGAGAGAGAGAATCCCAAGCAGGCTTTGTGCTATCAGAGCAGAACCTAACGCGGTGCTCAATCCCACAAACCGTGAGATCATGACCTGAGCTGACATCGAGTTGGATGCTTAACTGACTAAGCCACCCAGGCACCCCTAGCCCAGAGGTTTTAAAATATGTACATAAACACATCCATCCATCCATCTAGCATTGTTATACATAGAAACATTGCCTTAGAGCAATATTATAGTCCACATACCATTGGCGTTCCCCGAGACCCTTTCAGGGGTTCGTGAAGTTAAAACTTAAATTACACTGAGACATTTTCTCTTTTCTTAAAAATGAGAGACATTTGTACTGATGATACAAAAGCAATGGGGGGTAAAACTGTTGGTGCATTACTATGAATCAAGGCAGTGGCACCAAATGGGTGCTAGTAGTTTTTGTATTAGTGACCATCAAACACTCAAAATAGAAAAATTTCACTTTCACTTAAGAATAACCTTGAAGATGTAATAAATTACTAATTTTATTAACTCTCAGTCCTTGAATACACTTCTTTTGAAATACTTCGTGTGATGAGATGGGTAGTATGCATAAATGATTTCTGTATCTACAGTATAATAAAGGTTTTCTTGAGGAGAACCTTGAACTGTAAGTTGAACTAGCTGCTTTTTTTAATGGAATGCCATTTTTGCTTGAAAGGATGATCAACAAAGCACCATGTATTAATTATTGCTGCATAATTATAGGATCAAAAACTTAGCAGTTTAAAATAATATGTACTTATTATCTTGTGGTTTCTGTTAGGAGGCAGGGTACGGCTTTACTGGGTCCTCTGCTCTAAGGTCTCACAAGGCTGCAATCAAGGTGTCAGCTAGAGCTGCCATATCATTTAATATTGCTTCCAAAGTCACATGGTCATTGGCAGTATCCAGTTCTTTGTGGGTTGTCAGACTGAAGGCTGCTGTCAGCCAGAGACCCCTCAGTTCCTTGCTATGTAAGCCTTCCTAACATGACTGGTTGCTACCTCAAAGACAGCGAGGGAAAGTGAATCCTTAGCGTGATGGGATATATACCATAATCATGTACATTCTATCATGTTTGCCATACTCTGTTGGTTAGAAACAGTCACAGGCCCTACCCACACTTAAGGGGAGACAACACAAGGGTGTAAACATCAGGAGGGAGTCATGGGGGCCACCTTTAGAATCTCCCACACAGTTTTTCAGCCCTAAAAAATGTACGAAGCATGCCTATCCTAGAAAAAAAAAACCTGATAATATTCTTGCCAATGATAAGATTTGAGCTTTCAAGCAAAAATTAGATTTTTGTGGGGTTAACTGGCTGGCTCAGTTAGAGGAGCATTGGACTCTTGATCTCAGAGTTGGGAGTTCAAGCCCCATGTTGGGGGCTTTAAATAAAACGTCTTTAAAAAAATAGATATTTGGGGCGCCTAGGTGGCTCAGTTGGTTAAGCGGCCGACTTCGGCTCAGGTCACAAACTCACGGTTCATGAGTTTGAGCCCTACATCGGGCTCTATGCTGACAGCTCGGAGCCTGGAGCCTGCTTTGGATTCTGTGTCTCCCTCTCTCTCTCTCTCTCTGCCCCTCCCCTGCTCATGCTTTGTCTCTCTTGTCTCTCAAAAATAAATAAAACCATTAAAAAAATTTTTTAATAGATTTTTGGGGCACCTGGGTGGCTCAGTTGGTTAAGGGTCCGACTCTTGATTTTGGCTCAGAGTTAGTGGGATTGAGCCCCGGTTGGGCTTCATGCTGACAGCCTGCTTGGGATTCATTCTCTCTCTCTCTCTCTCTCTCTCTCTCTCTCTCTCTCTCTCAAAATAAATAAATAAACTTTTAAAAATAGATATTTGGAAAACTTGTATCTGCATTCTGAAACAATTATCAATAATAATATGAGATCTGGAGTAGTAGTCCAGAAAACCTGAATTAAAAATGAGAGACTTTGGGGTGCCTGGCTGGCTCAGTCACG
Source organism: Cryptoprocta ferox (assembly GCA_028646485.1). Classification (NCBI taxonomy): domain Eukaryota; kingdom Metazoa; phylum Chordata; class Mammalia; order Carnivora; family Eupleridae; genus Cryptoprocta; species Cryptoprocta ferox. The sequence continues at coordinate 18,781,200 of CM053579.1, forward strand.
GTAGTGAGTTTTAGACCCATATGGAAGCGTAGAGCTTACTTAAATAAATCAAACTTTATAAGGAAAACAAAGAAAAGAAAATGAGAGGCTTGAGTGCTGATTCTAACTAGAGCATTGTCACAACCTTAGTGGGCCTCACTTTCTTCATTTCTAAAACGAGAATATTTACCCAAACTACTGGTTCTCAAACTTGGATCCTCTAAGCATGGAGCTTAGCATGGAGCCCAACGTGGGGCTTGAACACATGACCCTGAGATCAAGACCTGAGCTAAGATCAAGACTCGGATGCTTAACTGACTTAGCCACTCAGGCACCCCTGTGATTGTCCTTTTTAATATCAGTGTGATGTAGCTTAAGGGCACAGGCTTTATAATCAGGCCGACCTGGGTTCTGATTCCAACTTCGGAATCAGTAATAAGCTGAACTGTATTGGGAACTTTACTTAACTAAGTATACTGAATTTTATCTATTTATAAAGTGGGAGATAATATTAGGTCTTTATTAGTACTGTTGTGACAACTACTCGATATAATACATATGCTGTAAAAGAGTCAAGTACATTTTAAATAGATAATTGGTGGCTATTATTTCAGTTGGAAAGGTGAGAACTTGAATCTCAAAAGTGACTGGCCCAAGGTTCCACAGTTAAATAATACATGGAGGTCTTTTAAATCCCAGTCTATTGCCTATTGTACACCTCACTATTGTATTTAGTATCTTTCTGAACTATTTTTTGAGATATAAAAAATTCCCAGTTGCAGAATTATTTTAGTAAGTTATTCGTTGAATAATATATCTGCTGTCTGAAGTGGTGGTACTTAATTGGCCAGAGTATCACCTAGGAAAAGGTTTAAAGTATTAACTTTATTTGGAGGAACTTCTGTTAAAGAACTGTTAGGGGAATTGCTAGTGAATATTTTTCCATTTGTATGTGCAAATGTTTGGAGAAAATACTTACCTTGCAGTAAGAGTATGCTTGGTACAGTTAAGTCATAAAGCCATTATTGAGTCATAGAGCCATTTTACATAATATATGTTAAAGCTCAAATGCAAAAATCTGCCTGTTATGCCTCAAATTCTAGGAATGGAATGGTTTGAGTCACTTCAATATCTGTCTCCATAAATTCTTAATAAACCCATGTAAACAGAAAATGTAATAACAAAGTAAAATTCTAAAAACCTGGTTGTTTTTCTACTTGTAAGCACTAAATATGCAAGCAAGATCCTTATATTCCCATTGTAAAGGTAATACGTATGAGGGTGGTAGTTAGAAAGAAACGGGGCACCTGGGTGGCTCAGTCATTTAAGCATCCGACTCTTGATTTCGGCTCAGGTCATGATATTTCAGTCATGAGATGGAGCCCCGCATTGGCTCCACGCTAGGCATGGAGCCTGCTTGAGATTCTCTCTCTCCTCCCCCTGTCCCTCCTCCGCTCTCCTGTGCTGGCGCACGCTCGCTCGCTGTCTCTCTCAAAAAATACATACTGTACTTTTTGGTTTCTTGCAGATGGTTAGTATGGTATAGAGAATATATCAATCAAGATTATATTTCATACACAGATAACTTATTTTTTCACTGAACTTTATATTGGAAACATTTTTCTTTGTCATTGAATATTTTTCAAAAGCATGATGTTTTATTATAGTCTATAATTCAGTGTATTTAACCATTCCTGCATTGTTGGACATACAGATTTTACTTTTTGCTATGATAAATAATTCTCCATTAAATATTTTCATTTCCTTAGCATAAATCCATGTAAGTGGAATATTAGGATCAAAGGATTTGAATTTTCTGAGAGAAAGAGCGCGCATACGTGCGCATAAGAGGGGGAGGGGCAGACAGAGAAGGGGGCAGAGGATCCAAAGCAGGCTCTGCACTAACAAGCTGACAGCAGTGAGCCTGATGTGGGGTTTGAACTCACGAACTGTGAGATCATGACCTGAATCAAAGTTAGATGCTCAACCTACTAAGCTACCTAGGTGCCCTAATTTGAACTTTTTAAAGCCCTTGATGGATACTGCCAAAATTTTCTTGCAAAAAAGTTTTACCAAAATAGGTCTACTTTGCCAATAATATTGTCATTATTTTTTAATTTTAACTTTTTATTTCAAACTAGTTTAAGATTTACAGAAAAATTATAAAAGTAATCCAGAGAATTCCCATATACCCCTTACCCAATAGATGCTAATTTTGACAGATAGTAATAATCATCTTTGTATTTTATTGCTTATTAGTAATTAAGTCATTAAGGTATTTTATAGATAGATATACATATATATGTATACATATTATTGGTTACATTTACCTTTATAAAAGTTTATGAAACTAAATAATGATAACTTTTTACAGGATTTTACAAAGAATTTATCACAAGTTGATTCGGATGATTCTTCAGATTTGCTGTTTGACTTGACCCAGGATACAATTCCACTGTCCCAGGAGGGATCAACAATTTATATAGAAGGTTTGGCTTAGCACATTTTATAAATATAATTAAAAAAACTTAATGAATATACATGTGGAATGAATTTCTATATTGAAACCCATACCTTCAAGTTAAGTTTTTCATATACCATAAGATAGAAGCTAATAATCCCTGACTGCCTTTCTTGTGTGATTATTTATAAATTTGTACTTAATAATAGAATATTGTATTTCTTTCTGTTAAGTTAGCTGACATGTATTTTTTGAGCTCATTCTCACTTGGAACCAGCCATGGCCTGAAAAATCTTAATATATTCTGTGAGTCAAAGTTCCTTGATGTCCTGATACTATCATTTTAAAAAAAACTATTAAACATTTAGAAGGCCATTAGTATGAGAAAAAGTACATGGTTATAGTTGATTTTTTAAATAGGCTAGTGTCTTTCTTTCCAAATAAATCATATTAATGTGACAGTTAAATATGATTATAGAGTGTTATTATAAAAGGGCAGTATTTAAAAAAGTTATTTGCACATAGTAAGTACTTAGTAAATACCCATTGTAGGAATAATGAAAATTTTCAATTGAAGTATTACAGTTCTTTGATTGTGTAACATAACAAAGTTCTTCATTAACTTCATATAAATTAGTATGCTATGAATTTTAGTTGAAAAATTCCCTATAATCATAGCAATTACTGTTTGTATATTAGTACATTTGTTATATTTTACTAAATGGACAGAGGTACGTAAGGATTTTTTTCAATATTGAATTGTTTACTAACAAATTCATGCACATTTTCCAAACCAAAATAGAAGAACATTTATAGTAATATGAGTGCCAAAAATATTTTTCCCATTTTGATAATACTTGGTTTATTTACCAATCTAGGTGTCACTTATCTAGTTAGTAAAATAGCCAAGAACCAAAATAAATGAGGAGGTAAAATAGTTGTCTGAAGTCTGATTTTCTAAAGCATATGATCTTTATTCATAGAAAATGTCTGAAATCTTGAAGCTTCTAGGGGGTATAGACAGTGATGCCTACTCCCCCTGTAAAGTTTGTTGTATTAGAGGGAGTGGAACTTTACCTTGATGGTGAATGGTATTATAGTTGATTAGGAAGGTATAGGTTTGAGCCTGTATTCCACGGTTTTTGTGACCTTTATCAAGTCACTTCTTTATACTTCGGTTTTCTCATTTTATTGAAATATATACTTTTATTTTTCTCAGATAATACATTCATTCTCCAGACCTGAAGTCAGCCATTTGGAGATATAATTTTAATTCTTGCTCTACTTATCTCAGGGCTTTTTTGAGGCTCAAATGAGATAACTGAGAAATGGTTAATGCATTAAAGCTTTAAAGAACTTGACAGTAAACAGTTGTTAGAATGATAATTATGAATAATAATATGTATTATGTGTTCAGAAGCCTAATTAATGGACTCCTGTCTAGAATGATCATAGAAGGGTCTTGGAGAAGGTTGGATTTGAACTTGATTTTGAAGAATGAGAATAGAATTTTTATTGGCACTGTTGAAGATAGTGAAGAGCACAAGCCAAAGACAGTAGAAATAAACTAGTTAAAGGGTTAGAATTTAAAACTATTGATTTACTCATGATTTAAAAAATTATATATGAAACAGTCTATATTTACTGTACAGCCTGCTAGATAATCAGTTGCCAAAATACCAGCACTCATTGGTTGTTCAAGTAACCTAAGTATCTGAGAAGAATGTTAGTGATTACACAGAAATTGGTTCTAAGTGCCTACAGTATAGCTGTCAGTAAGCATGTGCTTCAAGATGGCGAAAATCATTTCTATGTTATCTTAAAGAATGAAACACATATTAGACAGAGGAGCCCACTAATGCAATACTATTATTTTCCTGTTATTTATTCTACTGCTTCTCCTATTACTGTACAATTGGGAGCATTAAAATAGGATGTGCAGTTTTAGAATCTTTATCACAAAGTACAATTGCGTGTTATTTTCAAGAGGACTTTTGCTGGGTCTGGTTATAGCCTAAATAGCCCCACATGTCATCCAAATGCCCCGAACTACATGATTCTTTAGCCTTTAAGGTGATAGTTTTCAAACTCAAAACTGTCTTTAGTAATGAAATCTCCTCAAACAAAATTTTATGTAAAAGTCTAATTTCTTTAAAAAGGTAAATAGAGAGTTTTTCTGTCTAATTTGCATACTGTATTCCTTAAGACAAAACCATTAGCCTCAGGGGCATATAGTTTGAAAGCCATCATACTAACTTTTTAAGCCTTTTCATATGAATGTGCGAGGTTTTTTATAAGTATCTTAGAGTTTTTCTCTAAATTTTTAAAATAAAAGTTGTTTTTGTTTACAAGCCCAAAGGTATAAGTATCTGAAGATAAATCTGTTTCATGAGAACTGAGCTTAGAATGTTCTCTGTGCTTCAACTTTTTTTTTTGCTTAGGATTTTCTTGGTCTGACTTCTTTTATGTTATATGTTATATAAATATATGTATATATTTATATATATTTATTTGGAAGTATTCTTACAATTTTCTTGCATAAAAACTTTATTACATGATTTGTTCAAATGCATGTAGTTCATAGTAGCTATTTGTATAATTTCTATTGATCATATAAATTTTGATCATTATTGCCATTTGTATGCTGTAATTCAATTATATCATCTTTAATTTAGCTGCAGAGTATTTTTACTTAAATTTAAATGTAAAGCCATTTTAGTAGCATTTGTAAGGAATGTTCTATACTAAAGTATTTACAAATATTTTTCCCACTATTTAAATCATTGTAGGTATAGATGAAACTCTGCCTATAATAAAACGTTCTTCTACTTCTAAAGTAAACAGTGTTAATCCAAAAAAGCCAAAGACCAGTGAAAGTGATTCTGACATAAGTCCTTGTGCTTCATTGTCTTTAACTAACTCTCCTTCGGTGGCATCTTCCCATGTTATGATATCAAAAGGTAAATATGAATCTAGCATATGAAATAGAAATTATATTACTTATACATAAATTTTAGACATTCTAATGAATTTTTAAACTTTTATTACTGGTTGTTTAATGTTTAAAAAATAATTTGAGTCATAAAAATCCTTAATCTCTTTTAGGTACAAATACCTCATCACCTCACTATAAAACTGGAGCACCTTTTCTAAGATCTTGTCCAAGGTGCAATGTAAAGTTTAATCTTTTGGATCCTTTGAAATATCACATGAAGGTAAAACTTTTTCAAAATTTGATTTTTAAAAATTTTGACAAGTCTCTGAAAACATTAAGGATCTATATATAGTAAATGCTAGTTTGGGTATTTAGTAAGAAATTTTCTCATTGCTATTTTTATATAACTTAAGTAAAAATTGATACTCATGATGATGGTCTTTACACAATTTTTAAAAATATTTCCCAGTCATGAAATTTTAAAAATTTAGCTTATGTATATGATAGTATATGCATATTGTATTTTACAGGGGATGTGGGGGTATTAGAGGATAGCAAGGAATCCTTGATAATTTTATTAGATGTGATAATGCCTTTATCGGCCATAAAATTATCAATAAAAATATCCATTTTCTGGAGCTGGATGCTGAAGGAAGGTGAAATTGACAGTATTTGGAAGTTGCTTTAAAACTTAAGGATGCTAGACTAAATCTTTAGCTGTTGCTTTTTCTAAGAGACGTGATTGTCATGATCTCTCTCTGAGGCTTTAGAATATATGAATACATTAAACACAGTATGTAGTACTTTAAGAAATAGAATAGTCCCAAGTGAGGAGGGGATCTTCTCTACCTCTGACCTGCTTATTATTTTTTTTAATGTTTGTTTATTTTTGAGAGAGAGAGAAAGCTGGAGAGGGGCAGAGAGTGAGTCAGTGGATCCAAAGCAGGCTCTGCACTTGTCAATGCAAAGCCAGATGTAGGGCTTGAAATCATGAACCGTGAGATCATGACCTGAGCTGAAGTCAGATGGTTAACCGACTGAGCCACCCAGGCACACCCCCACTCCGATCTCTTTAAAGTATTACATCTAGAAGATTTTGTAAAAAGTCCAGTGTTAGTGACAGCCCTCAGAGTGTTTGCAGGTGTTGGAGCTTTCCCAGGTGAATCATTTATTTCTCAGATCTTAACATTTCTTTCTCTTCATTTCTGGCATTTTTTTTAATTTAAAAAATATTTTAAGATTTATTAATTTTAGAGAGACTGCAAGCAGGAAAGAGGCTGCGGGGGGCGGACAGAAGATCTGAAGTGGGCTCTGCGCTGACAGCAGCGAGCTTGATGCAGAGCTTGAACTCACGAGCTATGAGATCATGACCTAAGCCAAAGTCAGATGCTCTACTGACTGAGCAACCCAGGTGCCCATCATTTCTAGCATTTTACCACTTTCAGGGCAAATATCTGTGGCAAATCTCATTTGCAAAACCATTTGCCCCTACCCATGAAAATGGTTCATGGGTGGAGGAATCCTCTCCTGCTCCGGGGTAGCCTCCAATCGAATTGCTTTATTCAATCCCATTGCTTTATTCAATCCCAAAAGGTTCCCAGATAAGTTAGTCCTGTGACAGCTACCAAGTCATGCAGGGACTGCAGCCTTTGTTTGGTAGGGCCCTCAGGGCCCCGGGCCGAATCACCCCTAGCTCTATATGCAGGTCCAGGGGATTAGGGGGATCCCTGGGCAGCTGGGCACCCAGTGCTTGAATCTCTGTACATACTGTATTTTAACTTTTAATGAAAATAGTGTATTAATCAGAATATTTTAGGGGAGCCCGGGTGGCTCAGTCAGTTAAGCACCCGACTTCAGCTCAGGTCATGATCTCATGGTTCTTGGGTTCAAACCCCGCATCAGGCTCTGTGCTGACAGCTCAGAGCCTGGAGCCTGCTTTGGATGCTGTGTCTCCTCCTCTCTCTGCCCCTCCCCCACCTGTGCTCTGTCTCTCTCTCTCTCTCTCTCTCTCTCTCAAAAGTAAATAAATATTAAAAAATTAGAAAAATATAAAAATAAAAAATCAGAATATTTTATTGACTAGGTCATCCCATTCTTCAAACCTCTTGTAAAGCAGACATTTTGTTAGGTGCTTAATCTTTCATGGTACTTAAAAATTCCTTTCTTTAATGTTATTTTTTTGTCTGGTATACGCATGTCACATTACTCAATTAAAATCTTAGTCTTGCGTTTTAATGTTTAATCGTCAGGCATAAACTAATCGTGGAACATTTCACAAGTAATGCGTATAGTTTGTATGATTGTTATAAATTAATTCTAGTTTTATGGTGGTGTAGGAAGCTCTTGAAATTAGGTTTTAGGTAATTTTCTTTTTAAAAAGTTCATTTATTTTGAGAGGGAGAAAGAGTAGGGGAGGGCAGAGAGACGGAGGCGGGGAGAGAGAATCCCAAGCTGGCTCTATGCCCAGTGCAAAGCCTGTCCCAGGGCCTAATCTCATGACTGTGAGACTATGACCTGAGCTGAAATCAAGTGTCATGCTTAACCCACCGAGCCACCCAGGGACTGCTTAGGTGATCTTCAAAATATTAATGAGTATGAGGTCTAGGTATTACTCCACTTAAAATATTTCAGTAGATATTGCAGTGTTCTGTATGTCTGTGGAAAGATAGTCTGTATTCTTGCATGCCCAATATAAATGGTAGGCCAGGGGAAAGGAGGCGAGAAAAAAGGCCATGTAGATTATATTCAGGAAAGAGGGGATGAGAAGAGTGCAAAGCAAAGAAGCAACTTAGGAAAAGTTATTGCTTGCTGTTTCAAAGATTGGCAGATGTTTCACTGAAATTCAGCATTTTATAAAAAATATAGAAGTATTCTAAAATTCCAAGTACAATCTTTATTCTTGGGCAAAACTGTATTTGATCTATGATTATTTCCACCTCCCTGAGTGTGATTCCCATGATCTGGACTTTGGGTTTTGGTTTTATATAAGAATTAACATCTACCAGCATTTTCAATCTTCCTATCTATGTATTATAGAGATACTTGATGTTTCTATGTTTTACGTTATAGATGGAAAGTGAAAAGAAAGGGCTGACTTTTTTAGTTATTTTTGGTTAATTTAATTGGGGGTGGGTGGGTAATATAGTCACGTGATTCAAAAAGTGTAAGAAGGTAGATGTTTTCATCATCCTTACCATCAAGGAAATGCAAATTAGAACTACGATGAGATATAACCTCACACCTGTCAGAATGGCTAAAATCAACAACAGGTGTTGGCAAGGATGTGGAGAAAAGGGAATTCTCTTACACTGTTGGTAGGAATGCAAACTGATGCAGCCTCTATGGTAAACAGTATGGAGGTTCCTCAAAAAGTTAAAAATAGAACTACCCTATGATCCAGCAATCACACCACTGGGTATTTACCCAAAGAATACAAAAATACTAATTCAAAGAGGTACATGCACCTCTATGTTTATAACAGTATTATGTACAATAACCAAGATATGGAAGCAGCTCAAATGTCCATTGATAGATGAATGGGTAAAGGAGATGTGGTATATGTACGCAATGGAATATTATTCAGCCATAAAAAATGAAACCTTGCCATTTGCAATGACATGGATGAAGCTAGAGAGTATAATGCCAAGCAAAATAAGTCAGAGAAAGACAAATACCATATGATTTCACTTATATGTGGGATTTAAGAAACAAAACAAATGAGCAAAGGGAAAAAAAGAGAGGCAAACCAAGAAACACACTTTTTTTTACTTTATTTTTTTTTACTTTATAGTTTATTGTCAAGTTGGTTTCCATATAACACCCAGTGCTCTTCCCCACAAGTGCCCTCCACCATGACCATCATCCCCTTCCCCTTTCCCCCTCCCCCTTCAGCCCTCACTGTGTTTTCAGTATTCAAAAGTCTCTCATGATTTGCCTCCCTCCCTCTCCCTCTTTTCCCTCCTTCTCCTCCCCATGATCCTCTGTTAGGTTTCTCCCGTTAGACCTATGAGTGAGAACATATGGTATCTGTCCTTCTCTGCCTGACTTACTTCGCTTAGCATGACACCCTCGAGGTCCATCCACGTTGCTACAAATGGCCAGATTTCATTCTTTCTCATTGCCATGTAGTATTCCATTGTAGAGATGAACCACATCTTCCTAATCCATTCATCAGTTGACGGACATTTAGGCTCTTTCCATGATTTGGCTATTGTTGAAAGTGCCGCTACAAACATTGGGGTACATGTGCCCCTATGCATCAGCATTTCTGTATCCCTTGGGTAAATCCCCAGCAGTGCTATTGCTGGGTCATAGGGGAGTTCTATTGATAGTTTTTTGAGGAACCTCCACACTGTTTTCCAGAGGGGCTGCACCAGTTTACATTCCCACCAACAGTGTAGGAGGGTGCCCGAAGAAACAGACTCTTAATTATTGAGAACAAACTTATAGTTACCGGGGGTGGGGGGGGATGGGTGAAATAGGTGATGGAGGTTAAGGAATGTACTTGTTCTGAGGAGTACCAGGTGTTGTACGTAAGTGTTGAATCACTGTATTGTACCCTGGAACTAATATAACACTGTATGTTAGCTAACTTGGATTAAAATAAAAACATAAATAAAAAAGAAAGTGTACAGTGAAGAATCCCACCCTGTCTCCTATTTGCCTGGTTCCTATTTGCAAAGGAAATTTTTTTTTAATGTTTTATTTACTTTTGAGGGGTGGGAGGGGCAGAGAGAGGGGGAGACTGACAATCTGGAGCAGGTTTTGAGCTGACAGCACAGAGTCCCATGCGGGGCTCGAACTCAGAACCTCAAGATTATGACCTGAGCCAAAGTTGGACACTTAACCGACTGAGCCACCCAGGTGCCCCGAAATAATTTTTTATTAATTTGTTTTATGTCCTCTTTGACATTCTTTCTGAATGTACAGGCACACATGAATGTTCTTATTTTCCATATATTTTATACACAAACCATAGCATATTACATATATTTCTTCACTTGAAGAAAGTGGCACACATGCTCTAAAATGTAGCCTTTGTTCATTGTAGTATTGTTTGTGATTAAAATTATGTGAGGCTTTTACATTTTAGCTTCACATTTTTATCAGTTAAATTTTTATAATATAAGGATTTCCATTTTGAAAAAATGAAAATTTTAGATTATTTGTGGATAATCTTTTGCCATTATTATACATACATAGCTTGGTATACTACAAAGATAATATTTTCTTCCAAAGGAAGAATTTTAGAGGGTAAGTGAAACATCCTGTTGATCTAAGGCACGTTACTAAGCTTTAAAGTATTATTTAATCCTTAGGAAATTCGTTAGACGAGATCTTTTTCTCCTAGTTTTATAGCCAATTATTGGTGTTGCTGATATTCAAACCTCGGTCTCATTGATGGCGAAGTCCAGGTTCCCACAATTTTCTCCCCAAATTGAAAATTGTATGGGCTGTTTTCTTGGATATTCTGTAGAAACTTGAAAATAAGGGGTGTTATTTGTAATTAGAGTATGGAATTTAATAGTTATCAGTCAGTTCTAACATACAAATATGTTATTTAGGTTCATGTATCTTCATTTATATTCATCTACCTGCTCTGCCATTTTTCAAGTTGGTCTCCAAGTCTCAAATTAATACTATTTTCTTTGATATCTTCCAGTTCTGTTTTATGGCTGCTGCTATTTAGGATATAGATGGATCTATCTCTTTTAACTTCATTGTGAATGTATCCTATAGCATTTTTATGAAGTGGTCCCTTTTTGGCTTGGATTCTATTTTGTTTGACATTTATATTCTTTGTTTATCTTTTTATTTTCACCCCTTCCATATCACTTTGTTTTTGGTACGTCTCTTTCACAGAATTGTTTTTTCTTTTTTGATCCTATGTGAAATTTCTTTTTTCAATAGTTGGGTTAAGCCCACCCATTTGTATTCATTAACAGGATAGATTTAATTGATCTGACAGGTTTAATTGGTTTTGATTCTGTCACAATTTTTTTTGTGCTTTATTTTTCTAAGGTTTTCACTTTGTGGTTGCATTTTGAGTATGTAGTTTGAGTTATTAGAAAAGTTTATATTTTTGCGCTCTAGTTATTCTTAAAGAATTCTTCTAGAGAAACTCCACAACTGAAAACTGTGTATAATAAATGAATTAGTTTTATCTCATTGAAAATTAAAAGTTTATGTATGTAAGTATTCCACATTAAGATCAGTTTATATGAAGTCTTGGGAGTTTTTTAAGTTTATTTATTTATTTTGAGGGGCGCCTGGGTGGCTCAGTCAGTTAAGCTCCAACTTCAGCTCAGGTCATGATCTCACAGTTTGTGGGTTTGAGCCCCGCATCGGGCTCTGTGCTGACAGCTAGGAGCCTGGAGACTGCTTCAGATTCTGTGTCCCCCTCCTCTTCTGCTCATGCTCTTTTTTTCCTCTCTCTCTCAAAAATAAAATAAACGTTAAAAATTTTTAAGTTTATTATTTTTGAGAGAGAGACAGGGAAAGAAAGGGCATGCACACGAGCAGGGGAGGGGCAGAGAAAGAATCCCAAGCAGGCAGTTTGTAGCCTGTTACGGAGCTTGAACCCATGAACTGTGAGATCATGACGTGAGTCAAAATCAAGAGTTAGACACTTAACCAACTGAGTCACCCAGGCACCCCTAAGCTATATCATGACAACTATTAAATGAATGACTTTAGGCCAAGGATCAAATTATTATTAAATATTTGCATCTGAAAATTTTACTTACAAGGAATATGGTATTAGATATATAGCCATCCCTGGTCTTAAGGTTTTTAATTTGTTTTTGAAATTATTAAGATAATGGATGTTTATTGTTTGAATTTTTTAGATTATATAAAGAAAGAAGGAAAATTTTGGTAACTCTCCAGATATATTGCCAAGCCTATTTTTACATAAGCTGGCCCTCATAAAACACAGAATCATTTTATGGTACCCAACTTTTTAAAGAGATGTAAATAAAGCATACATATATATTTTTTCTCTTTCAGCGTTGTTGTCCAGACATGGTAAATAAGTTCTTGGAAATGATTAAAGCAGAACTTATAAATACGGAAAATAAAAATAAGACTGGTGCAGAAAAAGGAAAATTAATTATGTTAGTTAGTGACTTTTACTATGGAAAACATGAAGGAGCTATTGATGACGAACAGAAGACTTACACAACCTTTAAATGCTTCAGTTGCTTGAAAGTTCTTAAAAATAATATTAGGTATGTAAATATTCTATTTCTGTTTGAAAATTGGTATGCTACTGATGTAAATATCATATCTTTATTTTCCTGTGCGATTCTAGATAAGCAATTTTAGCACTTTCTACTAAGAATAAAGGCAGATTATCGTGTTGAAAAGCTTTTGTTTTTTACTGTATTTAAGGGGTTTGACACTTGGATCCACTTTGTTGTATTATTTTAATAAAGCTTAAAAAAGGTCAAAATTTGTTTTAACTTAAAAATCACATTTGTCTGTATTTATCATTGAACTAGGAATTTTCAATGAGACATTTTTATTATTTAGCTACTTTTTAATCTACTTTTCCTATAATAAGAACTACTACTTTATCCAGTTTGACCTCCTCCATATTAGCCTTATTTAATGCTCTAGTGTTTTAATTCATATGTATCATTTTTACCACATTTACCTTACAGAGGAAGTGATGTTTTTAAAATATTTTTTAATGTTTATTTATTTTTGAGAGAGAGAATGCACGAGCGGGGAAGGTGCAAAGAGAGAGGGACAGAGGATCCAAAGCGGGCTCAACACTGACAGCAGTGAGCCCGATGCAGGCTCAAACTCACCATCTGTGAGACCATGACCTGAGCTGAAGTCAGACACTCAACGAACTGAGCCACCCAGGCACCCCTAGAAAGTGATATTTTTTGATGATCTTCTTTAGAGAAGTACCAGTTTATGAAACTTGTCTACTTTGATTTTATAATTTAACATATTTTAAAAGTTGAGATTTAATTCTCAATTTTGAAGATTTTGAAGATTTATACATGTATGCTTTACATTTTAGGAACTTAATACCTTGCAGAGTAATATGGCCTATTACATATCTGTCGTCCTAAGTAAGATAGTATGAACAGAGTAACAAGCAAGACACACTGACTGGTATTTTTCATTGGTTATATAGTCCCATGTTTTTTCAATATTTTATTATAAAAATTTTCAAATATTCAGCAAAATTGAAAATATTTTACAGTGAACATTTGTATATTTACCACCTCGATTCTACCATTAACATTTTACCTCACTTGTGTTACCACATACCTATTCATCCATAGACTCCATCTGATGGTTTTTTTTTTTATATACTTTTCAGAGTAAATTGCAGATATCAGTGCACTTCCCTTAGATGATGTATTCACGTGTATATATATACGTATGTTATCACACACACGTATATGTAAACTTTTAAAAATATTTACCCTTGGTAACTATTCTTTGTAACTATCATTCTTAAGAATCCCACAGGTCTTTTTAAGCCTAGTGTTTATTTTATTTTCTGATGAATTCTTGGGTCCAAAATGAAGTACCTGGAAAACCCCTGAAATGCACTGTAATATAAACCTAAAATAATTATGAATGCTACATTTGTGGCAGTGCTTTCTATTTTTCAAAGACCCTTCACATATATATATTCATATAAGTTTTCACATTTTTTTTGACTTCTTTTATTAAGCCCTAATAGCCATCAATTGCTAGTGGCCCACTAGTTTAACAGAAGGGAATTGTGCTTTGAGATGTGACACTGAAACAATGTTATGATGAGAATTCTTTGACCTCCTTCCATATCTTTACCATTTTTACAGTAAAATACATCAGAAAATAATAGTAGTAACTTTGGTCAAATACATAGGAAAACGGGTCACTGGTTAAGTTCCTTATTATACTTAATATACTTACTATAGTTAAATGTTAGGCTTATGATATTGGAAGTTCTTTCAGCAATAGCCTTTTGGTTTTTCCTTTCAGATTAGCCCATTTGATATTAAATATGATATTTCCTTTTTGTTTCATTTTAAAAGACTGGTTACAGATCTCTAGATTATCAGAATATCTAGAAATTTTAAGCTAACCATATTTTATAACACTTAGAAATCTTATAGCATTTTTGACATATTGTTTAATAAATAAAACCTGAACAGTAAACACTGGATAACCAAAGATGTTGTAGATGTTAAATAACATTTTACCTTAACAGTAAAGTCTAGGATGGCAAATTGATGGTTTTAGAGGGTGATAGAAGCTAATAGGTCAAGATTTCTACTCTCTGCCCTGTCAGGATACTGTAGGATTTTTTTTTCTACATTAAGTGTTATCAAAACCAGTTAGGGCTAGTTTATTCTGAGAATGGCTTTGTTGAGGGGGTTACTTTTTTCCACATCTCCATCTACTGGCTTGAGAAATGTGCACTGCTGATGGTAGCAGTGTAATAATTGAAAGATAGCTAGTTAACAGATCACTTTATACAGGTAGATTTTATTAAAAAGTTATGAGCTGAAAGTTTAATGGCTCATGACCTTTATATGTAAATATTTAGGCAAAACTGGGATTTTTAAAAATAGATTTTTGATAGAGATGATGTTAAAATTGAAGGAGGAAGGGCTCCTGGCTGGCTCAGTTGCAGAGCATGTGACTCTTGCTCTCAGGGTCTTGAGTTCAAGCCTCACATTGGGCATGGAGCCTACTTAAAAAAAATTAAAGGAAAAAAAATATGTCAAGGTGTACCATAAGCAGGAGGTGTGAGAAGATAAATGTTAAAACTTCCATATTATGATTGCTATGACATTAGGCTGATGACATCATCACTTCAAGATTATATCCTTTAGGGACTCATAACGAGTAATTGTTAATATTTGACTCCATATAGCTTTACTTTGAAATTCAGTAAAAAGTTTCAGTAAGCCTTCTGAAATAGATCTGCCTTTTTATATTGTACTCTCTGCCATCAAAGGTCCTAATTCCTTCCCATAAGAAACCTATTAGAGAAACTGACATAGCAGAATGTAGAAAAATTGACTGTGCTACAGGGGGCACAGTCTGTGGGTCAAAATGAAGCATTCATGCTAATAGTAAACCAGTATCATGAAATAAAACAATGTTCTTGTAATTAAGAAAAGCTCTTGTAATTATAGGTATTAAAATTGCTACTACATGCATTTACAAACCAAAACAGAAACAAAAATACTAATTTGTCTTTTAAGCAGCTGAAACCTATTGTATATCTTTAAGACCTTTAAAAAAGACTTCTCTGACTCTGTAACTGCTTTTGGTGACAGGGTTTTCTTTCTTTATGTATTTAATGTATTTAATGTATTTAAAATATAAATAGTATTTATATGGAAAAGAAGCTTGTTGTTTTTCTTTACAAACTTTTTAAAATCTGAAATAATGATGAAGAGTTGTAGCAAATCAGTGGTATTTCATATGAACTACATTAATGGATGATTTTCAAACAAAGATGCAAAGAGAAATGTTTCCTGAACCACCTAATGAAAGTGATTATTTAAAGTGCACACTTTTCTAGAAGACTTTAAGGCTTTGGAGATATCATTTTGAGTGATACAACTGTATTTTTAACATTTAGGTTCAAGTACTTATTTGTGAGTTTTTTCCTTGGTTATCAATCTGAATATTTGCACCTGTTGACAATCATTTATAGGTTCATGAACCACATGAAGCATCATCTGGAACTTGAGAAGCAGAACAGTGAGAGCTGGGAAAACCACACCACCTGCCAGCACTGCTATCGTCAGTACCCAACACCATTCCAGTTGCAGTGTCACATTGAGAGTACACACACTCCACATGAGTTTTCTAGTAAGTCACCATTTTGCTGAAGTCGTGAACATCCATGATTTTGGTCATCTAAGCTATGCGGAGTCCTTACAATTTCTGATAAGAAACATAAGAATAAGAAATAGACTTTAGATTGGATGGCACAGTTAAAAAACAAGTTTTAACTTGTATAAACTTTTCGATAGAATTACTTTATGAAACTGAAGTCCGTCTTGTAAATAGAAACTTCCTTTGCATAATTCATGCATTGTACATAGGGGGCTAAGTTAGAAAATTCTAAGTTTTCTTAGAATTTTATACTAAGAAGTATAAAATTTTATACTAAGAATTTTATACTTAGTATAACTTATACTAAGTTTTAACTTGTATAAACTTTTCGATAGAATTACTTTATGAAACTGAAGTCCGTCTTGTAAATAGAAACTTCCTTTGCATAATTCATGCATTGTACATAGGGGGCTAAGTTAGAAAATTCCAATGCCCCGATTTGCAATTATGGAATCCATGGCCTTGATTTACACCCTAATAAAAGTAACTGCGATGAAAGTTAAAAATCATGGAGTCTAGAGTGAGCTAGGATTTAAATTCCAGTTCTGCATCTTAACATAGCTGGTAAGACCTCCGGTAAGTTATTTAATCTTCCTGTGCCTCAGGTTCCTCATCTGGAAAATGGGGATAAAAATAGCAGTACCTCTCTCAGTGATGGCATATAAATAAAGTCCATAGAATAGCATTACAGAGTTAACAACTCTAGAACTGTTGGAACCACCATCACTATTACTATTACTGTTATTACTTATTGCCATTGTTATGGATATACAAAATGAATCTTTTATATACATCCTTAAAATGGTATAATATGTTCTTTCCACTTTCAGCTATTTGCAAAATCTGTGAATTATCATTTGAAACTGAACATGCCCTTTTGCAACATATGAAGGACACTCATAAACCTGGTGAAATGCCATATATTTGCCAGGTACACATTTTATCATGTACTTAGATGTTTGCTTTACTTTCATGTGCCACAAAATTGTAAACTATTGATCTTTTTAACTGTTTGAATAAAACGAGTTACTAAAATTGAAGACACTTTTCAATAGTGGAAACTCCTTGATGTAACTCATATACATGGGCAGTGGTGGCTTGGACTTCGTAGGCCATAGTTTACTGACCCCTGTGCTAGACAAACAAAATGCCCTGGTGCAGAAAGACAATGTATGGATTTTCTTACCATGTAGAAAAGAATATAGACATGACAGAGAAAATAAGAAATGTTATTATTTATGGTGAACTCAACTAAATGCTTTGAGACCAGTATTTTTCCAGAATTTGAAATGCTTCCCGATCAGATAGCAAGATAAGATAAATTTCCTCTGTCATAGCCTGGGTGCTATTTAAAATCCAAAGAAGAGAGTACTCTATTTTATATAGCAGGAAAAACTTTCTAGGACAAGAGGTGTCAGAATTTGAAAATTCAAGCAAGATGGAGGGGGGTAGTAAGTCTGAAAAAACGAAGAAAAACTAGTTATATTTAGGAATATATCCCTAAACTTTGAATAGTAATTTTTCTGTTTCAAAGATTGTACTTACTATTTTCAGTAATAGAATTCTTGATTGTATAGGCAGCAGAGCTGAATTAGCATTACATAATATTCCTCTAAATAAATGACTCATCATTGCTACTTTGATATAATTGCATGTCCATTATAAATTTTCAAGTTAAACTAAACCTTCTTTATATTTCTAGGTTTGCCAGTTTAGATCTTCAACATTTTCTGATGTAGAGAATCATTTTAGAGCATCCCATGAAAACACTAAGAACTTGCTGTGTCCATTTTGCCTCAAAGTTAGTAGAATGGCAACTCCCTACATGAATCATTACATGAAGCATCAGGTGAGATTTAGCAGTTATTTGTTCATTTTGTCTTAGTAAAAAGGCGTGTGTATACACACACCTTAAAGCATTAGTTATATTTGTTCTAAAAGGAAAGTTAAGTGGTTCCAAATGACACAATTAATTTACAATTTATGCTGAATTACTTGTGAAATTTCCACTCCTTATCTTTGTCCATTTCCTGTTGGTAGTGAGGCTTTTAAATAGGGAGAGTTCTGAAGTAGAAATAGGAGCCCTGGAGCAGAGGGAAGAGGAAAGATGAGGGAAATATTGAAGTTGAATATTTCAGGGGTCTACAAGTGGTGAAAACAGGAATGATTTTGAAGGTAGTGAATCAAGAGCAGGGAAAAGGGTATGTTTGAACCAAGGAAGATAAGCTTAAGGACTCCATTTTCTTTTTTTCTCCTTCTCTTCAAACTTCATTTATACTTTCTAGCTCACTATTTATATGAAAAGACATGTGGTTGTCGTTAGCCACCAAGAATGGTCTTTTGTAGCAGCTAGTGACAAAGGAAATAGCAATGACACTTATTTCTAGATATGTGAACTCTGCCAGAGGACTGTATTTAGGATAGAACTTGTTTCCTTGATGACTTTGCCAGTTTAGCTATGTCATTTTTGGGATACCAGTGTTAGTGCTTGTACCTTTCCCTTGATTCTGTTTATTCTTGCTGGGTCTTTTCCTGACACAATTAGACCATCCTCTATTTAGCCTGAAAACTTTGATGAGACAGTAAGCCTGTTCTTTTTTTTTTTTGTAATGTTTATTGATTTATTTTTGAGAGTGGGGGGAGGGGCACAGAGAGAGAAAGAGAGAGAAAGAGAGAGAGAATCCCAAGTAGGCTCTGTCAGCTGTCAGCACAGAGCCCAACACAGGTCTTATACTCATGAACCACAAGATCATGACGTGAGCCAAAATAAGTCAGACACTTAACCGACCAAGCCACCCAAGTGCCCCTAAACAGTAAGCCTATCCTTGAGTGTTTGAAAGAGCAGTGGTACCTTTGACAAAATTAGAAGTCAATGAGTTTACTGAATGCAATTACATAATACATATAAGTTTTGTCTCCTCACTCATCAGCTCATTACATTGTCTTATTATTGATTGCACTGTCTTGGCCAGTTTACTCAGCACTGGTTTTCTCAGCATTGTTTTCAGTTTCAGTCATTAGATGACCATGAAATAAACTTGTACTTGTTAATTGAAAAAAAATTATGAAAAGTAAAATATCCAAATACATTCAGGATCACCTACGTCATGACTGGGATGATTCGAACATGCTGGGTATGCCATCTCACCCTTAAGAACCTCTGGCAAAATCTTTCTATTCTAGAGTTTCCCAACAGTGTTCCATCAGATGTTAATAAACGTTCCGCTCTAAAATTATTCCTGGAAAAAGAAGTTCAGTAATTGGCTGGATTCACAAAGTTAACAATTTTTTGTTTATTTTTAAAAATAGAGCTTTTAATATGCTAGAAAACCTTATAAATCTCCAAGGAAGGGATATTGTAGATATTGTTCCCAAAATTTATTTAACCATTTATTTGCACAATACCTATTAACATTTCTTGAGGAATAGTTTGGAAAACACTGGTCTTGGTACTTAATTTCATGTTTTGAACTTTGATTTTGAAAGGAAGAATGAGATGTAAAATAGTAGCTCTAACTATTTCATTATGACGCTTTTAACATAATTCTTCCTACCATGCTTTACTAAGCTCCAGAGTAAGGTACAGATGCAGAAGGAGTAATAATATCCTTAGAAAGGTAAAGAGATGGGTGGGCCCGCCATGTGGACCGTGTCTCTTAAGTGGTTTAACTGGTCTATAGTCACTCTTCATGCCCTAAATTGTGTGTCTTATCTTGACATGTATATAGAAAAGAATAAACTCATCAGGTCTGCGTTGTTCAAATCATGTACATTTTCAAACGGGTCTACTTGCATATTGGCATAATTGGTCCTTGGCTAACTCCTGGAAATTGAGCCTTTGTTATTGATGAATGTTTTACATGCCTGGAACCTTGAGCCATATTATACCAACTTTTCTAGATCATTTGTACAAAGATATGATTATGGTGAACACCTGCTTTTCTTTTGGGAGTCTGAAGTTTTGGTTACTGAACCCTGTAAAAAAAAAAACACCCTGGTTTCTTAGACTCAAGAGAGCTTTCCTTGGTTAAAAGCACTTCATACATGTTGCTGCAGTTAGTTGCCGAGGTATTGAGCATGTCCTATGCAACTATGTTGGGAGAGTGCACTTGGAAACTGGTGCCAGTATCCTCCAGATTCCACCCAATGCATTTTTCCCTTTATTAATCCTGCTCTGTATCCTTTCACTATAATAAATCGTATCTGTGAGTATAACAATTTCTAAGTCCTGTAAGTTCTTCTGCATCATCAAACCTGGGAGGAGTCTTAAGGACTTGGTGCCTAATTTCTGTGAGTTTGAAGTACCTAAGAGGTAGGCAGTGAGCAGTCAACAGAGGAAAGAATCTAATAATAGGATCATCAAGCATTTTTCAGAGTACTTACAATTTAACACAGTTGTCCACAAAAGACTCAAAAACCATAGCTGAGTAGGATTATAAACTTGTAATTGGGCTAATATTTGTGAGATTTTATATAATAGGAATTGTTAAATCTATGGCTCATTTTATTCTTTTCGAAGACTTTGGTTGTAACTTTTTCCTAAGAAGAATGTATTAGTATGACTTGAGTGATTTTAAGAGCTAACAATATGGTTTGCACAACTTTTAAGAAAGGATGAAGGATTTTATATGTGTTAGATATTCTTATTAGATCTTCATAGAAATAACAAGTATATTATTAATATACTTATATTCGTATATTCGTATATACATATATTCGTATATTATAATAAATATATGAATCACATGCCATATGACAGTGTTTTTACTTGCATTATTTTATTTAATCCTCACAAACACCCTACAAAGCAGGTATGTGATCATTTTCATTCATAGATGAGGAAACAAAGTTTTATAGAGAGTAAGTTACTTTGCCCAGTGCCAAATTCCCTAATAAATGGCAGAGCCAAAAATTGACCTAGGGCCCAAGGTTTTACCATTGAGTCATATCCTTTACTGAAATTTGGTCTAAAAGCAGATATTACAGATAGTCAGAATTAGCCTTGAAAATTCCTTAAAGCTCAATTTTTTTGTGAAACAAATAGAAATTTAAAAAAAAATTGGAATGCCTGAGGGGTTTAGTTGGTTAAGTGTCTGACTCTTGATTTGGGCTCAGGCCTTGATCTCGAGGTTCGTGAGATCAAGCCTATCAGCGCAGAGCCCGCTTGGGATACTCTGTCTCCCCCTACCTCGCCCCCACCCCTCTCTCTCTTAAAAATAATTAAATAAATAGCATTTTAAAAATTAAAAATACTTCACCTTTTCTAGGATAAAAATAGAATACTATTTCCACAGTATCCTGTGCTTGAATAGTTTATACTCAAATTTATAATTAAAAAAGCTTTCACACTACAAAGGTATAGGACTTGTCACATTTGAACCTGATATAACTTTTGTTTTGATTACCTTTATGGCAACAAATACTTTTTTTTTAAGATTTAATTTTTAAGTAATCTCTACACCCAGTGTGGGGCTCGAACTTTTAAAACCCTGAAATCAAGAGTTCCCATGTTCTACCAACTGAGCAGCCAGGTGTCCCACAAATACTTTTGAAACACAAATACTAATGCAAGCAGTATATTTTTTAAAAATGAAATAATATTCTGGCATTATTTATGATGGGATATGATAAAATACTGGTTTTTAAAAATTATTTAGCTGTGGGGAAGAGCACTGGGTGTTATATGGAAACCAACTTGACAATAAACTATAAATAAATAAATTAAATAAACACAAATGATTAAGAAGAAAAAAAGTATTTAGCTATTGCAGTTAAGGGCAATTTCAGATTCCAGGATTTCTGGTTATAGAAGTTATTATTTCTCATAGTATTTTTAATGTTTTTTGTAAACAGAAAAAAGGAGTTCATCGCTGTACAAAGTGCAGACTACAATTTTTGACCTGCAAAGAGAAACTGGATCACAAGACCCAGCATCGGACATTTATAAAGCCTAAAGAGCTAGAAGGATTGCCTCCTGGTACAAAAGTGAGTTTTAAATATGTTTTATTTTAACATTTTGTGTGATAATAGAAGTACATTCCTGCCTGGTTTTGTTTTAAATGTCTATTTATTTATTTTGAGAGAGCACCAGCAGGGGAAAGAGGCAGAGAAAGGGGGAGAGAGAGAATCCCAAGCAGGCTCCACGCCAGCACAGAGCCCAACGTGGGACTTGATCTCACAACCATGAGATCAAGACCGGAACCAATATCGCGTCACATGCTCAACTGACTGAGCCACCCAGGCACCCTAGATTTTATTTTTAAGTAATCTCTATGCCTAGTGTGGGGCTCGAACTTACAACCCTGAGATCAAGAGTCACATGCTCTACTGACTGAGCCAGCCAGGTGCCCCCTGCCTGGATTTATCTATTGACGATAATATTAAAAATTAACTTCTGCTTGTCATTAAGATTTAAATCAGGTTTTATCATTCTTTTGGTTGGAAAGAGACCGTCTTTTTTTTTTTTTAGTTAATTGATGTGTTATATTAGAGCATATTCCTTTGTAGTGAGTACAACTAGATTAACTGTAGGCTGAGTCAGTGAATTGTTTCAATATTCTATAGGCCGTTTCTGAGTTCTTCCAGTTGGCAGCAAAAATGTCTGCCAGTTGCTAGACTGTAAGGTTTGGAATCCTCTTTAATTTATCTTTATGTCCCCCAGCATCTGTCATGGTGCCTTGAATGCCATACTTTGTTGAAGTTGGTATTACTGAATCTACTCTCAGAAAAGCATTGCTCCTGAAGAGCATTGCTTTTGAATAGCATTGCTGTAGTAAGTGAGCAAACACACATTTCTGACTACAAATTTCCTTTTCCCTATTTGCCTTATGTACACCTGTTTTCTCTGACTTCTTTATGTAAGTAAGGTCACCTCTTGATTATTTGCTCCAGTGGAAGGATACATAATCCAAAGTGAAATAATTCCCATTTATATTTGTCTTTGAGTGCTTACCTTTGAATGTAAGTATGTCTACTATTTGAATTAAAAAATGTAAAGCAGTGCTCTAAAGATCTAGAGTGAGAGAAGCTATCCAGTGTCCTTCCCTGTATCCATTCATTCCATGCTGGGACTAGACATGCAGAAGACTAGTGTAAGCAGTGCAGTCCTTTCCTATATCTTCTCTTATTAATAATAACAACAATAATAGGTATATCATGATAATCATCATCATAGTAATAGGTGTCTTGTACCACTTTAGACTTAAGCTCTGTGTATGATTTTTCATACATTCTGTTAATCCAGTAGCAATTTAGTGAGGTAGACTAAGACAGGAATTATTTCCATTTTATAAATGAGGCTTAAAGAGGATAAATTACTTATTCAAGGTCACATGGATAGTAAGAGGTAGTATTGAGATTTAACCTCTGTCTTTTGACCCCTAGCCCAGTGCTTTTTTATGATACCGGATTACATGTATTTTAAAGGACTTCCTCATTGGCTGGTCCTCAAGTATATGGGAGTAGTATAATCAAGTGATTAAAGAGAATGTTAATAGGCAACTGTGTTTTCCATTATTAATCAGTGGGTATAACCGAACATCATCTTTCTTGAATACTAAGTGATAAATGTTATGTTAGCTTCTGTTAGGGAAATTCTGAATATTTTTAAACTCTTCATTCTGTATAATGAATTGATGTAACCTCCAAAATAACCTTTGGAATTATAAATCCTGACCAATGCGCCCCCAGATAGAGCAGGTCACATTTACTGGAGATCTGTTTTATAGTTACCAAAGAGTAATGCAGGACTTTCCAGGGTTATTTCGGCTTTTGAGATTTAAATTTTGACTTCTATGTTTGTGAAAGTTACTTAGTTATATCAGAGCATAAAATAGCCATGGAATGTGCTTTTTTTGATATTCATATAATTTGCACTAACTCCTAATTATCCATTAATATCTGTTAATATAGAAATGCTATCAATACAAAACTATAATTTACAACAGTAAATAAATAATGAGGTAAATTTCGTATAATTGGTATGACCATTTAGAATAAATGGGAGACTTAACTGATTGTAGTTTATATTTACCATTTTCAAAATAATGATATTTAAATTTTGAATTGCAGTGATTTTTTGGTAAAACAGCTTTATTGAGATATAATTCAGTGGTTTTTAGCATATTCACAGATTTGTGCAAACATCACTACAACTCATTTTTGAACATTTTTACCACCCCCAAAAGAAACCCTATACCTGTTAGGAGTCACTCCCTATTTCCTCTCCACCGGCCCCAAGCATACTTTATTTTCTGTTCTATGGATTTGCCTATTCTGGACATTTCATAAAAATGGAATCATATAGGGTCCCCTGGGTGGCTCAGTCAGTTAAGCATCCAACCTCGGCTCAGGTCATGATCTCATGGTTCATGGGTTCAAGCCCCGTGTCGGGCTCTGTGCTGATAGCTCAGAGCCCGGAGCCTGATTCAGATTCTGTATCTCCCTCTCTCTCTGCCCCTCCCCCACTCGTGCTCTGTCTCTCTCAAAAATAAACATGAAAAAAAATTTTTAATGAAATTATACAATATGTGGTCTTTTATGATTGGCTTCCTTCACTTAGCCTAACATTTGTGAGACCCATCAATATTAAAACTTGTATCAGTAATTTATTCTTTTTTTATTTGATTTATCCATTTATTACATGATGAGCATTTGAGTTGTTTTCACTTTTTAGCTATTATAAATAATGCTCTTATGAAAGTTCATGTACAAGTTTTTGTGTGGATATACTTTTTCATTTCTGTTAGGTGGAATTGCTTGGGAGTGGAACACTAAGGAGTGGAATTGCTGGGCATATGAGAACTCTCTTTTTTTTAAGTTTTTTTTTATTTTATTTTTTTGAGAGAGAGAGCAGGGGAAGGGCAGAGAGAGGGAGAGAGAATCCCCAAGCAGGCTCCATGCTGTCAGTGTGGGGCCAAACATGGGGCTTGAACCCACAAACCATGAGATCATGACCTGAGCCAAAATCGAGTCGGACACTTAACCAGCTGAGCTACCCAGACGCCCCATATGATAACTCTTAATTTTAACATTTTGAGGAACTGCCAAACTGTTTTCCAAAGATACTGCACCATTGTACATTCCTACCAGAAATATATGAGCTGAGCATTGCAGTCTCTACATCTTTAATACCTTTTATTATCTGTCCTTTTTTTTTTAATTTTTTAAAATTTTTAAAAATTTTTTAATGTTTTTTACTTATTTTTGAGAGACAGAGAGAGAGAGCACGAGCAGGGGAGGGTCAGAGAGAGAGGGAGACATAGAATCCGAAGCAGGCTCCAGGCTCTGAGCTAGCTGTCAGCACAGAGCCCGGCGCAGGGCTCAAACCCACGAACGCAGGGCTCAAACCCACGAACCACGAGATCATGACCTGAGCTGATGCTTAACCACCTGAGCCACCCAGGCGCCCCTGTCTGTCCTTTTTTTACTGTAGCCATTTTAGTTGGTCTAAAGTGATATCTCATTGGAGTTTTGATTTGCATTTTCTTGATGTCTAATGATTGTTGAGTATCTTTTCAAGTGTATATTGGCCATTTGTATATCTTTAAAGAAGTGCTTGCTCAGATTATTTGCCCATTTTTAAATTCAGTTATTTGTCTTTTTATTGAGTTGTTAGAGTTCTTTATATATTGTGTACACAAATCCCTTATTAGAAATATGATTTGCAAATATTTTCCCTGATCCTGTGGGGTGTCTTAATACTTTCTTAACAGTGTCCTTTGAAGCACAAAAGTTTAAAATTTTTTGAAGTCCAGTTAATCTATTTTTCTTTGGTTGCTTGTGCTTTTATTATCATATTTTAGAAGTCATCGCCTAACCCCAAATCATGGAGATTTACTCCTATGCTTTCTTCTAAGAGTTTTGTAGTTTTAGCTCTTACAATTTGATCCTTGATATATTTTGAGTTCATTTTTGTATCTAGTATGAGGTAGAGTTCCAAATTCATTCTTTTGCATCTAGATATCTTGTTGTTCTAACACCATTTGCTTGATAAGACTATTGTTTCCTCCACTGAGTTGTTTTGGTACCCTTGTCAAAAAACAATTGACTATAATGTCAAGGCATGCAGTGATCTTTTTAATATTAATGTGATGATTAATTTTCTAAAATATGTATGTATATATTGTCTTCATCATTATAGGTTACTATTCGAGCCTCAGTTGGACCTCTTCATTCAAAACCAGTAACTACATCTCCCAGTAGCAGTGTTCCAAGCACTTCTTCTTTTCAAATCTCACCTCCAAGGTCTAAAAGTACAAGTGCTAAAAATATAAAATCTACTACAAGTAAATCGAAGACACGTAAGCCTCATGCAGATGTATCTGGTGCAACTAAACCTCATGCCAAAAAGGGTAGAGTTACATCTAAATACAAGACCAAAAAAACCTCTTATAAACAAAAGAAACAGCGCAATAGAAAGAATAAAATCAGCATAGCTTTGAAGAACTTAAGGTAATATCTTTTATTCCTGATATATAATACTCATTGAATATTAAATATTAAAGGTTTATTTTAATATAATTTACCATATCACAGAGCTCCCTTGCATATTGACATGATAATCAATTGTCTGGCATAAAGGCCAAGAAGATAATAGAAAGGTACTTTTTATAACCGTAGAGCAGAACTAGAATTACTGTTCAATATCTTGTAATCATTGAATTGATTAATGTGATCATTTTTATTTCAGGGAAACATTATCTGGTGTTTGATTTTTGACACTTATTCTAGCTTATTGTTTCCAATCAAATTTTCAAAGTATGTCTCTATTTAAAGATGCTAATTTAAACATCTTAGCTTCAATTAATAAAATGTTATGGCTTTACCTTATTATTTTTGTTTCATGAGAAATTTTCTTTATTTTTTTTCTGTCTCCATAAGGTGCCGTCGGGGAATTCACAAGTGCATTGAGTGTCATTCCAAAATAAAAGATTTTGCAAGCCACTTTTCAATATATATCCACTGTAATTTTTGCAAATACAACACTAACTGCAACAAAGCCTTTATAAATCATATGGTGAGGTAAGTTAAACATACACATCACCAATCAAAATTGCCATTTAACATGTTTGTTTTTTAAAAATAAAGTTGTTTTTTTAGAAGTCAGTTTGTCACATAAGGGGCTAAAAGGATCTAGCAATAGGGAACATCTAGGATATTATTTAATATTATTTTCCAATATAATAACTCATGAAATTAAGGGAACAAAAGTTTTAAGAGCATTTAGACCAATGAAATTAGAATAGGTTTGTTAGGAAATTTGTTTTTCTATGTCTTTTAAAAAGTGGTACTTTCAAAAATAAAATTTTTAATGTTTTTAAAATATTTGTCAAATAAATACGTGTAACCACAAGAGTGTTAACCTCTTCAAAGGAGTCACTTTGAGAGACTGCAGGTTTGTCAAAGATGCTAAGAACAATATTGGCACTCACATGAATGCACTTTCTCCCTCCCCTCTCCCTCCCTTCTGCCCCTTCCTTTCATCCATCTTTCTGTCCATTAGCTTTTCAAGCCATTTATCTTTGCATTCATTCAGTGAAATGTGACATGAGAGACTATAGGGATATTCTAGTCATGATGCTACTGTTAAAATTCCTTTTCAGACATCAGTTCAATTTGAGCACCTACCATGTAGTCTGTGCTAGAGAAAGACTTCAGAGACCACACCACTTCACTACTTTCACTTGGACCTCATTAGTAGCAGCTTACTTTATTCTTTCAGGAAGGACTTTTTTTAAATATGTAAAAATTGTTCAGATGTAAATATGCTAAGTTGATTATTCAAACTGAAGTTGTTTCATGTATTTTCAGTCAGAAATAAAGTGGTTTTCTTGCAGATCATAACAAGACTTCTGTTACATGTTACCCCCCTTCCTTACCACTGTCCCCATGTACCTCATCGTATATAGTATTTATTCATTTTGAATTCTCATTACATGATGATTTTGAGTCTTGATCCTTCTTTCCAGTCCAGCAGCACCAAACTTTATATTAACCTCACCCTTAAGGTCATCTGTTTTTAATGTTGCTTGCTTTTTGTCCTAGAATATTTTATATCTTCAGTCATGTTTAACCTTGCTATCCTTGAATCTCTTATCCTTTTTGATCTTTCTCTCTGCTGCTTTCCAAACTACCAAACTGTGTTTGATTTAATTAGCTCTGAATCCATGATTTTTTTAAAAAAAGTTTTTATTTGAGAGAGAGAGAGACAGCGAGTGTGCAAGCAGGGGAGGGAAGGACGGAGGGGGGCATTGCAGGGTATCTGAAGCAGGCTCTGAGCTGACAGCAGAGAGCTCGATGCAGGGCTCAAACCGATGAACCGCAAGATCATGACCTGAGCTGAAAAAGTCTGACACTTAACCAACTGAGTCACCCGGGCATTCCTCTGAATTCATGATTTTTAACTTTAATTTGGTTCTATGTTTTTAAAAAGACCTCTTTGGTTTTTTTTTTTCTGCAGCACCTGTTTAAATCCTTTTCGATACCCTCAAGGTTTCATTCTAGTCTCTTAGTTGTTAGTCTCTTTCCTACTAACTACCCAGAAGTCATCCTTCTCATTTTTCCTAAGATTAACTTTTTTCTACCACAACTTTTTCTCCCTTTATCCAGACATCTCAGAAAAAGACATTTCTCACTTTTCGAAAGCTAATCCTGCACTTTATCTCTTCCATTTGCTCCACAACCATACTCCGTTCTTTTGTACCTTTATTTCATCTCTTTCTCTCCACCACATTCCTTCTGCCTGCTAATATTTTCAGGTATTTTTCTAGAATGAAGGAGATTTGTGTTTTCTTTGAGTATTTCCTTGTCTTTATTGTCAACATTTTAAAGAGTTTCTTTACTATCTTATCTGCTATTTCTTTACCCTTCGCAATTTGAGTATTGCCCCCACCTATCAGTTAAAGCCGCCCCTTTAAAGGTTATTAGTCAGTCATATCCTAATCATTAAACATATTCATTCTTTATTTTTACTTTACTGTGACTTTAGAATATTTGATACTTTTGATCACTCACTTTTGAAAATCTTCTTGTATACTTAAACTGTTACCATCACTTTTTTCTCTTCCCTTCTGGCTACTCCTCTATTTCATTACCTTTTCTTTTTTGCCTCAGACTTTTTTTTTTTACTTTTTAAGTTTTTAATTTTAATTCCAGTATAGTTAACATACAGTGTTATATTAGTTTCAGGTGCACAAGATAGTGATTCAGCAATTCCATACATTGCTGAGTCCTCACCATGACAAGTACACTCCTTAATCCCCATCACCTATTTGATCCATCCCTTCCACCTCCCCTCTGGTAACCACCAATTTGTTCTCTGCAGCTAAGTGTTTCTTGGTCTCTCTCTTTCTCTCTCTTTCTCTTTTCCTTTTCCTTTGCTCATTTGTTTCTTAAATTCCACATATGAGTGAGATCATATGGTATCTATCTTTTCTGATTGACTTATTTCGCTTAGCATAATATTCTCTAGCTCCATCCACATCATTGTGGAATAATACACACACACACACACACACACCACATCTTCTCTATCTCTATCTATTCATCTGTTAATATATACTTGGGCTGCTTCCATGGTTTGGCTATTTTAAATAATGCTACAATAAGCATAGGGATGCATGTATGTATCCCTTTGAGTTTTTGCATTTTTGGGGGGTAAAAACCCAGTAGTGTGGTTACTGGATCCTAGGGTAGTTCTATTTTTAATTTTTTGAGGGGCCTCCATACTGTTTTCCACAGTGGCTGCACCAGTTTGCATTCCCGCCAGCAGTGCATGAGGGCTCCTTTTCCTGCACATCCTTGCCAACACTTGTTGTTTCTTGTGTTTTTGATCTTAACCATTCTGACATGTGTAAGGTGATATCTCATTGTGGTTTTGATTTGTATTTCCCTGATGATAAGTGATGTTGCTCACATCTTTTCATGTGTCTGTTGGCCATCTGGATATCTTCTTTAAAAAAATGTCTGTTTATGTCTTCTGCCCATTTTTAATTATATTGTTTTTTTAGTGTTGACTTGTATCAGTTCTTTATATATTTTAGATACTAACCCTTTATCGGATATGTCATTTGCAAATATCTTCTCCCATTCAGTAGGTTGCCTTTATTTCATTACCTTTTCTTTTTTTCAATCCTTCTTGCCTCTTACTTTCCCTTTCTTGGTACCTTAATCACTCTCAGAATTTTGTTTTACTTTTCAACTATAAATCCTCCAATTTCAGTGCTGATTTTTCCTAAGATCCATCTCTTTATCAGTTTGACAGATATTTTTATCTTTGACCCACTGGCATCTACTAAGAACAAAAATAAGTCAAACATTATTGTCTGTCTAGGATCCAAACTACTATCACCCCCAATACTCTTTAAGCTCAGTTTGTCTCAGGGTATCATTTGCAGAAATGTGGAGCATCAGCAAAATATAATACACTTTAAGTTTCTGAAGCCTGTGGTGCTCTGTTGATTTACCACCATTCATAATGGCTTCCTAAATGTCTACCTTCTGCAATTTACCATTCTGCCTCCCAACTACTGCAGGGATTTCCATGCGTTGGTTGCTCTAAACCAGGCCCCAGCAGTCTCTCCCTCAGTATACTGCTGGGAGGAATGCTGGTATTTTCACTAATTAAAGTCTATAATTAACATAGTTATATTAGTTTCAGGCATACAATATAATGATTCAGTAGTTCTATATATTGTTCAGTGCTCATCAAGATAAGTGTACTCTTAATCCACTTTATTTTGCCTATCCCCCTCCCCGCTCCTCTTTATCAACCACCAGTTTGTTCTCTGTATTTAAGAGTTTGGGTTTTTTTCCCCTCTTTTTTTGTTTGTTCATTTGTTTTGTTTCTTAAATTGCACATATGAGTGAAATCATATGGTATTTGTCTTTCTCTGACTTATTTTGCTTAGCATTATACCCTCTTGGTCTGTCCATGTTGTTGCAAATGGCAAGATTTCATTCTGTTTTATGACTGAGTAATATCCCATTTTATATAGATAGGTAGACACGCCACATCTTTATTCATCTGTCAGTGGACGTAGGCTGAGTTGCTTCCATGTCTCGGCAATTATAAATATACTGGTGCAATAAACATAGAGGTTTGTTATCTTTGGGTAAATACTCAGTAATGAAGTTACTGGATCATATGGTAATTGTATTTTTGTTTTTTTGAGGAGCATTCATACTGTTTTCCACAGTGGCTGCACCAGTTTGCATTGCCACCAACAGTGCATGAGAGTTCCTTTTTCTCCACATGCTTGCCAACACTTATTTCTTATGGTTTTTATTTTAGCCAATCTGACAGATGTTAATGTGATAGCTCACTGAGGTTTTAATTTGCATTTCCCCAGGGGTGCCTGGCTGGCTCAGTTTGATTCCAGGGTCTTGAGTTCAAGCCCCATATTGGTCATAGAGCTTTTTAAAAAATTAATTTGCATTTCCTTGACGATTACTGATATTAAGCATCTTTTCATGTTATCGGTTATCTGTATGTCTTCTTTGGAAAAATGTCTCTGGTCCTCTGCCCATTTTTAATCAGATTATTTGTTTCTTGGTGTTGAGTTTTATAAGTTCTTTATGTATTTTGGATATTAACCCCTTATCAGTTATGTCATTTGCAAATTTCTTCTCCCATTCAGTAGGATGCCTTTTTGTTCTGTTGATGATTTCCTTTGCTCTGCAAAAGTCTTATTTTGTTGTAGTCCCAGTAGTTTAATTTTGCTTTGGTTTCCTTTACCTGAGGAGACATACCTAGAAAAATGTTTCTATGAGCTGGTGTCAAAGAAATTACTGCCTATATTTTCTTCTAGGATTTTTATTATTTCAGGTCTCACATTTAGGTCTTTAATCCATTTGGAGTTTATTTTTATGTGTGATGTAGAAAAGTGGTCCAGTTTCATTTCTTTGCATGTGGCTATGCAGTTTTCCCAGAACCATTTGTCAAAGATACTGTCTTTTCCCCATTGTATATTCTTGCATCCTTTGTCATAGATTAATTGACACATATAAGTGTGGGTTTATTTCTGGGCTCTCTGTTCTGTTCCATTGATCTATGTGTCTATTTTTGTGCCAGTACTATACTGTTTTGATCACACAGCTTTGTAGTATGTCTTGAAATCTGGAATTGTATTGCCTCCAGTTTTGTTCTTTTTCAAGATTGGTTTGGCTATTCTGGGTCTTTTGTGGTTCCATGCAAATTTTAGGATTATTATTTTTTAGTTCTATGAAAAAGGTTGTTGGTATTTTGATAGCGATTAAGAATGCTGGTCTTTTATTCTGTGCCAAACACACAACTGCCCCAATGGAGCTTTAATTCTGCCCATAATTTATAGGAGATTAAATTGGAAAATATTTTTAGTGTTTCTTAAACCCATGGTCATTCCGTCCTCCTGTCTCCCGTTTTCCATAGGCTCCTTGACTATCTTGTAGGACCTCCAATATCAATTCTGTCCCCAAATATTCACAGTTGGCCTCAAGCTTCCTTTGTAACCTTCTCCTATTTTCCAGTGAGCCCCAACCCTGCCTTGCATTGTCATCACATACACAGAGCATTTATTGTTAGCGTCATATAGAACCGAAAGCTTCCACTTCTACCTTTCTAAGGGCCTTTGCATTTCCCCTAATTCAGCGGTGCCTTGCTTCCTTTGTTGCCTCAGGTACCTCCCCCCTGAATGGTACACCCTGACCCCCTGTGGACTTTTGTCATAGATTTGAGCTCTGTACCCACAGAAGCCTCATTTTCTTAGAGGTTGAGTACCTTTATTCCCAGCCCATACTAACTCTATAACCACAAAGCAGGCCCCCCAAATTAATCAATCTTCCCCAACATATAGTTTGTTCAATATTCAGTATCTAAAGTGTCTCCTTATTTGTTATTCCTTGGAATGCCCCTCTCTTTCCCTTTCAGTTTACCTTCTTTTGTGAGGAATCTGATCCCCACAGCCACTCATAGGAATCATTCCTTCCTTTGAGTTCTGTACCATTCAGCTATTCTGACTCGTATTAAATATGTGTCTGTCTTATCTACTTGAGAAAGCAGTTCTTTGCATTCACCATGGCACCTATTCTGCAGCTGTTTTCACGAGATTATAACTAGCCAGATCTTTCTTTTTCCATGCATAGGTGGTATGCTGGTGATAGTTACCTTGTATGTCAGGATAATCGTTGATCTGGTGTTTCGGCTGGTTTGGGTCTGTCAGTACAAGCTAGAGCCAGTGTTTCTCAAACTGTAGCTTGCCTAAGAATCACCTGAAAAACGAATTGATTTCTGGGCCTCACTGCCAGAGATTAATTCAGTAGGTCTAGATTGGAACCTGAGACTTTTTATTTCTGATGAGTTCCCAGGTAGTATGGATGCTGCTGGTCCGTGAACCACACTTTGAGTGATACTGTGCTATGCTAGTCCTGGTTAATCCTGCCTGGTTTTCTAATACAGGAATGCTTTCCTTCTCAGTTTAAAAGGGGATATAAAGGGTGCCTGGGTGGCTCAGTCAGTTAAGTGGCCGACTTCGGCTCAGGTCATGATCTCACAGTTCATGAGTTTGAGCCCCGTGTCAGGCTCTGTGCTGACAGCTCAGAGCCTGGAACCTACTTCAGATTCTGTGTCTCCCTCTCTGCCCCTCCCCTGCTCACACTCTGTCTCTCTGTCTCTCTGTCTTTCAAAAGTAAATGTTAAAAAAAATTGGTTGCAAAATTTGGTTAGTGGCTTTTTTGTTCTGGGCATAGAGCTCTGTTTAATTTACTTTCCTTAAGGCCCTCCTAATAATTGCAAAAGATTCTTTAAATGTTTCATTTTACTGATGGCAAGTAATGTAATTTAGCCCAAGTAGCATTTACCTCAAGGATCATTCAGATTCTCTCCCCTTGCTGATAAGTATAAGAAGGTGATAATTATTATTCATAACAATTTATATTATAGCAAAATACATTATTAGCAAATATCTTTTAAATTGTTTTCAACTCTTGGGGCACCTGGGTGGCTCAGTCAGTTGAGCATCTGACTCTTGGTTTTGGCTTCGGTCATGATTTCATATTTGTGGGTTTGAACCCCCCATCAGGCTCCACACTGACGGTGTGGAGTCTGCTTGGAATTCTCTCTCTAAAAATAAATAGTTTTCAACTCTTAATAGTTGAAAAAATTTAATTATATGATGTTTTGGCTTCAGTCATGATTTCATATTTGTGGGTTTGAACCCCACATCAGGCTCCACACTGACATTGTGGAGTCTGCCTGGAATTCTCTCTCTAAAAATAAATAAATAGTTTTCAACTCTTAATCATTGAAAAAATTTAATTATATGATCTTTGCATTTTTAACTTTGAGGGTTTTTTAAATAATGGTGAGGGTACTGACCATTTAAGGTACTGAGGGTACTGAGAATATTCTCAGGAAGGGGCACCCGGATGGCTCAGTCAGTTGAGCATCCAATTGTTGATTTCAGCTCTGGTCATGATCCCAGGGTTGTGGGATCGAGCCTCGCATAGGGTTCCGTGCTAAGCATTGAGTCTGCTTGAGATTCTCTGTCTCTCTCTTCTTCTGCCCCTCTCTCCTACTCACATGCTTGCACATACTCTCCCTCAAATTAATTAATTAACATTAAAAAAAAGAAAATACATAGGTAAAATGAAATGCAAAATAAAAGTCTTGAATTAGGGGCACCTGGGTAGCTCAGTCAGTTAAGCATCTGACTCCTGGTTTCGGATTGAGCCATGATCTCATGGTTCATGGATTCAAGCCCCGCATCAGACTCTGCACTGCCAGCGCCGAGCCTGCTTAGGATTCTCTCCCCCTCTCTCTCTGCCCATCCCTCGCCTGTACACTCTTTCCCACCCTCCCTCCCCCCGTCTCAAAATAAATAAATAAGCACTTTTTAGTCTTAAATTAAACAGATGAATAATAGAATTTAATAACTTAGCTCATGATCTTTTATTCAAAACTAAGAAACTAAACATGTACTTGAAATATGTTCAATAAAATTAATATGAATTACTGTATAATAACATCTCATCTGTGTTGTTTTTCCAGCTCTCATAGCAACCATCCAAGTAAACGCTTTTATATTTTTAAGAAGCATCCTGGAATTCTCAGGTAACTAGTTGATCTTTTTCCATTTTCTCTATTGAAAAATTGTAGTAACTTTTTTAACCTGATTCTTGAGTACCTTGTTTGGAAAATGGAGTGATTGCTACCAGACATAATACAGTTCTCTTCATGATATCATAGAACAAAGTGGAAATAGCCTATATTCTCTGACTAAACTTTGTTTCAGTGGTGTTAGGCAATAAGGTGAAATTTTCATGGATTTGCATTATAAAATAAAAAATATTTGAAGATTAGAAAGATCTAGTAAATTGACTAACACTTTTTTGGTTTTGAGCAATATATAGCCTTCATAATTCTTAGAGGTTTTTTTCACTTTGAAATAAAGAAAAGTACACAACCTGTTTACTCTACAAATGGAATTGCTGGTGAACATTTCGAAAGACATTGATAATTAACCCTAATTATACCATACACATTTAGCTCAGAATCCACTATGCATCACTTTTCCCACATTCTTCTGCTTTCTTTTTACTTCAAATTCCTTTATTTAATTATTTTGTTCATGTTATCGTTGCTATTTGAAATATCAGTGCCTAGATTTTGGTAGCATCAAGATGTCTTGTGGCTAAGACATAGACTTAAGTTTAACCAGTACTTGTTTTGATTCTTTGGGTTAATGGAAAGGTGGAGGGGGAGATGATACATCTTAGGACCTTTGTATTCATTATTCCTTCTGCTTTGTTCACTCTTCCCCAGATATATGCATGGCTAGCTCCCTCGCCTCCTTCAAATCTCTAGTCCAATGAGTGAGGCTTTCTTTGACCACTCCATTTAAAAATAGCATCCTTTCCCCTAGGCCCCATCCCCATAACTCCCTATCTCCCTTTATTTTTCTTCGCTTTTGACTCTCCACCATATTGTATACTTCGCTCTTTTATTTATTGTCTGTGTCTTCTCACTAGAATGTGTGTGGTTTGGATATTTGTCTATGCCATATGTTTACTAAGCATTGAATAGTGCCTGACACATGGTAGACACTCTGTAAATATTTGAGTAAATTAATGTACATGTTGAAAATTACATATGTAGATGTTGGACCAATAGCTCATAGGCAGAGGAAAGTTTGTTTCTATTTTTAAAATATACTCGTGCTATTTAAAAAAATGATTAATAAATTTAAGGAAATAGAATTTTACTGAAAAATTTTTTAAGATTTGAAAAGGATTTATTAATTCTAAAGATGAGAATTTTTTATATCATTGTTATCAAGCTCAGTTGTGTGGCTGATTCTTAAATTGATTCTATAACTTTAAAGATCTGAGACACTTTTTTCTCAATTTGGATGGGCCTCAGATTTAAATAGAAAATTGATTAATTTCTGTGTATGAGATTTAGCATATTTATAATTCTATAGAACAATAAATTTTGTAATTATTATTTTGTTAAAATGCAATGCTCATTTTTTTATTTATTGTGCACCTATTATGTATAACACATTGTAGCAGTTCCCATAAAGATGACAGTGATGAAGAAGGCTTGTCCAACCTTCAAGGAATGTACAATATATGTTAAGGTGTGAATATAAGTAACTACAGTAACATAAGAAGGTTCGTAGGAGCACATGGGTGGCTCAGTTGGTTGAGCATCCAACTTCGGCTCAGATCATGATCTCGCAGTTCGTGAGTTTGAGCCCTGTCTCAGGCTCTGTGCTGACAGCTCAGAGCCTGGAGCCTGCTTCAGATTCTCTTGTCTCCCTCTCTCTCTCTGCCCCTCTCCCCGGCTTGCATGCTCTCTCTCTCTTTCTCAAAAGTAAATAAATAAAATATTTTAAAAAAATTTTTAAAGAAGGTTTGTAATAAGTGCAATGAGAGTTATTGATTTCAAAGCAGGAGAGATTTCTACATATAAGAAGAGGCACAAGGGCATTCTAATTGGAAGAAATTGAATAAATAAAAGTACAGAGCGGAAAGAGCAAAAGGTGTCCACAGTGAATGACTAGCAGTCACTCCAATTTAGATGGAGCATGAAGTTTATGTAACGTAGTATTAAGGTCATAGTCTGGGGGAATAGTTTTTTTAATTTAATTAATTTATTTATTTTATTTAAATTCAGGTTAGTTAAGATACAGTGTAGTTTGGCTTCTGAGGTAGAATAGTTTTGAGCTAAGATCCAGATTGTTGAATCCCTGAAAACTAGGCCAGGGAGTTTGGACCCACTGGGGAAACTATTGGTGTTTTGTGTACAATCAAGGAAGGTCATTTTGGAGGGTATACAAGGTAAGATGCAATTGCATGAGGCACATGGACTGTTTAAGATTATTATGGTAGTCAACATTGACTTAATAAGAATCTGGGTTAAGGTGGTGAAGTCGTATCACACTGTTTCCAAACATGGGCTCTGAAATCAAAGGGCTCACTTTCAAGTCTAATTTTGGCCTTGATAGGTTGTTAAACCTGACCCTGTCCTTTATGAAAAAAAAAAAAAGTAATAATTATAACACCTACCTCCTTGGTTTGTTATAGGATTTAGATGAGATAATATATCTAAAACCCTCAGCATGGCACAGAGTTAAGTGCTCAATAAATTGTTAATAATATAAAATATTTGAAATATTGACTGTTTTAAGAAAAAGAGTCATAGAGATAATTTTGAGCCATTGTGTTGGGAGCATGACATCATAAGAGAGATTGGTTAGGAGGAATGGTTTTTGGGGGTGGGGAGGAAAGCACAATTTTAGTGTATGAAGATCATTTTTGACGTGCCATTGTGACAGCCAGGTATAAACATACAGCAGGCTGTTAGGACCAGAACCACACCCCTGCGGTCAGTCTAAGGTATGCTACTGGTTTTTATTCCTCGACAAGTGGGAGTACTTAAATTTACAGCATCCAGTGAACAAATTATGTTTATGGTCGTTAATTGATAATAACAATAGTTAAATTATATGATTTACTTTTAAAGCCTTCCCTTTTCTTTTCTAATTTCATCACCTCTAAAATAAGACACTAGATTATAGGCTCCACAGTGTTTACCCTCTTTTGTTCACTCTCGT
Source organism: Cryptoprocta ferox (assembly GCA_028646485.1). NCBI lineage: Eukaryota > Metazoa > Chordata > Mammalia > Carnivora > Eupleridae > Cryptoprocta > Cryptoprocta ferox. The sequence goes on from CM053579.1 coordinate 18,819,538, forward strand.
ATCCACAACATCTAGCAGTAGAGAGTGTGGAAAGAAGGTCCTCAGAAAGTGTATATTGAATGAATATTATATCCTTGCTTTCCATTTGGGCAAAGGCACAGAAAGAATGTGCCTTGCACAAGCTACACATATTGTTAGTGGAGCCACGATTGGGCTTTAGGTCTCTTAACTCTTATCCTTTAGCAACCAGTATGAAAGGGAGCAGTTTATAAAGCACTAAATGTTCACATAACTAAATGTGGCTATGTCATAAGAGTACCATTTCAGATAAATCAGGCTTATATAACAAAATTGGAAATTGATGGTCATGACACATAAAAAGCAAATCAAAAGTTATTACATGGAAAAATAGTTCTTGAACGTGCCTATGGACTTTGATAAAAGATGAAAACGTTTGCTTTCCTTTTTTCTTCATAGGGGCATTACTCTGGTGTGCCTTAAATGTGACTTCCTAACTGATTCTTCTGGTTTAGATCGTATGGCTAAACACCTAAGCCAACGTAAAACTCATACTTGCCAAGTTGTAATAGAGAATGGTATGTATATATAATTGTGTTACTTTGAATTTCTGATATTTATTCCAGTATTTTTGATCAGCCACAATATGGGCTCTTCCGTACTAAACTGATAGTGTCAACTCATCACCTATACTATTGTAAATGTAAACCTCTTCTAATTTCAGTTCCTGAAAGTACCTCAACTTCTGAACCCTCGTCTGAGTAAGTTTAATTTCCATTTCGTGCATTTTTCTTTGATGGATTTTAGCACTGTTGCATTTTTAAATGTGCCATTAATAGAAATGAAAAATATTAAAGTATTTTGTTTTTGTTTTTGTTTTTAAAGCGCTTGTTGAAATAGATTCCTGCTCTATGGAGCTCGTGCAACCTGGTGCAAGACAAGTTGGAATTTCCTAAGTTCAAAGTTCTGAAGTGTTTTCTTACACAAAGGCAGTTTCCTAAGTTCAAACTTCTGAAGTGTTTTCTCACACGAAGGCGGTTAAGCAGTTCATGACACTAGTTCTGATTCAGCTCTTTTCAGCTTTCAGATGGCACTAGATTCTTATTCCACCTTATCTTTGTGTCAGGTTAACATATGTTAACATAAGCTTTTTTCTCCAGTTGGCTCTTTCTAAAAATAACTTTTGTTGCCATGGTCGTTTTTGCTTTGCTTAAAATAATTTGTGTTTTTCTCTGCTGTACTTGCCTTCAGAATATTGCATTCCAAATGATATGGCTATTCATTTTCTTTGTTTTGTCTGGTTTCTTAGTTAATTTCTTATAAGTCTTACATTTTTAGATCAGATAGCTGTCTTTTTCCTCTTTCCTTGTCTGTCATTGTTCTATTTTTCATATTTTTCAGATGCAGAAGCAACACAGAAATTTCAAAAAATGTCCAGGATACTCCTGGTCAGTGTCCCCCTTCGATGGACACAACTGATGCCTGTTCTCTCTTTCCAAGGAATGTGAATTATTTGACTGTGAGACCTCCTCTAGATTGTGGCCTTAAGAAATCAGATCTTGGGGAGAGTCCCTTCCTTCATGACTGGGCTCCCATAAGGCTGATGCTAATTTGGCCAGAGATGACCTCAAGGCCCACCAAATTGAGCACAACTTCCCACTGGGGGCTTTGGTTCTTGATCTTACGCTTATGGGTTCATTCTGACCAAGAAAGGCCCATCAAATCAATGCTTCAACGTCCAAGTTGGAGTTTAATCATTTTGGCTGCTGCCCTTTAAACTTTGTCTAGTATGCATGCAGTCCAAGAAATATAAAAACTGGTTGTGTAGGGAACCAAGGTTATTTTCATGTTCTTGGAAAACAAGTTTCTAAAATTACAGTTCCAAAGTTATAGTTATTTGTACTGTCATTTAAAGTTTTATCCAGTATTAATCCTAGGAGTTTTCAGCAATACTAATATTCAATTTTTTTTTAAGTTTAATTTTGTCTTTATGTTCTTCACCAAATTTATTGATGTGTCTTTTGTTATGTCCACTTTTATCCCTTTTCTTTAAAACTTGTGTTTTGTGTTTGTTTTGTTTTGTTAAGGATTCCAAGAAATTCTTTCAAATTCTCTACAAATTTCATGTAGCTACCTATTGATAGCTTCTAGATTTGGTAATTTTTCAGACCACTAGACATGATTACATCTTCTGTCTATCTTGGGACTATCATTAACATTATCTCAGTGATTAGAAGCTCAAAGACATAAAGAATTGGCCAAAAAAAAACACTTCCTACAGACCTTAAACAAATTTTAAAGTTATGTTTCTGTACATCTAATACATAATATCTTCTTAGCCATTAATGTAATTCCTTTGGATAAAGATAATATATTCATAAAATATTGGGACCAAAAATGCACTTGTTTCTTGCCCATATATATATAGATGTATATTTTTTTTAATTTCGTGTTTGTTTATTTTGGTTACATTGAATATAGATTTGCTGAACAGTTTTGATGTTATTACTTATTTTTTTAATAAAATTTGTATTGGTAAAGTGCCTCAGGAGTCATTTTCTCATAAATAACTTCATATAAAAGCTGTAGATTTTTTGGTGTAACTAGGAGCATCACTTTGCTTCTGATTTCTTGGCCTACAGACTGAGAGCCTTCACCGTATGCATCTTGCAGTTTTTCTTCCAGCACAGTTAAAAGCTCACTATTTATACTTTACTAATTTCTTGGACTTTAGAGGCTGACAAAGTCCCTTTGTGATCTCAATAACCATTAAGGTGGTCAGGCTTTGAAGTTGTTTGACTCCATCATGAGTGGTTTTTTCATCTTAACATCAGAACTTCTTGTACTTTGTACTTACACTTTGAAACTGTCCTAGTCCCTTTAGGCTGCCATAATAGAGTATCATAGACTAGGTAACTTACAAGCAACAAAGATGTATTTCTCATAGCTCTGGAGGCTGGGAAGTCCATGATCAAGGCACTGGCAGATTAAGTATCTAGCGAGGACCTACTTCCTGGTTCATAAAAGGTCATGTTATTGCTGTATCCTCCTGGGAGAAGTGGAGAGAGAGTTCTGTGGTGTCTACATTATAAGGGTATTGGGGCACCTGGGTGGCTTAGTCAGTGAGGCATCCGACCCTTGATTTTGGGTCAGGTCATGATCCCACAGTTCGTGTCAGCTCCATGCTGTCAGTGCTTGAGATTCTCTCTCTGCCTCTCTCTGCCCCTCCCCTGTGCACAGCTGGCTTACAGACTCTCTCTTTCAAAATAAATTAACATTTTAATTTATAAGTTTACTGATCCCATTCATGAGGGCTCCACCCTCATGATGCAGTCATCTCCCAAAGGCCATACCTCCTAATGCCATCACATTCAAACATTCAGCTTATAGCAGAAACATATTGAAAGTCAATTTCAATGACCACCTGTTATGTAATCTACTTCTTGTAATTCAGTCAAAAGCATTGACTCTATGAGTTTTAGTTTTCCAGCCATTTTTTTTTATTTTTAATGTTTATTTATTTATTTTGAGAGAGGGAGCATGAGCAGGGGAGGGGGAGAGAGAGAATCCCAAGTAGGCTCTGCATTGCCAGCACAGAGCCCAACACGAAGCTCAAATTCATGAACCGTGAGATCATGACCTGAGCCAAAATCAAGAGTCAGACATTTAACCGACTGAGCCACCCAGGCTCCCCCAGACTGATTTCTGCTGTAAATGATTTTACAACATCTCCAGAAGTGTGGTTTCTTAGTGTTTCTACTACTACTTGTTTCTTAGTAGTAGACTTGATAATATTTGAGTCTTTATTTCCATATCTGTCCCTCTGGAATGTTTTTTCATGCACCATCTCTCTTTTTTTTTTTTTTTTTTACTTTTCAAAAATTGTAATGAAAACAGGTAAATTTTGCCATCTTAACCATCTTCAAATGAAAAATTAACTTTTGCCCATAAATAACCTTCTTTGTGGTTTTTCTTTTTATATACAGATATTTTCTCTGGCTCCATTATAGTTGAAGAATATGATAAACCAAACCACATTGTTGCTATAGCAATATTTTAGGTAGAGGTACAGCTGTTTGTTCTTCCATAGGATTCTGTTTCCTACAGTTTGTGTTAGGTTCATTTTCCTAAAGTATAATACTCTTAAAGTTCTGTGTCCTGTAGCACGTTTTATTTGCTTTGTTACAATAAAACATTTCATTCAATACTAAGCTTGCTTATTATAGGCAGTTAGTTGAGTGTTAATTGGTGCAAATGAGTTTTAGCTCTACATTTTGATCCCATTACCCGCAGGGTATTCTAAATAGTTCTTTCACTTGATTTAGAAATAGCCATCTCTTGCATGTGTGCTTTTTAAAAGGTTACAACTGAATAAAAGGTGTGATTGTCTCAGTTTCAGTCCATCACCATTATTTATTACATAAATAACCTTCGAACTACAGAGACTTAGCTTCTTGTCCTTTTTTGTCACACTTTGCCGAAACATCTCTTTGGGCCTCGCTTCCTTGTTCAGCAAGTACTTATTGAGCACTTACTATGTGCCTAACACTATTCTAGGTTCTGGAAAAAGACTGAAATCTCTTCCCTGGTGGAGATATTTCAGTGGCAGAAGACGACAATAAAAAATAAGGAATTTAAATAGTATGTTAGCTGATGATAAGTGCAACGGAGAAAAATAAAGTGGGCAAGGAGGATGGTAAGTATGGGCTGGGGTTGGGAGGTTGCCATTTTAAATCTGGTGGTCAGGATAGGCCTCTGTGGGAAGAGGACCTTGAGTAAAGACCTGAAGGAAGTGAGGAAGTAGGCCACTTGATTATCTATTGGAAGAACAATCCAGAGAGAGAATAACAAATGCAAAAGCCCTGAAGAGAACATTGGAACCCCTACACATTGCTGGTGGGAATGTAAAATGGTTCAGCAACTGTGGAAAACAGCAGTTCCTCAAGAAATTAAAACATGGAATTAGCATATGACCCAGCAGTTCTCCTAGGTATATATCCAAAGAATCAAAAGCAGGGACTCCCATACTTGTACGTGCATGTTCATAGTAGCACTCTTCCACAATGGCTAAAAGATAGAAACAGCCCAAGTGCCATCAATGGATGAAGGAATAAATTGTAGTCTGTTCATACAATGGAATAATATTTAGCCTAAAAATGGAATGAAGTACTGATTCATGCTACAATGTGGATGGACTCAAAAGCATGCTAGGTGAGAAAAGCCAGTCACAAGAGATCACATATTTCATTTATGTGTAATATCCAGAATAGATACATCCATAGAGATGGAGAGCAGATTGGTGGTTGCCAGGAGCTGAGAAGGGAGTGGGTAATGGGCAGTGACTACTTAATGGGTACAGGGTTTACTTTGGGGTGTGATGAAAATGTTTAGGAACTAAATAAATAAAGATGGTTCTAAACATTATGAATGAGCTAAATGGCACTGAATTGTTCACTTCAAGATGGTTGACTTTTTATTTTTTACTATTTTTTTAAAAAAATTTAATGTTTATTTATTTTTGAGAGACAGAGCATGAGTGGGGGAGGAGCAGAGGGAGAAGGAAACACAGAATCTGAAGCAGGCTCCAGGCTCTGAGCTGACAGCACAGAGCCCGAAGCTGGCCTCGAACCCACAAACTGTGAGATCATGACCTGAGCCGAAGCCGGACACCCAACCGAGTCATACAGGCGCCCGATGGTTGACTTTTTAAATTTTGATTTTAAAATATGTGAATCTCACCTCTACAAGAACAAACTTAAGTTTAGCAAATTAGGAATATGAAGGAAACCTTTTTAACCTAACCTAATAAAAATCAGCTAACATAATGTGATGCAAGGTAGAAATAATAAGTCCTGAAGTAAGATCATGCCTGGCTCAAGGAACAGCAACAAGACTGATGGGGCTGCATTGGTGGGGGGGGGGGGGTTGGACAGGGGAGCTTGTAGTAGGAGATGGGGCCTGTGAGGTGATGTGGACCATGTAGTATTGGGACTTCTAGGCAATTGTAAGCATTTGGCTTTCACTCAGAGATAGGAAGCCATTAGTGGATTCTGGAGAAGTCTTTTATGCCTCAATGAAAAAAAATCTGAGGTACCTAGGTGGCTCTGTTGGTTAAGCAGCATACTCTTGGTTTCAGTTCAGGTCATGATCGCAAGGTTCGTGAGTTCGAGCCCCGCATCAGACTCTGTGCTGACAGCACAGAACCTGCTTGGAATTTCTCTCTCTCTCTCTCTCTCTCTCTCTCTCTCTGCCCCTCCCTCGTGCACATGCACAGGCTCTCTCTCTCTAATAAATACACTTAAAATAAAGGGAGTGGTCCCTTTAAAAAAATAGAAAAAAGAAAAAAATTCTTAATTACAATCTTAACAGGATCACTCTAGTTGCTGTCTTGAAAATAAGCTGCAGGGGACCAAGGGCAGAATCAGGGAGATCAGTTAGGAAACTGTTTTAATAATCCAGATGGAAGATAATAGAGGTTTAATTAGGATGGGCGAAAGTGTAGGTAGTAAGTGGCTCAACTGGGGGTATATCTTGAAGATTAAGTCAACAGAATTGGTTGGTGGTTTGGGTATGAGGTATGAGAGGAAAAGTGTTGTGGAGGACAGCACAGCCATTAGCGTAAGCAACTGGAAAGGTCAAGTTGTTAACTGAAATGGAGAAGACTAGAGGAGTAAATTTGGAAGTGAAGATGAGGACTCTGATTTGGGACATGTTTGAATTTGAGATCCCTATTAGATATGCTAGTGTCGATGTCATGGACATCCTGATGTGTGAGTTTGGGGTTTAGAGGAGAAGTCAGTAACATTTAAATTTATTAAAGAGTTACAAGACTATGAGATCACCAAGGGATAGAATAGGGATAGAGTAAGGACAAGGTCCACAGAGTGAGCTCCAGGGCATTCCAACAACAAGAAGTTAGAGAGATGAGAGGGAATCAGCAGAGGAGAGGCTAAGGAGTTGCAGGTAATGTGAGAGGAACTTCAGGGGAGTGACAGTGTCCTTGATCTCCGATGTCCTATGTGTACACCATGGGTACTAAATTGTTCTAGAGTTCTTGGATTCTATGATGCTATTTTGGTTATACCTAAACATCACTTACAAATTGTTCTTAGGAGAAAATGAATTCAGAATGCCACATACCACTATCCCCAATAGCAGAAACAGGCACTCTTTCAAAATTAATAGAATGAAATTCCCGTTAGTCCTAGGCATGGTTAACTCCCCACGTGGAGTTTTGTAAAAACACTCTTTGACTTCTGCAAAAGAAAGTGTCTATATCTATAGTGAATGTCCATAATTTATAAGTGGCCTGCAACATAGAGGTGCCATGGTCAAATAAATTTAGGAAATACTGGTTTACAGTTGTATAGATTATTATTGGATTTTTCATGCTACATGTATTTGGTTCTAAGAATTCAGTGAACACTTATTTTGACCCTGGAATTTCTACACCCCCCCATATTTAATAACTTCTAAAAATCTCCATAAGATAGAGTGGAGAATGCTGACCTAGATTAGTTATTAGTCAGATTTTCTGAACTGGAAAATAAAAAATAGTTGAATGGGGTTTCTGACGAAGATGAACTTCTAGATATTTCATTCATGTTCATGAATCATTTGTAAGGTGGAGTATGTAACAGGAGGCTAGCAATATCCATTTTCATAGTCTTAGAAATTATATCGTATGCTCATTATGATGTATGTGCAATCTAAGAAATACAGAACTGGAACAGACCAGTAATGTGTGTTGGAGGGTGTGGTCATTTTAAATTATTTCATACTCAAGAAGCTTCAGACTTACCGTAATAATCTCTAGCTTCTCTCTATAACTTGTTATGCTTATCAATCACTTGCCTACTTTTCTTGCAACCATTACTATTTTTAGCCTATTATTATCATCTATTAAGGAAGTTTTTTTTTTAATTTTTTTAATGTTGATTTATTTTTGAGAGACAGAACGTGAGCAGGGGAAGGGCAGAGAAAGAAAGAGACACAGACTCTGAAGCAGGCTCCAGGCTCTGAGCTGTCAGCACAGAGCCCGACATGGGGCTCGAACTCACAACCGCGAGATCATGACCTGAGCCGAAGTCGGCGGCTTAACCGGCTGAGCCACCCAGGCGCCCCTATTAAGGAGTTCTTACTCTGTGAAGTTTACTTCCTGCTTACACAGCTCCAAGAGATCTTCCTTGATACTAAGATTATGAGCTTTGATACCCGACCCCAGAGCAAACACACTTACAACAGTGATTGGCACGCAGGAATATAAGTCCCCATTGTTACTATTATTGTTAGTTTATTACCACCCTTCCTGATTTTATTTTTGTTTTCATTTTATTCAGATAGATCTTCACCCTATTTTTCATTATGACCTTTCTATAATCATTTTTGATAACCTTTTTTTCCTAACCCAGTATGTCTTTCTTGAGAGTCATTGTTGAAGCACATAGTACTGGGTGGGCATGCCATTAGAATTTTGGTGTCACAAACACACCAGACTTCTATTTTTATGGAATATCTATGAGTACTCCTAAGTTCATCTGAGTCATAACTGCCTTTTTAAATAGTATTAATGTATTTTCCCTAAATTATACTTCCTTACTTTTGGCCACACCATGGTTTCCCTCACACTCAAACTCACACTCCTCACTTCTCTGATTCTGAGATCCTTCTGCAGCCTCACTCCTGTCACTTTACTATTCGACCACCTGGAAGAGCTTGTGGTCATCAATAAACTCAGGCTACTGTGGATCTCTTCTACTGTTTTTAATTTTTCATGCTGAAATGTGTATTTATCTATACCACTGTGATGTATGGTGGTGTAAATGGAGCTAAGCCTTGAAATAAGATAGTCCTAGGTTTAAATCCTGGTTTTGTGTCTAACCAGTTGTGGAGCCTCAAATAAACTACCTCAAGCCTCAGCTTCCTCATCAGTGAAAGGTACATAATGACAATTTCCTCAAAAATTTTTTTAAATTTTTTTATAGTTTATTTATTTTTGAGACAGAGACAGAGACAGAGTACGAATGGGGGAGGGTCAGAGAGAGAGGGAGACAGAATCTGAAACAGGCTCCAGGCTCTGAGCTGTCAGCACAAAACCCGACGCGGGGCTCGAACCCACAAACCGTGAGATCGTGACCTGAGCCGAAGTCAGACGCCTAACCGACTGAGCCACCCAGGTGCCCCATCCTCACAAATTTTCTATAAGGGTGTGAGAGAGTGTGTGTGTGTGTGTGTATGTAAGATTTGGCACTGTCTTTTTAAATGTTTCAAAGTTTATTTGTATTTGAGAGAAAGAGAGGGACAGTGTGCAAGGGAGGGTGTAGATAGAGGGGGAGACACAGAATCCGAAGCAGGCTCCAGGCTCCGAGCTGTCAGCACAGAGCCCAATGTGGGACTCGAACCCATGAGCCATGAAATCATGACTTGGGCTGAAGTTGGACGCTTAACCGAATGAGCCACCCAGGAGCCCGAGATTTGGCACTGTGTTGATGAAAAGTAGGCATTCAACAACTGCTGCCATTTATACTACTACCACTATGTTAGTGCTATTGCTGCTGCTGCTCCTGCTGTTATTGCTTTCATTGCTGTTGCTACTATTACCACTGCTGCGAGAAGACTCTGGAAGCTACTCGTAAGTGGAATCTTCTCATTGACAGTTGTAGTGGCAATCCATCAGCACTGCGGTTATCCATAACTTTGTCTTATAGTTCCCAGGTCTTGTAATAACATTCCTCCAAACTGCTGGGTGGGTGATGTTTTTTATTACAGTGGTTCAATTGCATGTGGTATAGTTCCTTAACATTGGAAATGAGTGTAGTTCTGTCTAAAGGCTATGGTACAACACTGTCTTGTTGAAAAACCAGTATAGAACCCAGTCTGCTTTGGAGGAAAACATTTCTTTTGTGCTTGGAGAATCCTTTCCTTACAGGAAACTTTCAAGTAATTATTACCAGGAATTCATTTCCAGGAATCTCGGCTACTTAACCAATACTATTAATTTTGTGGAAAAGTGTAATTGTAAATACCAGCAGTAAAGTGGCCTTGCCTTTTGCAGGACTTTGAAATGATTAAGCAGTACCCTTTTTTTTCTGAAATGATTAAGAAGTACCCTTTTTTCAGGGGCACCTGGGTGGCTTAGTTGGTTGAGTGTCCGAGTTCGGCTCAGGTCATGATCTCACAGTTCATTGAGTTCAAGCCCCACATCAGGCTCGCTGCTATCGATACAGAGCCCACTTTGGGTCCTCTGTCCCCTTCTCCATCGCTCCCCCACTTGTGCTCACTGTCTCAAAAATAAATATTAAAAAAAAGAAGTACCCTTTTTTTCAGAGGTAAAGGATATTGTCACTCAACCTTGGAATTGCTCTATTTGCCCTTTATCTCCTCCCTTCTCCAAATCTCCAGTGTATCTATCTGACTAGATTCATTATAGAAGGAACATTTTAAGTTGTACAAGTTTCTTTTCTTGATAAAATGTTGAGAATAGAATGAGTTAATTCTATTTAGCAAATCTTTGAAGGCTCAGAGCATAAGAATTCTTGAGTGAATCAGTAAATATCTCAAGCTTAGAAAACTAGGCTATTTAACCAGTTGTCTGTTATTGATTGAATCAAATGTCCTAAAGACCATGGTGTGAAGTGATTTTTCAAAGTTTATTTAGTTCTTTTGGTGACTTTCAACTGGCTTTGTAGTCAAATTTATCTCAGTTCTGAATAATTTAAAAGAAGAATATATTGAATACAGGTTTATTTTCAAAACTGAATGATCAGGAAAAACCTGAATGGTCTTCCATTTTCATTTTTTCCCAGTGCCCTTTGTATCAGGAGATTGAATAAGTATAATATGCAAATGTTTTTCCATAAACTACATTTCACATATGTTATCTCAGTTAAATCTTAAAAAAAGTCTTGTAAAGATTATTTTCAATCCCATTTTACAGATAAGCAAACAGTTCACTTGTCATTCTGAAAATAAAATGGTATCCAAAAGTACTGACTTGTTCGTATTACAGAAACATCCTCCCTGCCCAGGTTTTAGTCAGATGTGAGCATTTTCATTAATGAAAGACAGGCACAGTTTCAAAGCTGACTTTTTTTTTTAATTTTTAATGTTTATTTTTGAGAGAGAGTGCACGAGCAGGGAAGGGGTAGAGAGAGGGAGACAGAATCTGAAGCAGGCTCCGCACTGTCAGTGCAAAGCCCAACATGGGACTCAAATCCACGAACTATGAGATCATGACCTGAGCTGAAGTCGGACGCTCAACCGACTGAGCCACACAAGCGCCCCAGCGCTGACTTCTGATCTGTAGACAAATAAGGAATCCTTCCTTATTCAGAGGCCTAAAACTCCATTGTCTTCATAGAGAGTTTAAAATACATATGGACCTTGAAAAAAAAAAAAAGCTAATGCATAATCACACTGTTCATTGGAATGGAGAACTGGAAAGAATCTTAGAGGTCATTTCTTCCCATCTCAAATGGTGCAAAGAAGCTCTTCTAAAATACCCCTTTTGAAAACAGTTCCAATTGTTAGAGCCAGTCCATTCCTAGACTTTCCATCTCCCTATCCTGCCCTCCCTGCTAGGAGGACAGTTTGATCCTTGGCTGCCTACTCAGTCCCTGCCCCCAGGTGCTGGGCCTATACCTGAGCTAACAGTGATATCACCAGCTCAAGACCCAGTGTCTAGCATTAACTCCCAGCTCATCTATTACTTGGTCTAAATGCAGCAGGGGTGGAGCCCTTAGTCTCAGGCCCAGGAGCACATCCTCCTCTCAGGCTTATGAGAAATAGAGAAGAATAAGACAAGTTAGCATTGTGGCTCTAGCTGTGCAGTTAGAGATGGACCTGGGCTATACCCTGCCCTAACACTGGGCAGCATTGTGACCCTGGGCAAGCTACTTTGATCATTATGTGCCTCAGAGGTGGTTGTGAGGATTATACACGATAGTTTCTGTTAGGCACATAACGGAGTACTTAGCGGTGCATCGCAATGTTAGCTGCCACTAATAATTGTTGCTATTTCAGTTGGAGGTATAGAGGTTGGAAACTAGGCTAGGTCTGATATTCTTCCCATCTAATGATCTCCCTGGAAGGATAGGCGAGACCACAATAGCTGGGGTCCATCCTCTTTATCTGAAGCATTGAGATTTCCACCTGGGATTGGTGGGTAAGGGACAGGTAGGCCAGATTTCTTACCTATGCTTTTACCTGGTGCTTCCTCCAGTACTTTAAGATTAAATGCAAAGGGTCACATACTTACTTTGTCACCAGGGAAGGGATTAAGTACCAGCTAGAGAGTTAGCTCGGGTCATGTGGTCCATTTCTCAGTCTATTTCAAGACCATGTCATGACATAGAGGAGCATCTTTGTGCCCTCAATGGTGTCTCTTAAGGCTCTCGGTGCCCCTTACCCATCCTACTTCAAAACCTCTCTCCAGACTCTTGAATACTGAGAACACACTGAGGGCTGATGGATGAAGGGGAGAGGGGAAGGGGGTTGATGGACACGGAGGAGGGCACTTGTGGGGATGAGTACTGGGTGTTATATGGAAACCAACTTGACAATAAACTATAAAAGAAAAAAAAAACAACTGCAAATATATGACAATGAAGAAGAAAAAACAAAAAACACCCCTCTCCATGGGCAGATGAGCTGCTTCTCAATGTCTCCTCTCCCTCCCTACGGCCACGCTAGTAGTTCCTACCAGGGTTCGGAGATTTCCCTTAGGAGAGTTGAGCCCCAGTGATTTGGTAGAGGTAGCTTACATAGAAGAGTAATCTTAAAATGAGCTCTCCCCTCTTAACAAATTTTAAGTGTTCTTAAACAAAAAAAAAAAAAGCACAAACAAACTTTTGGAGGTGATGGATATGTTTATTACCTTGATTATAGTAATGATTTTATGGGTATATGCCTATGTCCAAACTCATCAAGTTGTATAAATCAAATAAGTTCAGTTTTTTATATATCAATTATACCTTCATAAAGCTGCTTTAAAAAAAAATAATAACCCTTCTAGTTTCAGCTAAGTGCCGAGACTGGGACCAGGATTAGCTCCTTCTGTATGGGCTTCCAACCCAGAAAATGGTCAGTACCAGTCAGAAAAACTGGTAAACACTTTCCAACCTTCGTTCATTTTAACCAGCAGAGGGCACACAGCAGACATGCAATCTCTCTATTGAATTAATCTGTGTCTTGCATCCAGCATGGTCCTCACAGCGTAGAGATGTTTGTACTCCAGGTTAGTTCTTTAGTTGTCATTCAGTGTTAGAAGGTTCTTGCCTAATAATTTCAGACAAACAGTGCAAGGACATTTGGTATGACTGAAACACTTTCATTTATCCTAATAAAGGATACTGAAAGGATCCACCTTATCAGGCTGGGTTCCATGGTTACCCAGATCACTAATTTTGAAGCCCTGGCTTGGCAAAAGTAGTTTCTGAGATTAGAGTTCATCGGGAAGCCTGAGGATACCCACTTACCCACAGAGAGAGAGCAAGCCAGAGAGAGGAGACCTGGAGGCACATGAGAATCAACTGTGGACATTTTAAAAATACAAATTCCAGGGCACCTGGGTAGCTCAGTGAGTTTAGTGTCCAACTCTTGATTTAGGATCAGGTCATGATCTCATGGTTCATGGGCTCAAGACCCGCATAGCATGGAATCTACCTGGGATTCTCTCTCTCTCCATCTTCCTGTGCCTGCCCCATGCTCTCTCTCTCTCAATTAATTAATTAATTAATTTAATTTAACTTTTAAAAAAATACAAATTCCGGGCGGTGGGGGGGGGGGTGATACAAATTCCTGAACCCTGCTCGAGATGTAGTAGATCAGAGTGTCTGGTGCTAGTGTCCCAGCAAATCTGTATTTTAACATGTTGCCAACAGTTTTCATGCAGTTGTCTATAAGCCAGCATTTGGAAACCTCTAACTTAGGGGAATTTCTGGGATCCTATCTCAGTACTACTGCCCCACCGTCAGCCGTTAGGGTTGTGCACGTTCAAGGGGACTTGGAGTCAGAACAAGATTTGAGGGGCCCCTGGGTGGCTCAGTCGGTTAAGCATCCAACTCCTGATTTTGGTTCAGGTCATGATCTTGCAGTTCATGAGTTCAAGCCCTACATCGGGCTCTGCACTGACAGTGTGGAGCCTGCTTGGGATTCTCTCTCTCTCCTCTCTGCCCCTCCCCTTCTCATGCTCACTCTTTCGCTCGTGCTCGCTCGCGCGCTCTCTCTCTCTCTCTCTCAAAATAAATAAAACTTTAAAAAAAAAGGTTTAAAACCAGCGGCACCTAGGTCAGCCTTTCCAGAGAGCAAGACCTCTCGCAATTGGGGGATGAGGGATGGTGAGTGGAAGAGAGCCTCTAGAAGTTAAGGAAGCAACCCTGTCCCCTCAGGGGTGACAAGAGAATAATCGTTGACCTCTTTCTGCATCTGCCTTTGCTAGAGAAGCTAAGCCTTGCTATCCAGGGAGCTCTTGGCACATCTCCACGCCCTCCATCCCCACCCCATACTCAGGGTGGTCTGCAGTCAGCTTCACTTGGAGGCTGGGCTTCTCCAGCTATTCTGGGCTGGGTGTCCCTGCCAGGCACTGCTCTAGGTGGTGGTGCTCAGAGCAGGATATGGTCCTGGGCTGTCTGACTGAGCGATCCTGCTGAGATAGTCCTCTGCCTCATGAATTTGGTCAGAGCAAGTCATCAGCCTGAATGTGGGGGCCTGAGCAAATGCACACATACTGGGGGATGGGTAGTTCTGGGGGACCCAGTGACAATATCCTATAGCCCTAAAAACTGAGCAGCAGAGTCCAGCTGGCTGTGTGGCTCCCAGCTATTGTCTAGGACAAGGACATCTTAGGGAGTCCTTTGTCCCAGAGCTGACACTTCTGTCAGCCACTTGGGCTTCTTGGAAGAATCTGGCCAAGGGCATCCCATTCGAGAAGGAATGTCCCAGGCTGGCCTCCTGGCTATTGAATGGCCTGCTTGCCAAACCCCCATGGATCAAGGGGACTGGCTGGAGTGAACCTGCAATCCCTGCAAAGTTTCTGGAGCTTGGAACTAGCTGTAATGACAGTATAATATCATAGAAAGAGCCTAGACTTGAAGTGAGACAGATCTCGCCTCACCACTTACTATATTGGACAAGTCACTAAATCAGTGCATCTATATTCATATATGTAAAATGAGAATCATTATGAGGTATGGATAATGATAGGGAAGGAGCACTAAATGAGCTAGTGAAGGAATGTGGTGTGTTAGCACAGGGCCTGGCATATAATAGGCATTCAACTGTTGATAGTTATTTCTCTGCGTCCTGCCTCTGTTACACAGGGGAAGACTCAAGGGTATAGCTCTGAAAAGTGAAGAGGAGCTGTAGAGAAGACATACTGACTGTCATGGATCATTCCAGAGACATAGTGAGGCTGCATGAGAGGCCTGGAAGCACTTCACTTCACTTGATTCTCCTTGTTCCTCACTGCCCTCACAGCAACACGGGTCATGATTCTCTGGCCTCCTTAGTCCCCTTCCTCTGGTTGCATTATGGGATCAGCCATTCCCAAATCCTTTTGCTCCATCTGATGGAGGCCTGAGCGCCATTGTGCCACCCTGCTGATGCCAGCAGCAAGCTCTAGGGCTGGGAGACTTGGTGGAGCCCAGAGATTCTCAGGATTCCTGGGGTCACAGTGGGCAGCCCCAGGACTTCTTGGCTGTTCCCAGGCACCTGAGGGAGAGCAATGTCATTACTGCAGGAAAGGAAAGGATCACACAGGTGAGGCTCAGAGGACAGAGGTAGGGAGGATTGGTGAGCATCCTTTATTCAGAGCAAAATTACCAGAGCCTCAGCAGGACCAAAAGATGATAGTCTTAAGGAAGTTCAGAGTCTGGTTTTTAAGGTGGGGGCCAGCCATCATGGAAATGACAGCCCTGAGGCCCACACTCAGGAGTCACCCAGGAAGGGTGTCTCTCCTCTCAGAAGAGCTAAGAAAAGTAGAGGCTTTTCCCTCTTGCTGGTTAGCAAGACTGCTGAATCTTTCCAAAGGCTACTGAGTCTAGGTGATGATAAACCCTTCCACTTGCTTTCCACTGCACTTAAATAAAACCCCAACCCAACAGACCTGGCCTCAACTACTTCTCAACCTCATCTCCCACATGCTCTCCCTTGATCACACTAGCCTCCTTTCTGTTTCTCAAACATGCCAACCTCACTTCTGCCTCAGGGCCTTGGCATTTGCTGTTATTTCTGCTTGAGGTTCTCTTTCTGACCTCACACCTGGTTGCTCCTCTTCATTCAGGCCTCAGCTCAAATGTTACCTCTTCAAAGATACCTGCTGTGATCACTGTATCTAATGTTTCCCTCTCCCCACCTCCCTCACTTTCTATCCATTTACCCTGTTTTATGACCCTTAGAGTCCTTATTGCTCTCAAATTCTCTCATTATGTATCTCATTTCTTGTATAGTGTCTATCTCCTTTGTGAGAGCAGGATTTAAATTGTTCACCTACATTATCCCCAGCACTTAGCACAGTGGCACATAGTAGATAGTCAGTAAACGTTTGTTGAATGCCTGAAAGGTGTCAGGCAATTCCGGTCTAGAAGAGGCAATCCTGATTAGAGGACTCGGAATATTGTTATCTTGACCCTGTTATAGCAGAGAAGGGCCCTAACCAAGGCAGGCCAGGACCCAGACTGAAATGGACTGAATGGACAAGTGTACCTGCGGCCACTGAGAGAGGCCCAGCCCTGCAGCCAGGTCAAGATCCAAAAGACACCACACAACAGCAGGTCGTGTCCTGGGTAAGGAGTCAGCATCTGAAGTCTGAGACAAGGCCCAAGGCCCAGGTCTGTTGGGGAGAAATATAGCAACAGGGGTTTCAGCAGGCAGTTCACCAACAGACAGCAGGTTCCCAACCCCTTGGGTGAGATTCAGGCTCAGGGCGTTGAGTGGGGACAACTAGTAAAAAAAAAAAAAACCCTCAGCCCTAATTGGGGTACTGGGTAGCCTCCAAAGATGGATCGAGGCAGAAGCCAAGTTATGAAAACCAAACCAGTGACTGGGACTCAGCCTGAGGCCAGGTGGGGGTGGGATGGGGATGGGGTGGGGACTTAGCCAGTTCTGGAGGAAGAGGGCCATAAGAACAACTAGGGAGGACCAGACAGGTTTGGGTGGGAGGTGCATCTGGTATGTATGATCTTTTGCTGGGGTGGGGGTGGGGAGGAGGATAGGGGACAGACCTGGATTCACCTACCAGAGGAAAGTGCTCAGGGACTGTCTGCCTGGGACCCTCTCCTCATGGGCTTCTGACAAGAGAGCAGCCTTAAAGAGCACTCCTGAAACAAATCTATTTGAGGCTGTTATAGCTATGCCTTTCTAGCCACTCTTAATTACTTTAACAATTGGACAAGGGACTTTCACATCCATAGGACCAGACATTTAAGAAATACATACAGGATTCCTGCTGGAAAACCACAGAAACTCCCACTGCCTCAAAGAGCCACAGACTGTCTTGCCTCTTTGTGTAGGCCTCTCCATCCTCAGCTCCCCCACTAGGGCGGCTCAGCTATTGTCCTTTCATTCAACCCCCAAAGTCATTCCTGCCTCTCTACTTTGGCCCACTCCTCTCCTATCTACCAATCTGGATGGAACACTTTATTCAACATACAAAATAAGTTCAGTTATTTTTCAGTGGCTCCTCCCTAATGCTGAGTAAGTACGTAACTGCTCTCAATTCCCATAGCACAGCCTCGAACTTGGTGATATTGTTTAATTTTTGTTCTCAGGTAGTTTCAGTATGTACATTGTTTCCACAACAAAATCAGAGGGTCTTTGAAAACAGGGGACAAATCCTCCCCTTGTTATGTTTCTTCCATAACTCCCAGCAAGGATCTGGGGGCATAACAGATATTTGTTAGCTTGAGCCCTGCCCTCATCAAGAAAGGGTAGGTAGGGGGAAAATACCACTCTGGCTGTCAGAGACTGCTTGGTAAAAAAAAAAGGGTGGGGGGGAGGCAGGATTTAACTACTTTGGAAGCAACTGGGCCCCTTGGGCAACCTATACTTTTTATTTTTAAACTTTGGGAAATAAGGAGAGAGTAGCCTACTCTCAACATCCAGGGAACCTATGAAATATTTATGAGTTAACATCTCCTTTCAAGACTTCTCTATCCTTCCACATATCTAGTCTGTATCCCACCCTCTCTGGGTGTTTCTGCCCACTGATGACACTGAGTGACAGAATGAATTAGTCCTGAAGAAGTGACTCAAATGATTCAGGTGGCATAGAAGACTGGTAGGGAGTGTGCCTTGGCAAAGCGTTAACATTCTAGTAGGGCGAGCTGCCTCTTCCACTCCTCACAATCAGAAATGTCTTCTTGCAGGAAAGCAAGACATGAAGGCATGGGATAATCTATACAAATTTTATTTTAATATCAATTTGTATGGAAACAAGCAGGTGTCAGCATTTTGCAGGCATGGGGGGAAAAGGGAAAGAAAAAACTCCAGTAATAATTGATCTTGTATTTACACCATTTGGTTTCAACAAGGACAGGAAGCTTTGCTGTTAGCTTCCTGTGGGAACTCCAGTTTCTGCACCTTCCCCTGCTGCCTCTCAGCATCACGATAGAGCAGGGATTTCTGAGCCTTTAATCGGCAAGCCAGGCACATGAAAATTGACTCCACGTTCTGGCTTTCTTTGGGGTCCTTGGCTGAAGTCTCAAACAAGAGCATGTTGTGGGCATCGGCAAATTTCAGGGCTAAGTTGGAGGGCACCTGGATCTGTTCCCTCAAGTCACACTTGTTGCCCACAAGCACTTTTGGGACTAGTGGGGGCACAGCATGCCCATTGCATTCTTGGATCCACATTTTGAGGTTGGTGAAGGATGTCATCTTAGTGACGTCATAGACAAAGACCACTGCATGCACATTGCGGTAGTAATGCTCGACCATGCTTTTGCGGAAGCGTTCCTGACCTGCTGTGTCCCATACTTGAACCTGGAAGATACAAAAACCCGTATCTTGAGTCAGAAAAGGAAACATGAATGGATAGGAGAAAACATGGTTCTGTGATCTTATAAAAATTAGGTGAAAATCCCTGACACAGGAAGGGGTTCTTTGACAGACTGGCAGAATGGACTTATCAAAGTATACAGAGAAGTTTCTCTCTGGGTTTGTAACATTCTTCTCAAAATTTTGAGTTGAAAATCTTGAATTCAAAAATCTTAAGGCTTTTAGGTAAAAAACTGAGATGTAAATTGGTCAGCTCTCCTGGAAGACTATTTGGCAATATTATCGAGAACCTTGAAAATGTTCAAAACTCTTCAAGCCTATAATCTCACTTCCAGAAATCTATACAAAATAGCAGAGATGTGGTCAAATTTCTGTACAAAGGTCTTTTTTTAATTTTTTTTAAGTTTATTTATTTATTTTGAGAGTGAAAGAGTGCATGCCCACAAATGGAGTTGGGGCAGAGAGAGAGAGAGAGAGAGAGAGAGAGAGAGAATCTCAAGCAGGCTCTGCACTGTCAATGTGGAGACCGACATGGGGCTCACACCCACGAACCATGAGATCATGACCTGAGCTGAAATCAAGAGTCAGATGCTTAACTGACTGAGCCACCCAGGGACTCCCTGTACAAAGATCTTAATGGCAGTGTTTATACTTTTCTAAAAACAGGAAACAACCTAAATCATCACTAAGAGAAGAATGGCAAAGTGTATGTACATATCTATACAATGGGCTATTATGCAGCCATTAACAATAATGTTTTCAAAGAATAAATGGTAGAGGAAATTCTCATAAAATATCAGGAAGTGAAAAAAGCAGGATACAAAATTTTTCATATGCTATGACCCTAATTTTTTTAATATTAAAAATAGACATATGCCGGGGCACCTGGATGGCTCAGTCGGTTAAGCATCTGACTCTTGATTTCGGTTTAGGTCATGATCTCACAGTTTGTGAGTTCGAGCCCCATGTCAGGCTCTGTGCTGACAGTGCAGAGCCTGTTTGGGATTCCCTCTCTCTTCCTTGTTCTCTGCCCCTCCCCCATTCATGTGCGCACACGCATTCTCCCTCCCTCTCTCTCTCTCAAAATAAATAAACTTGAAAAAAATAGACATATGCCTAGGAGAGACTGGAAGTGTACACATTAGGACATTAATGGTTATTTATGTGCAGTGGGACCATAGGTGGTATTTATTTTCTTCTTTTTTTATATATATTCCAAATTTTCTAAACACATATCACTTTGTCTTGTATTTTTGCATGACTTTTTATTTTTTTAGACAAATTATTTTTTAATCTTTTTTTAAAAAATTTAATTTTTTAATGTTTATTTATTTTTGAGAGAGAGAGACAGACAGATCATGGACAGGGGAGGGGCAGAGAGACACACACTCAGAATCCGAAGCAGGCTCCAGGCTACGAGCTGTCAGCACAGAGCCCGACTCGGGGCTGGAACTCACGAACTGTGAGATCATGACCTGAGCCGATGTCAGACACTTAGCCGACTGAGCCACCAGGCACCCCTAAAAATTTTTTAATGTTTATTTTTGAGAGACAGAGACAGAGCATGAGTGGGGGGTGGGGGGGCAGAGACAGAGGGAGACACAGAATCCAAAGCAGGCTCCAGGCTCTGAGCTCTCGACACAGAGCCCAACGCGGGGCTTGAACTCAGAAACCATGAGATCATGACCTGAGCTGAAGTTGGACACCTAACTGACTGAGCCACCCAGGCGCCCCTTTAGACAAATGATGTTTTAAATGTTTATTTATTATTTTTAAGAGAGAGAGGGACAGAGGATCCGAACCAGGCCCCATGCTGATAGCAGCAAGCTAGATGTGGGGCTCGAACTCAAGATCCATGAGATCATGACCCGAGCCGAAGTCAGATACTCAACCAACTGAGCCACCCAGGTACCCCTAAACACTTTGTTTTCTTTAAAAAGTCATGCAAGGGGCGCCTGGGTGGCTTAGTTGGTTGAGGGTCTGACTTTGGCTCAGGTCATGATCTCACAGTTCGTGGGTTCGACCCCGGCACTGGGCTCACTACTGTCAGCGTGGAGCCCACTTCAGATCCCTGTCCCCCTCTCTCTCTGCCCCTCCCCTGCTCTCTAGCTCAATCTCTCAAAAAAAAAATCTCACCTTTTAGCTCAATTTATTCTAAGTTCACTTCTTTGATATGAAAAAGCCAATTTAGCTCACTGGATTTTTCTTCTGCATCTCAGCTTTTGGGATAAAGGCCAAATTATGAAGGGAAAAATGCTGACTATCAGTAACACATACAAAGACACAATTCCCAAGGGATACTCTGGAGTCGACACACAATCACCCCATCTATTTCTGTTTACACATCCAAAGTCTTGGACAAGAGAAATTTATACCCAGAATGATGACCCTGAGGCCCTATGCAATTCTCAGTTATCAAAGAAAATTTGATAATAGTCACTAATTGACTACTATGGCTCTTAAAATCAAGTATAGACTTTATTTGCAGTTAGCAGTCGGTAAGTATAATCTAGTAAATATAATTGAATCTCTTTGCTGAGTGAAGATCTTACAGGGCCCGGGAGTCATCATCATTCTGAACATCAATTTTCATTGTCTAGATTCCCCTTCATCTCCTCTGTTGACATGACTGCCATGTTACTTTGGCACAATTGTCAGATTCACCCCTTCTTCTATTTTGATTTTCACGTCCCTAGGCCAGACCCTCCTTTCCTCACTCCTGGACTACAGCAAAGTCTTTTGGATTCTAGATGTCTCCATTCCAGTGCTTCCTGCATGCTGCTTTCAAACTAGCCTTCCTAAATCCCTGCTTGTATCAGCGTGACACCCTCCTCTTCAGGAAATTATGACAGCCCTCTTCTGCATGTGGCATCAAATGGAAAAGTTTCTGACATCATTCAGCCCCGCCCAGTGTGGTTTCAAACTACTCAGTTACGCCCGGTTCATTCCCTCCTCTGTACCTTTGGTCCGGGTAGTCCATCCTTCCCCTGCAGAACGGGTCGCCCCCTTGTTGCCCTATCCAAATCTCACCCATCCATCCTTCAAGACTCAGCTCTTGTCCACTTTCTTCCTAAAACTCCATTCTTCTCCACCTTCTCTTCAATTCTCTTTTCTTCTAACTTTCTATTGCACTTTGAGTCTGTACCACACCATTTAGAATATATTATTTGTTGTCTACTTGTTTCATCAGTGCTCTTGGCATTTCTCCAGCCAAACTTGTAAGCAGCCTTTTCCTCCATCAGATCACTTGTCACCATTGTTGTCATCGTCGTCATCATCATCATCATCAACAGGCAATACTGAGCCACCAAAACTACAAGCAGTCTGGCATCCTACATATCTCCCAAGGCGATTTCAGAGAGAACATTCAACTTTGATTACACAGAAAATGTAAGTCCTTGAACACTGATTTGCTTCCAAAAGCAGAGACAGAAAAGATTTTCACTTCTTCCACCTCTCCAGTGCTCTGAGGAGGAAGAAAGGAGAGCAGGCCAGGAAAGTAATGGAGGTCACTGGGAAGAGAGCAGGTATAGCACAAGAATATCATTACCACTTGGCTCCTGATCCCTTCACCCACCCTCCAGTAGTCCTAACTCTTGCCTCTGAGTAAGGCTGAATCCCTACCAGCCCTCAGGCATGTGGCAGATGCTTTAACACCATGAGCTCAGAACTCTAAAAATACCTGCCACCAGCAGGAACACGGGTGGGAGTGTGTGAGGTGTTTGGGGCTGAGTGGGTTGGGTGTTTGGCTTTTCTTTGGCTTCAGAATTGTATATACCATCCGAACTGCCAGAGCTGCAGGGAAGATACTTCCTGCTGTAGATCTCCCTTGCCTTTCCAGTGCCACGGGGAGCCTTGATGCCTTTATTTGGAGGCTCGCAGCACTTCTCCCATTCCAGATTTTCATAAACCCCACTCTAAGTTCTTTGCACCCCTGTCTATGGCAAGCGATGAGCCCGGAAGCAGGCTGCTCACAGCACAAAGTCAGAATGGATGGTGTGGCTTCAGAGCCATCACAGAGGGAGAATGCAGCAGTCAGTTCACTGCACACAAATGACCTCATTTTGTTTGGGAGTTTGGTGTCCCTGTTCTTAGCATCCTCACGAACCCCTGATCCCTGCCAGACAGTGAAAGCATCTCCTCCCGCTTTCCAGCTGGCACTCCTCTCATCCATTCTTCCCTTCCTGTATGCACCACCCACATTGTAACCAGGGGTGCTGACTGCCCCTTAGCCACATACATGCTCCCCAGATCCTCTTTTCTCTCCAAGGGCTAGTGAGGGTGTCGTGGAGTCAAACTCACCTGGGTGCAAACCTCAACACAATCATGTACTAGTCAGGTGCTCTTTGGCGAGTTACTTACTGTCTTCAGTGTCCTCCCCTGGAAGCCGAGGATAACCTCAGCCATCTCGTGGGGATGCTGTGAGGATTAGCATTCCTTATAAGTACATGCACAGTGCCTAATACTCACTACCCCTCCCAGGCCCCAAACTTCCACCATCAAGTCTGGCCCAACAGCTAATTGAGCAGGTGCTATCGGAGATGCAGCAGCAGTAGCTGTGGAATTGAGAGACCTAGGTTCCAACTCCTATACTTAGTAGCAGAGTAAATGACGAGGCAAATTAACACACAAGAAAAAACTTTTGCAAAATAGAAGTACTTTCCAAGTGCTAGTTGTTGCCATTGTCTCAGAGGGCCCATCGGCTGTCCTGGTAGCACTGCTCCTTGGACGCATTGGTTCTCCTCCTGAAAAGCACAGAAAGCCTGGCTTCTTGATGATGAGATAGAGCCAAGGCCAAGGCCATCAGTGGGGAGGGGTAAAAGAGAGCAATGCCAGCAACGTGCCATGGGTGGCTGGGGGCAAGCCCAGAGTGACAGGGTGTCGGAGGAGAATAGAGGGGCACAGCGTGGGGAGCCGCCAAATATAAATCTAGGCTTTTAAACCATTTTCCTGGGGCTGCCACTGCCTGAGCAAGTTTCAGCAAGTCCCCCACACCTGCACATGCTCCTAGCTGACATGTGTATTTCTTTTCCCTAGGGAACATATCTGGCATCTTTCTATAGATGAGGAGTGAATGTCCTTTTGTTGGAGGCCAGTAGGGGAGGGTAGAAGTGGAAAAAGGGAGACAGATACATCTGTAACCTTTGGAGGATGCCCGAGTAGATGATGGGAAAAGTCTAACACAAATCTTTTTTCGGCTAGCTGGACTGTTCCATCTGCATCTAAGATACACACACAGTCACACACAAGGCTGACACAGAGAATGGCAAAGGAGGACAGAGACAAAAAGAAACTCACGCCCAGAAAGAGAGGCAGCAGGGCAGATGGAGAAACACACACTGATGGATAATTAGCCATTAAGTGAACTGGCAAAAGATGGAAGCTCAGAAGCCCTAAGGAAGACATGATGTCATTCTGACTGCAGGCAGCTTCTGAGAGAACACTTAGCACAGCCTCTGTCCATTCAGTAATGTAACACAGGAAGGTGTCTGTCCAAGCAATCAGCAGAGGAAGACAGTCCACAGTCCTGGGCAGCACCTGCCCATAGCCGCGGCTGCCCTGCAGTTTGCCTCGTCGGGAGGGCTGGGGCAGAGGGGTACCAGCTGTCGGGGGAACCAAACTAGACAGGAGCAGGGGTGCTTCCATGAGAATTTACAAAGAATGGCTCAAAAATTAGTTCTGAGCCTCTCCTCTCTTACCTCCCCCCATCCCACCCCACATACACTCCTATTTGGCATTTTCCAGTGCTTTTAGACTGAGGCAGGCTTCATATGATTTAGCTAAACCCGTAGGAGATGGACACATCATGTCATTAAGGGAAACTCCACCCTTCCTTTAGGATTGGGACGGCCTCCACACTTCCTAGGCTGATGTCAGAAAGGGCCATCAGCTTTCCCATATGATGCCCCTCTGTGTCCCTGTCACAGGTAACTGCATGTGTTGGACGCACCATGGGACTGGCCCAAATTGCTAGAGAATAGCACCCGCAAGGGAATTGGGAGACCTGAATGGTAGGCCTGTCCCTGTGTGATCTTGGGCAAATCACTTTCCCTCTCCAAGCCTCGGTTTCCTATCTGTTAAACGAGCACATTGGATTAGAGATTCTTTAAGGTCTCTTCTATCTCTGAACATTCTTGGATTCTCACATCCAAAGGGAGACAGTCAAGATGCAAAAAGTAAAACCCAGGTGCTCAGCTCAGTGTCTGGGGTGCAGTTGAAGGTGATATCTTGCAGGTTTCTGAGTTCCAGGGCTCTAACCCTGGACCCCTGGCCTAGAAGAGACCACAAGGCCAGCTGTCCAGCCTGCCACCTCCCGCTGAGCATACTCCCCACCCCACCCCCACCCCTCAGGCCAGAAATGTCCTCCTAGAACAGATAGCCATGGTAAAGAGCATGGGCTCTGAATCCACATTGAAGTCCTGACCCTGTCACAGGGAACACAGGGTAGTGAGAGAGACAAGTGCTTGGGCTCAAGGCTCAAAGAATGAAGCTCAGATCCATGCGCCTCTGGGAAAGTTATTTAATCTCTCTAACTTTGGTCTCCTTATCTGTCAAATAGGAATGATAATAATAGTCCAAATTGCATAGAGCTGCTGTGAAGATCAAATAAAATAGTGCCTGGAAAGCGCTTAGCCAAGGCTCTTGGTTCAGTCAATATGTAGAAGTTGTTATTATTACTGCCTACTCACTGGAAGCTCTTCTTGATGTTCATGTGAACCAGGAAACACTGGATTATACATGTTGTGATGGGGAGGGCGTGGGACACATTGATTGGAGACACCAAATGGGGCTTCGAAGCCCTAGAGATGGCCCTGGTAATTAAAAGAGTATCCCCAAATCTGAGAACTCAGTCACCCCCTGTAGGGGTTGATGTATGTGCTACCCTGGGACACAGGGAGACTGCCCAGGAGAGGCCACATCCTACCCCTGGACTGAGAGTAGGGCTTGCAGAGACCTCTCTGCCATCCTCCTGTGAGGGCGGCATTTGTACCCTGACAGCCTCTGTTGCTTGGCTGTGGTCTAGGACCGCTTCAGCCTGTCACATTGGACTTCTCTCCCTTCCCCAAAGGGAGAAGACTTTGGCAGTCACTTCCTAGCATGGATTTGGCATTTGCTCCTTGAAAAACTCCAGGCCAGCCGGAGTGTGGGGCAAAGTCTCCTCCCATCTAGATCATGAGCTAGCTGCCTTGCTCTGCCATCTTCCCACAGACATGCTGGTCTCGCCTGCTGCCTTTGGCCCTGAAGTTGCAGCAGCTTTACAAGAGGCAGGGTCACCATCTCCCAGCTCCCAAACCCCACCCTTGGCTCCTTCAGAATCTGCACTCAGAGGGCTCTTCCATGAGCAGAGTCACAAGGCTTTGCCCTCTCGAAAATATCATCTTCCCAAAAAAACCCATATTAAGCACTTATCGGCACATGGTGTTGTGCTGAGCTCTGTTTCTAGTGAGTCACACTGTCATAGGCTCTGCCCTCTGGGAAAAAGTCTGGAATCTTTGGCAAAGACTGTAAAATCCAGTTTAGCTAAGTACTGGAGTGTTAGAAAGGAAGGAGTCTTTTAAAAATGTCCCCAAGGCCATTGGGCAATGACCCTCTTCCACTTGTTTTCACCTCCCTTTTCCCACATCTGGCTTTCTCCTTTTCTCTCCTCCTGTTCTCTCTCCTTCCTCCTCCCCCAAACTCCCAAACACTTTCTTTTTCCTCCATCTGAATTTCAGGTGGACTTATTCTCCCTCTTTGAAATGCAGAGAACTCTTTGGCTCAATGTGACACTTGATTTTAAGCAAGCAATAGCATTAAATTTTAAAGTCTTTAAGGGTTTAAGAGCATAAATATATTTCTACTTTGGATTTAAAAAGGCATGTTTCAGGGGGTGCCTGGGTGGCTCAGTTAAGCACCTGACTTCGGCACAGGTCATGACCTCATGGGTTCATGAGTTCAAGCCCTACATTAGGTTCTGCGCTGACGGTGTGGAGCCTGCTTGGGATTCTCTCTCTCTCTCTCTCTCTCTCTCTCTCTCTCTCTCTCTCTCTCCCGCCTCTCCCCCCCCCACTTTCTCTCTCTCGCTCTTTCAAAATAAATAAACTTTAAAAAAATAAAATAGGGGTGCCTGGGTGGCTCAGTCAGTTGAGCATCCAACTTCAGCTCAAGTCATGATCTTGTGGTCTGCGGGTGGGTTCGAGCACCACATCAGGCTCCCTGATGTCAGCGCAGAGCCTGCTTTGGATCCTCTGTCCCCCTCTCTCTCTGCCCCTCCCTCTCCCTCTCTCTCTCTCTCTCAAAAATAAATACACATTTAAAAAAAAATGAAAACAATAAAATAGAAAGCCATGTTTCA
Organism: Cryptoprocta ferox; assembly: GCA_028646485.1. NCBI lineage: Eukaryota > Metazoa > Chordata > Mammalia > Carnivora > Eupleridae > Cryptoprocta > Cryptoprocta ferox. The sequence goes on from CM053579.1 coordinate 18,846,821, forward strand.
GAAATCCCAGAATCTGTTTTTTATTTTTTAAATGTTTATTTATTTTTGAGAGAGAGAGAGAGAGAGAGAGAGAGAGCGCTGAAGCAAGAGAGGGGCTCCAGGATCTGAGTTGTCAGCACAGAACCTGACACGGGGCTCGAACCCACGGAACTGCAAGATCATGACCTGAGCCAAAGTCAGATGCTCAATGGACTGAGGCACCCTGGTGCCCAGAAATTCCAGAATCTTACAGCCTTACATTAAATAAGTTAGACACACTAAAGAAAGTCCTAACCAAGCAAACCTCAACATAAGAGCCCTAGAAAAAGATACAGACAGATAGCTACCTTGACTTTAAAAAGGAAATGCAATCCTCCCCAAAATGCAAGGGACAAACAAGGTCACTATTACAAAACAGTGTCCCATCTTCCTGACCCTGGGGCTCAGTTGCTCTCCAGAGCTCTCCCTTACCAGTACTGAGCTGCCCATCTTCCTGACATCTAGTGCCTTGGCCCAGTTTCCAAAGCCATTTTAAAATATATTCATTTTAATAATCAAGGAATCTGGAGTTGTGCACAGTTTACTGTTTCATCATTCTCCCCCATTACTCAGCCCTTCTTTCCACATCACTCAGAAAAGGCGCCCTGGGGTCATTTGGGCTCATGACCAGCAGAAGGGAAGTTGACCTCCACCTGACAGCCAGCATCAGACCATAGGCTCAAAGAAAGTCCAACTGTGGATCTAGTGGAGTTGGTCTTTAGTGCCCAGTGCCTTTTGAGGTGTGCCCATAATCCTGCCCCTCTGATCCCCTGACACATGAAACTGCCCTTGCCATGTCCTCCCTCTGCACCTATAAATATTTCTGTCCTATCAAGTTTCTACCTTTTCTGAACCAGTGTGAGCACAAATGGTCACACGAGAATATCTATACTTAGCCAATTTGATAAATAAACTAATGGGGGGGGGAGCAAGACACTTTCCTTGGCCCTCAGATAAGTTGCTCTGCATTTTTACAAAGGCCTGCTGAAGACAATACCAACAGAATGAGTAATGAGGCAGTTCATTTATTAGGTATCCCAGGCAAATAAAGAAGATAACATTTGAGAGAGAGACTGTTCCAAAGAATAAGTTTGTCTGTTGTGAAGGGCTGGCAGGTGACCCTGCTTTAACAGGGCTCATGGCTTTGTGCCAGAACGACCCCACTTCATCCCTGTTCCACCTCAGCCCTGATCTTAACCATAAGCTGTAGTTTAAAATAAAGTGGTTTTCATTCACTGTGGATTTCCATCTTTCCCCCTCCTCTCTAATGTCTCAGGGCTTAGCCAAAGTGGGTTTTTGCAGCCCATTGGCACCCAAGAGGTAGAAGAGACCTCAGGATGTGCAAAGTGCTTTGGGATCCATCCCACAGACTGAGACCAAGAGATGCCTTATACTTCCCTCTGCCCACAGGTGCCACTGCTGGCGGCTCAGGGTCAAGGATGGGATCAAACATGCTTTTCCTGTGGCAGGTGGCAGGCAGGGGCAAAGGGCAGGAGTGTAACCACTACCGCCAGCCCTAACAAAACGGGTGAGGTGGGGACCAGGCCACTGACAGAAGCAAAAGGGAATGAGGAGGTGCCGAGGGTCTTGGGCTCGGCATGCGGCGACACGGCCACGGCCACGCGCTGGACGTTTACAACCACTAGAGCGATGCCTAAGGCGAGGCCCCCTCCCAGATCCCTCCCTTCCCGGACCTGACCGTCTGGATCACCTTGATCTTCTCGCCCTCGATTTCCACGGTCTTCTCCCTGAAGTCCACGCCAATGGTGGCCTCAGTCTTGTCCGGGAAGGTCCCCCCGCAGAAGCGGAAGGTCAGACAGGTCTTGCCCACGTTGGAGTCCCCAATCACGATGATTTTGAAGATGCGAATCTGCACGTACTGGTCCAGCGACGAGTCGAGTTCCAGGGACGCCAGGCCCGCGGCAGAGGCGGGCTGCAGGCTCCCATGGCCCAGGATGGGCTGCGCCATATCCCCCGGACCGGACCGGGGCCCCAACCCCCCTCGAGGGCTCCACACAAAGAGAGCGGGCACGTTAGTGCGCTGGAGGCGAGCGAGCTTTGTGCGTGTGTGTGTGCGTGTCTGTGAGTGTATGTCCGCGCGTGTGTGCGTGCGCCGGCGGCGTGTGCGCGCGCGCGTGAAGGGGGTGCCTCTCACCCCGGCCCCCCTCCTCCGCCAGCGCACCCTCCTCGCAGCTCCGAGGCACCGGCACAAAAGCCGGCGAGCTGGAGAGAGACGGAGAGGGCCAGTCGCGAGCCTTCTCCTTCTGCCAGTGCCCCCGGACCGAACGCTCGTGCGGGCGGTCCTGCGACGCTCCCCAGGCGGCCGCCGCCTAGACCCTCCCCTGACTGGACCCCTGGGACACACCGGAGGGCGGAAGCCTGAAGAGGGAAGGGAGGGGGCGAGGAGAGCAGCGAACGCCGTCCGGGGAAGGTCTTCCTTTCTCCTAGCCCCCATTGATTTTATAGGTTGCGGGCTCCCCACCCCCGCGTTCTCAGAGCGCGCGGGGTCGATGGGCAGGGAGCACAGCTGGAGAGGACAAAGACAGCTGCACCCTAAGGCTTCTCGGGAGCACTTCGGCCTCGGAGCAACAGTACCCGGCGAGGGGCGGGGAAGGGCAGAGACACCTCTTTGACCTCCCAAGCGCGCCTCCTCGGCCCCCTCCCAAGACTGGGGATAAAAGGAGGCACTGTCTTATTCAGTAAGCAGGTGCACTCGCGCGCCCCGAGGAGCCGGGGAGGGTGCTGCCAAGACACGCCTTGGGTTGTGGAGGCCCGCTCAGCTGACAGGAGGGAGCCGGGGGCGCGGGGTGTGCGTGTGTAGGGGGAGTTACTGTTTCTGTCACCGACTTGTCAGATGTGGGGGGGGGGGGGCGCGTGCCAGGCGCCAACCTCCCCTCATCACACCACGAGCACCCATCCTCTGAATGTTCAGGAGAGCGGCTTCCATTGGCTGTCGCTGTCGGTTGTGTTTGGCTGGCCAATGGGGAAGGCCCGCCGCCGGAGAGGGCCATACAGGGAGTAGGAGAAGGGGGGAAGGTAGTGGTGGCAGCTCCAGCAAAAGGGAACCTTGTTTCCGGGGCTAACCCTTACAGACCCAGGTGGAGGGATCTTGAGACATAGCATGAACCTCACAGTGTCTTCCATCTGAAATAATGTCCATATAATCATAAGTCCTTCCAGAATGGTGGAGTTGCAAAAGGAATTGGAAACCCCTAGGAGGGTTCACCCCTCTGCAACTGAATGTAGAACAAAGTGGTTGGGTCTAATTCGCCAGAAGCCTTGATTATGCTTGGAAGATGATAAATGAACAGAACTTTCTTACCCTATTAGGGGGCAGCTTCCCAAAGCTTACTAAGCATCACACATCTTGGTGGAGACCTATATTCCATCTCCCAAGAGTGATCTGCAGGTTCAGAATTTGCTTGTTTGAAACCAACTTTACTGAGGTACAATCTACATACAATAAAATACACCCATTTTGTTTGCTTTTAAGACTTTGTCCCTCCTTCTCACACATTTCATAGGCTATGGCAATATTGACATATGTCAATAGCACCGACATATGAGTTATTTACTAATGCCTTCAAAGTCAGGAATTCCAGCAGTACACACAAGCTGCCATCTTATTTGTGTGTGAGGCTGAGCTGCAGAAGAGACAAACGCAACGAAATCCATTCCCACTATGAAAAAACCAATTCAGTGCATCAGTGATAGATTTATACGCAAATTGGAATGTGATTGCTCAGCCAAGTTCAAGTTACTCAAAATGGCTGTGAAAACTTGGGTCTTCTAGTTAATAACCTTTCTTAGATGAGTTAGCAGATATATTTATAGGTCTTTTCTCATTTATATGAGTCACTCATTTCTAAAACCCTAGATTAAACTATTCAATATTAAAACCATCTGGAGAAGGATTTAATCTTAGTTGGCTAATCCAAGGTCATCATTATGAATACCAATTATTATTGTACAGCGTGAATAGCAATCTTCATGTACAGTATTTTGGTTTTTTTGTTGGCTGATATCTAAAATAATAGTTTGCTGCATCATTCTCCTCTGTATTTGTAATGTTCTTGGTGATCATTATCTACAGAAGAGTAGCTATAAAGCAGGGGGGAAGGAGAGTAAGTATTAATTAGGCATATCCAGTAGGTAGAGTGGAAGGAAGCTCTGCCAACTCACAGCCAGAATCAATGCTCACTTTCTGAGGTATATAAAAATGTTACATCCTCATAAGCCTATTTAGATGTATGCTTCCAGAAAAAAACTTGTCACTGAATCTGAGAGTTTATATACTTACAAGGTAGAAACATTGATTTCTGGAAATATGGTATCTCAAAACGGGCTCTATATCCTAGTAAAGATTGTTTGCTACCTCTGTGGGGTGAAATTTGGGGGAAATTCCACTTATATTTTTGGAGTAAGTTTGTTGTGTGTATATTGCTTTTGCAAAAAATATGATAAAATATAATTTTTAATTAAAGAGATTTTTAAGTACCTCATTGCACCTATTGCAAAAATGTGCTATAGTGTTAGTTGTGTATTATTAAATGATTGACTTCCAAATATACCCATCTGTTTTCATAGGTACCTGATCATCATCACTTTGACAATGTTTTCCAAAGCTTCTTTCACCAACAGAAATGATTAATTTTGTATTCCATATTTATTAGTTATTGGCTTTTAGAAATAGCAATAAATATGTCTGTGAGGCACTTAATATATTAAATAAATATAAATAATTTTACCTTGATTTGATATTTCCAATATTTATCCCCCAAAACAACCCTAGGTAAGTCACCCATTGCCTGCACTTCTGAAAATCATTCTTAATGAGTAAGGGAACCCTGGATTATTTTCCCCCAATTAACATTGTTCCCTGGGTTAAACTTCCTAAAATGAGGCCTTTGTAATTTTTTCTCTATCCCTATTCCACTAAAAACAATAGGGGCGTCTAGGTGGTTCAGTTGGTTGAACATCAGATTTTTTATTTCAGTTCAGATCATGATCCTAGAGTTGTGGATTGAGCCCTGCATCGGGCTCCGAGCTGAGTGTGAAACCTGCCTAAGATTCTCTCAGGGCACCTGGATGGCTCAGTCGTGTCAGACTTTGGCTCCGGTCATGATCTCACAGTTCATGAGTTTGAGCCCCGCATCAGGCTCTGTACTGACAGCTCAGAGCCTGGAGTCTGCTTCATATTCTGTCTCCCCCTCTCCGCTCGCCCTGTCTCTCAAAAATGAATACGTATCTGAAAAAAAAAAAAGATTCTCTCTCTAGGGGCGCCTGGGTGACTCAGTTGGTTGAAGCATCCAACTCTTGCTTTCTGCTCAGGTCATGATCCTAAGGTTGTGGAATCAAGCCCCCACGTCAGGCTTCATACTGGGCATGGAGCCTGCTTAAGATATTCATTCTCTCTCTCTCTCTCTCTCTCTCTCTCTCTCTCCCCCCCCCCTTGCCTCTCACCCTTGCTGTCTCTCTAAAATAAAAATAATAATAATAACTTCATCACCTACAAGATTAGAGCCAAACTCTTGCCAGGTCACATCTGTCCCCACCATATTAGCCTGTCCTTATCTACTTCCTAGTAGTTATTTGCTACCGTTGTCCCCTGAAAATATGGTGGGGTTTGTTTGTTTTATACCTCTGACCTTTTTTTCTTATATAGTTTATTGTCAAGTTGGTTTCCATATAACATCCAGTGCCCATCCCAACAAGTGCCCTCCTCCATGCCCATCACCCATTTTCCCCTCTCCCCCTCCCCCCATCAATCCTCAGTTTGTTCTCAGTATTTAAGAGTTTCTTGTGGTTTGCCTCCCTCCCTCTCCTTAACTATTTTTCCCCTTCCCTTCCCCTATTGTCCTGTTAAGTTTCTCCTGTTCCACGTATGAATGAAAACATGGTATCTGTCTTTCTCTGCCTGACTTATTTCACTTAGCATAATACCCTCAAGTTCCATCCATGTTGCTACAAATGGACAGATTTCATTCTTTCTCATTGTCATGTAGTATTCCATTGTATAGATAAACCACATCTTCTTGATCCATTCATTAGTTGATGGACATTTGGGCTCTTTCCATGATTTGGCTATTGTTGAAAGTGCTGCTATGAACATTGTAAACATGTGCCCCTATGCATCAGCACTTCTGTATCCCTTGGGTAAATTCCTAGCAGTGCTATTGCTGTACCTCTGACCCTTTTAAACAGCATGGTGCTTCCTTTAAAATACTTTACAAACATTAGTTCATTTAATCTTCAAAACAACCCTATGAGTTTGGTAGATGAGGCAAGTGAGGCACAGTTAAGTGACTTGCCCAAGTGGTATAGCCAGGATTTAACCTTGAGGAAGACTGAATCCAAAGTCAAGGAGTGGTTAACCACTAAGAATACTACCTTTGGTCCCAGTGCATTAACCAGTTGAAATATCATTTCTCCTCCTCTATTATTTGAATTTTACTACTCCACCCTTCCAGACACACTTCAAGAACCATTTGCATGAAGTCCTTCCTTAGCTACTCCATCCCATACACTTTCTCTTGCTCTGAATTAGTCATTCTTTATTACCTAAATAATTAAGTGATAGTATATGTCATTCCTTATTACCTGAATGATAATTAATGATAGTATATGTCATCTCCCTAGTGACCACTTTATATTTTATGCTTTTATACTTTTCCACCTGCCCCAGAGCCCTTTGGTAGTAGTGTCCAAGTGGTAAGTATTCATTAAATCCTTGCTAAATAATTAAGTAACCCCAAACTTTGGAAAAGGCACGTTTATGTTTTGCATAAAGTCAAACATTTATTTCCAATTTAGTTTACATTTGGGAGAGTCAAAACACCTATTTACACTCAACCCCTCACCCTACTCCTCCCACAACTCTAAAGTCCTACTTAGGATTTCTCTTTCTGCCAGCATCCTTGCTCTCAAGCACATAAGTCATAACAGGAGACTAACCGCAGTACCTGGTACAGCATCTAAGACATAAAATTCCACAATATAAAAACGATATGGTGAAAGAGAGCACGGAATGATTACTTGCAGAAAAAGGGATTGGGTGGGAAAGTGCCAGGAATTTGTAAAAGACGGAAGTCCACTCCGAATCTGGGAAGCCCGGTGCTCGGGCTCGGACCTATGGAAAACTGGAAGTGGAATACAGCCAGCGAATCCGGAAGACTTAGTACCCAGTAGTTAGCAGCCTAAAACAGAACAAAATGCGGTGCTATGGCCACAGCAGCAGCACAGGCCACAACCGCCAGGCAAAACGGCCCCACGGCTCCCTCCTTGGACAGTTTTCCAAACATGATCTGCGAAACGCGTTACCACCAACCCGTGGAAATCTGCAAACACCTTCGGCCGGAGTCTTTGCAATAGTGCGGGCAGCTAGGCGCATGCGCAAAGCTCCCCCCCGTGCGAGCCAATCGCAATGCGGCGCTGAATACTACGCCTGCGCAGTAGGCCTCCAGTTGCGCTTCCCCCTTCCCGTGCTCTAGCTGGCCGGCCTAACCGTCCAATACCCTCCTGGAGCTGGGAGGAGGAGTCTGCGTGGAGTGCGTGTGAAGGGAGCCGGGGGAAGCGGGCTGGGGCCCACGGTGTTTGACCCGTCGGTCGGTCCGTGAGAAGAAAGGGAAGGAGGAGGTCCAGAGTAGCGGTTGCCGAAATGTTCCGGTGTGGAAGCCTGGCAGCAGGTGCTTTCAAGCAGAAGCTGGCGCCCTTGGTGCGGACAGTGTGCGTCCGAGGCCTGAGGCAGCGGAATCGGCTCCCAGGTGACTGACCCATCCCGGGCAACCCCGACCTCGCTGACCAAGGGCCAGGGTTCCATAGGCTCCCTGTGCCTCGCAGCCCTCCCCCTGCCTCCTCCCCGGGAAAAACTTAACCCACTCACAGCCGCGTGAATTCTGAATTGGCGGGATCCAAACCCTGAGTTTCGCAAGCCGTGCCGACCTGACCTTCAGGGGTTTTGAACCAAGTAGTCGGCTTGAGGCCTTTTCCTAGGAGGGTTTGCTATTCAAGGATAACACAACGGCTATCTCTCTCGTCTTGTCCAGTGCCACCTCCTGGCCACCCCCAGTCCGCCTTTTTAGAGCAATGAGGTCAAGTAGACTTTGTCATTTACCAATTGTGAGACTTGAAACAAGACATTTAAGCCCGATGCCTTAGTTCCTTCTGTAAATGAGGATATTACCTGCTCTGCTTTCCAAACTCCAGATGAGGTCCATAGATTTGAGTGCCTTGTGAAACAGAAACAGTGCAGTTCAAGTAAGGAGTCAGTCGGTTGTGGGCCAGACACCGGGAGAGTTGGCCCAGAATTAATTTGAGGTGTCTGGTCCATGTAATTCTTGGTGGTCTTTAATGCTACAAAGAAACAGTTTGCAGGGCACATTGTAGTTGTCCTCCGTGAAGTTGTTTCCCCAAATTTAGAGCTGGAAGGGATTTTGTGGTAAAGTTCAACCCACTCATTTTATAGATAATAAACTGAGACAGAGAGAGGTGAAATTATTTGCCCAACGTCACATACCTAATTAATAGATAGAGCAAAGGATAGTTTGCTGGTCTCTAGGCCCCTAATCCACTTGCCACAACTCCACACTCCTTCCTAAATTTGACCTCAGATGATTAAGAATTCATCTGATTCTCCTTTAGCCCACCTTGCATGAGATATCCATGTACTTAGCTGAGCATGTCTTGAGCTTGCTCATTTTCAACCTGCACAACCTAATGGGGATAATGAATTATCCACCTGTAGGAGGTGCTGGGTTTTTTAAAATCTGTTTTTGAATGATCACCTGGGGACATTGACATTTGCAATGTCAGAAGTTATCCTCGAGGCCTTTCCAGTGCGGAACCACTTTCTGGGTGCTTTAGAAATAAAATGTGGAAACTATTTCCCTTAGATGGGTAGTCTTTGCAAATGTGCATTTGAAGTTTTTCCAGTTGCTATGCCTCAAGAAAACGTTTCCTGATGGGTGTATCTGAGGACACATTCTAAAACATATTGCTCTTGGAACTTAAAAACCTCTGCTTTAGGTTTTAAACTAATATCCCATCTATGGTGTTATCTGTATGGGTTTTATCCATTGAAATGATAGTGCTCTATGTAAGCTACACAGAAATTTACACAGAAACTTATGTAAGGTGAAGATTTTCATCCACACTAGCCTTTCAAACTCTGTGTACTTATTTTGCTTAAAACTCACAATTTTTACCAGTACTCTGAAGCCTGACCAAAAGTTCTCATTAAATAAATATGGATTTGCAAAATTAAATTGATTTATTAGATATTTGAAGATGGTTGGTGATGTTAGAATTACTGAAAAATACAGACATTTTTCCATTGCATGATTTTGTTCGAAGGCAGTCTGCTGTAGCATATGTTCTGACTTCTTGACATATCCATCCATCTCTTTGTATACACTTATTCTTTGTCCTTTGGCCAAGCACCACAGTACAACATCATATACCTTTAGAAATGGGTGGGGTGGGGTTACAATTTCAAAAAGAAATTGTATAATTTTAGGAATTAACCCTGTTTTGTTAGCTTGATTACGAATTGCTTATAATCTGGTTTCTTTTTCAAGTATTAGCATCTGCGACTACTATATTTTTGCATATGTGGAGAAAAGGCGCTCTTTGTTTATATGGCAATTTCCCTTCCCTTTTTCCTTTTCTACTCCCATCCCCATTTTTTTGTCAAGATGTTCGCAAACTTTAAACCCACCTTGCAATGATCTCATCCACATCTGTCTCCATTGTCAGGTTCATTTTCATTATATGTTGCCTTTTGCCATAAAACCATAATTGTTGTTATTTATTTACTTTATTTGGATGCTCTGCCTCTTTCCAGAAATGATTGAAGGCAATTAATGGTGACTAGTTTATGTCTGCATTCAGCACTGAGGAGCAGATAGGTTAGGTAATGGATATTTTCTGTTCTGTAGTATTTTATTTGGTTACCAAACATTGTGTTGCCCACGTGATCAAACTGATCACTGACCCCTGACCTGAGGGTCAAATGTTTGAACATTCTTCTCTAATCAGAAGCCTTCCCAGTTCCTTAAAAAGGAAACTAGACTCCTTGTGGGCAAGAACTGCCAAATGACACTTTTTTTTCCCCCCGAAGCCCTTCTCCACTCTTTCTGCTGAGGCAAAGCTTTCCACAAGAAAATTTTTGGCAAGTCAGCCTTTTCTGCATCCAGTTAATAAGTTACATTTTCTAGGCATTTTCTAACATTTTAAGGGAGTTGCTGCATATTGTAACTTTTTTCTAGATCATGTTTCCAAAAACTGCCTGATCCTGTAAATCAAGGAGGGCTGACCCTACACCTACTGAATGAGAATGTCCTGGAGAGAGCCCTGGGAGTTTATATTTTAACAGGCCTCTTGATGTAATTCTTATGATCAGGCGAATTTGGGAAATACTGTTTTAAGGCTTAAAAAAACAGACTGAGCAACTTTGAGTGTCTTATGATTTGTATTAATCCCATTTTCGGATACTCAGAATAGTGGCAGCCACTGTCCCTCCTATACTACGCAATACCTGAGGTCAGGGATTATGTCCTATTTATTTTTGTGTCCGCAGCGCTTTGTACAGTCTCTGGCACGTGGTAAATTCTCAGTGGCCGAGCCCTAGTACTGTGAAGGACTTTAACATTATGTAGAACAGAGGTAGATTTCCTTTTTTGTCCTCTAAATCATTTTTCCTCTGGTGCCTTTCTTCAGGGTGGTTCACACTGCACTGTAGTTATTACTACTATGATTTGTCTAAAATAACAGAAAGGGTTGATGCTAAAGAAAAGGGGGGAGCTGATAAAGGGAAATAGTTGTTGCGTTCCTTATAAAGAGATACCTAGCTACAGTGGACAGACCGTGTAGGCTTGTGTTTTATCCATGTCAGAAAAATCAGTTTAACATTCAGAAGATAAGACTCAAGAGCATATGGACCTGTCAATTATTTGAGATTCCTAGGTGCCTCAATTGTGTGGATGTATTTCTAGAAAAGACTTTCTGGGAGTATGGAAAAACAAGAGATTATGAAATCTACAGAAATGAACTTGCCAATTTAGGTACTATTCTAATGCTAGTCTGTAGTTACTAAGAGCTTACTAATTTATTATTATCATTATTTTTTTTAATTTATTTATTTAAATTCAAGTCAGTAAACATACAGTGTAGTATTGGTTTCAGGAGTAGAACCCAGTGATTCATCACTTACATAAAAGACCCAGTGCTCATCTCAACAAGTGTCCTCCTTAATGCCCATCACCCACTTAGCCAGCCCCCACCACGTCCCCTCCAGCAACCCTCAGTTTGTTCTCTGAATTAAAAGTCTCTCATGGTTTTCCTCCTTCTCTGTTTTTATCTGATTTTTCCTTCCCTTTCCCTATGTTCAAATCTAGCTAAAACTTATTTGCAAAGAGTTCCTCAAATTGTTCAGTCCTCACCATAGAATTGGAAAGAATTTGTTTCCTTCCTTCCTTCATTAATACAACAAATATTTATTGACCAAACACCTACTATGTGTTAGGCATTAAATACAGTTGTAACAATTCAAGAATTGAGCCTTTTTTTAATGTTTATTTATTTTTGGGAGAGAGACAGAGCGCAAGTGGAGGAGGGGCAGAGAGAGAGGGAGACACAGAATCCGAATCAGGCTCCAAGCTCTGAGCGGTCAGCACAGAGTCTGACGCAGGGCTCGAACTCACAAACATGAGATCATGACCTGAGCTGAAGTCGGCACTTAACTGACTAAGCCACCCAGACGCCCCCAAGAATTGAATCCTTGAACAATATAGTGAATATAGACAACATAGACAACAACATTGTATTATATTGGGGCTCCCGGGTGGCTCAAGTCAGGTTAAGCGTCTGACTTCGGCTCAGGTCATGATCTCACAGTCCATGGGTTCAAGCCCCGCGTTGGGCTCTACTGACAGCTCAGAGCCTGGAACCTGCTTCGGATTCTCTCTCTCTCTCTCTCTCTCTCTGCCCCTCCCCCACTCATTGTCTGTCTCTGTCTCTCAAAGACATAAGAAAAAACCAATATTGTATTATAATCAGACTTGCTAAGAGAGTAGATCTTAATTATTCCAACCACTAAAAAGAAATGATAATTATGTGATAGAGGTGCTAATTACTGCTACAATGGCGATCATAATATAAATGTATCAAATAAAAAAATTGAATCCCAAGTATGAGGAAGGAAGTGCTACCTCTCTGTGTGGTCTGATTACAGAAAATCTCAGACTGGTGCTGTAATGAGAAGTCAAGGAGTAAGTTGGCTTCCCACTTTAGCAAGACAAGTGAAAAGACATGTTTAGTCATGATATAAAATTTCCTAAAATTTTGAAGCTGTGGGGGAGAGGTGTGGGAGTAATTTATGGGTAAAAGACTGGGGGTGGAGGAACAAAAACATCCATCCAATACTTAATACCTCTTACAAAATTAAAATCAGTTGGTAGGTACGTAAAAATGTGGCTTATTAATAATAATAGTGTATTACATTTATTTTCAGGCAGTAGTTTAAATGTCAACCAATTGACTTTTTAAAAACTCAATTTACTTTTTTTTAAAGAAATTTTTAAATGTTTTTATTTATTTTTGAGAGAGAGACAGCGTGAGCAGGGGAGGGTCAGAGACAGAGGGAGACACAGAATCCGAAGACAGGCTCCAGGCTCTGAGCTAGCTGTCAGCACAAAGCCCAGCGCGGGGCTCAAACCCACGAATCATAAGATCATGACCTGAGCCAAAGTCAGACACTTAACCGACTGAGCCACCTAGGTGCCCCAAAACTCAATTTAGTTTTAAGTGTCTTTTTTTTTTTTTGAAAACCAAGGCAAAAACTGCTGAACTTTCCCAAATCTACACTCTTAGTTTTATCAGTTTGTGAAAAGCTAGCAAAAACAGAATAAACACTAGTATTACCTTAAAACAAACTTGTTGTATCTGGATTTAGGATCTTCTAGAGGGATAACCAGCAGAGTTTTTTTAAAAAGCCACCTATTTTCAATAAATAAACTTAGGGTGGAGGTGGGGAACACAGCTATATTCATTGAACTAAACCATGTGGAACTTTTTCTACCCAGTTTCATTTTCTAAGCTCTGAGAGTTGTCAGTTTCTGCTTCTGGTGCTTAATCATTCTATGGGTTTCTGAAATTCAAAAGTTTGCCCAGACCGAGATAAGCTTCTCCACCCCTGCATGTTTTTATTTTCATGATTTGTTATTTCCAAATATAAACCATTTTATTTCATGTGGCGATGAAGGATTCTAAAGCAGGTAAGAAATAAAAACAGTAAAGAAAAATACATTTTCACTTCTAAAGGTGAGGGTTTATAGTCTCTTATCTGTAATTCAGAAATCAAAATAGGACTCAAAAAATCAGGTTTTTGTAACTCATTTGTCAGTGAAACCTGACCTGAACTGGAGAGAAAGGCTACTTATAATCTTGTGTTCATCCCACTCAGTGAAGTTTGTCATGGAAACATTAATGTGTGTGACTGTGGGTTGCTGCCCCTTCCTGTGCTGTTATTTACGGTATGGTATCTATATTATATACTTAAAACCAAACAATTTTGAGTTCTGGAATACACATTTTCCCAAGGATTTCAGGTAAGAGACTGGAGACCTGGTTTAGACCTGTTTTTACTTTTCTGTGCCCTGAAATTATGGAAGCAAGGAGGAAAGCTCCATATTTCTAATATGAAATGCTACAACCAGTGCCCATTCTGTTGGTCCTTCAAAGCCTGGTCAGACCAGGAATAGATCTATCTGCCTCTAGACCATTAGTTCTCAAAGTGCAGGCCAGCAGCATAAGCATCACCTAGGAACCTGTTAGAAATGCAAATTCTTGAGTCCCCATTCTAGATCTCCAGACTCAAACTCTGGGGGTGGGTCTGGCCATCTGTGTTTTAACAAGCCCTCCAGAGGACTCTGATGCATGTTCAAGCTTTAGAACCACTGCCCTAGATCGGGATTGGCAAATGGCAGCCCGCAGGCCAAACCACATGCTTTTGTAGGCATGCCCCTTGAGCTAAGATTGGTTTTTGCATTTTTTAAATGGCTGAAAAAAATTAAAAATATACTATTTTCTGACATACAAAAATTATTTAAGATTCACATTTTAGTGCCCATAAAGTTTTATTAGAAAACAGCCATACCCATTCATTTATATCTTGTCTGTGGCTGCTTTTATGCAACATCAACAGAGACTGTATGGCCTGCGAATATGAAAATATTTACTATCTGGTCCTTTACAGAAAAAGGTTCCAACCCCCTGTTCTAGGTCAGTAGTCAACATGAGGAGTATCACAAGCAGAGAAGGTTCTGAGACCTTCCTTCATGTCCGTATATGAGAGTTGTTATATTCTTCAGATAATTAATTACATGGATATACAGTTTTACATCAATATAATATTTATATTATTTTGGAGGACTAAGAGCTAAATAGTTGATAGATGTTTTAAATTTCGTCATTCTAGAAAACATTTTATATTCTGAAATTTAGTTTTTTGGGGAAGATAAATTCATTTAAATTTTTTTTCTTATTTTGTCCTTTAACATTTCCATCTTCCAGGACACATTACCTTTCATAAAAGACAGAACTGTGTCCTGGTTAGATTGTGTTGTGGGTTTTCTTATTTTGTGCAGGGTTCGAGCCAGCCATTTAGATTACTCCTTAAGTGGTGGTTCTAATGAATATCCCAGGTAGCCTATAGTTCACTTTTTGTATCTATTCAGTCACCTCTCTGTGTTTACTTCGTTTGTGAAGAGGATGTGAAGAGAGGAGTGTTTGATGAACTGCCCATTTGTTTTTCATTATCTTTTCTGGAAGCTGTATATTTCTTCCCTGAGCAGCATTCAGTTATACTCTTAAACTCTCCAACAGTTTAAGTTTGAGCATTCTGATGTCTGTAGTATTCGTACAGTTTTGATTATTTTTTTTCTTTGTCATTGAACAGTAACATCATGCAGCCCAATGGGCAGTAAGTCTTTACTTGTACAGTGCATTGACCTGTAGTCATAAATGTGTATTAACTATTTTATTTTTGTATGTGTGTGTGTGTCTTAATGAATTGTGTTCCTCAGGCAACTTGTTCCAGCGATGGCATGTTCCTCTAGAACTCCAGATGACAAGACAAATGGCTAGCTCTGGTGCATCAGGGGGCAAAATCGATAATTCTGTGTTAGTCCTTATGGTGGGCTTATCAACAATAGGAGCTGGTGCATATGTAAGTAGAAAAGCAGCTTGTGTAAAGAAGCTGCCAGACAGCTCCCGTTAGTAGACTCAGTACTCCCCTGCTTTAACACTTCTGCAACTAACTCCCCTTTCTCCTTTGGGAAAAATTTCCAAAAAGCCTTCTTTAAAGTGCCTACTGTCTAACATCCTGTGAGAGCCAACATGGGAATGACTGAAATTTAATCTCATTGATTAGGTTTGCTCTTTTCACTTGTCTTTTTACTTGTTACTTGAAAGCCACTGCATTTTCTTAGACTTGACTAATCCACAAAATTGTACCTTTTCTCTTGGATATGACACACTAACCTGTGAATAGGTCAGAACTCATTGCAGCTCCTTGGCACAATATTTGATTTTGACCCATTTGTTAAATATTCAGTATTTCCTTCGGCTTGGGACAGACATTAAAAAACAACAACAGCAGCAGCTTTCAATCCAAACTATTAAGCATTCCTAAAAGGAAAACTATCCCTGAATCTCACCCAAAGACTCAATTATAGAAGTAGGCCTAGTATCTCCAGTTTTAGAATGGAATTTGTGTGAGGTGAGAAATACATTTTTAAATGCTATGTAGTATTAACACAATTCTATCTCCTTAAATGAACTCTGATCAGCTTAGTTGGTCACAGAGGAATTCTTCGGTAGCTGTTTTTTTTTGTTTTGTTTTGTTTTTTTGTTTTGTTTTTTTTTTTTTTTGGCACGGTTTACTGTGACTAAGCAGATCAGTCTAAAGTTGGATCACGTAAGGTTGAACTTAGATAACACCCTTGATTGAAGGAAGCTGTTTGTTTCACTCCCCAAGAGCAAATGGTTGGATGCCATTATGGTTTTAGTTCTTTCCATACTGGTAAGACAGTGAAATTATCTTTGTTCCTTGGTCACAAGGTTATAAAAAAGGGGGGATTAAAATTACTTGAAGTTACCTAGATTGACTGACCTGACTCCCAAATGCACCAATAGACAGTTTTTGCCAGTTGTAAATCGACTCAGAATAAGAAGTAGGTGAGCTCTGTCTGATAACAGACTTTGAGGAAGGACACATTCTCCTCCAGTACTGGAGCCGCATTTTTTTTCTTTTTTAGCACAGGGTAACCAAAAATGCTTCCCTGCCTTTGTGTTGAATGTTTCTACATTAATACTTAGTGCTTTTTCTATTTCCTTTTGTTTCTTTCTTGGCCTTATCTTTACCTACAGTTGTGCAGTGTCATCACCTAGGATCCCCTTCTAGATCACTAGCGTCTACAGGTGCTCCTGTGAAAGATGGCAGAAGCCTAGTATACTTCTTAATTGTAGGAGCAACAGTCACTGGGGCAGGAGTTTATTATGTAAGATGCCTACACTAAAATATATTTCGGGGTAGGGTGGGTGAGACCATGGCACTAATGAAAACTTGATCCATTAGAATACAGTGAAATGTTCACAGCATGTGCTTTCTAGGTATTTATCAAAGGGACATTGTCAGTCACTAGGGAGCCCTCAGATCTCATCTTTCAAACTGTTGAAGCCCTACCAGATGTATCTAAAGCTATCATACATTTAATGATTATTATAGATCCTTCTCATTAACCCTTTCTTTGAAACCTTTGCCAAGTTCATAATTCTTTTTTAAGATGCTAAATTATATTGTGCTTTAGTGCTGCAGACCTAACAAGATAGCCTCAAAGAGTAAACATTGAATAAGCAAGCAAAAGGAACTTGAATACCATCCATTTAGATCGTTTTAGGTAAAACGTAATTTCTGTGTTTTGTCAGAAATGATGAACCCGACTTTTATTGTGAAAAGGCATTTTATTGAATGCTTCTGAGGAGGTCCAAAAAAGCCACTGAATTACAGTATTCTCCCCACCTACCCCCAGCCTCTATTTCAAAGTAAATTCATTTGGCAGTGTCCCTTTTGTAATCTCTAATTTGGTCAAACTAGTGGCTGAAGTGGTATGAGCTAACACATTCGTGTAGACTGCTTTCATAAATATCTCTCATTCATAACTGAGATACTACCCTCTGAGCCTTACCTTTTCCATTTCCTAGCTCTCAGCATTTGCCATCAGTTCCACCTCATTCATTCAAAACTGGATTTAAAGTGTTTGCATCTGATATGTTTGTGGCAGCTGAAACCTTTTAAGCCTCTGGTTTATGTTGCTGTACCAGAATTGGATGGCCTTCACAGAGCTGGCCAGGCAAACCTCTTGATGCCAGGCCACAAGATGGGCCAATCACTGTTGCTTTCTCCCGCCTTGGAAATATCTACCGAGCACAGTTCCTCTCAAGCCATTCACTTAAATGCCTCATTGCCCTCTGTGTTTATCCAACACTGGTAATAGTAAAGCTACTCTATTATAGAGTGCTTTCAGGTTAAATGATAAGCTTTTGTCTACCTATAACTGTTATTGAACTATTCTGTAAGGTTTTATATTAGGTTTTAAGTCATTTAAAATGTGATCTGAGGTAGCTTAGATTTTTATCCTCTGAAATTGGTCTTAGTCTCGCAAGAACTGTTAACTTAAAATCGGAGTTAAGATTTGATGAGACACAGCTATAAGTTATTTAGTGTTTGTATGAGTCTGCTCTGGCTGCTATAACAAAATAGCACAGAGAGAGAGAGCGCGAGCGAGCGCATGAGCTCTCAAGTTTCTTCTTAGAAGGGCACCAGCCCTGTCGGATTAAGGCCCCGCCCTTATTTCACCTTTATCACCTCCCAAATGTCCCATCTCCAAATAACATCACATTGGGAGTTAGGGCTTCAACATAGGAATTTGAGAGGGACACAGACATTCAGTCAACAATGGTGTTCCTTCATAATTTTTTTTCTCACATGGAGGAAATGTTTCTGATTTAAGTACAAACACTACTGTACTGACTTCCTGAGTTGGGAGCTCCTTCCCTTCCCCGACTCCAGCCTCCAAAAATAAGAGAGCAGAACTAAGAACAAGGAAAACTTTTCTGAAATATTTGTTTGGGGTCTGTACTTTAAACCAGTCATTTTTACATTTTTTACCACAATCCACAGAAAGAAATACATTTTATCTTGCAACCCATTATATAACTGTAAATAGATAAAATTCAAACAAAATTCAGAATAATACTTAGTAGGTGCGATATACTCTGATAGTTTTATTCTCTTCTATTTGTTTCTGTAATGCTGATTAGAACCTTACTGAACTGATTGAACAGCCCACTAATGGGATGCAACCTCAGTTTGAAAAGCAGTGATTTGAACAGTGCTTCCTCTGCTTAGATTGCAAATAGGAACTCCTAATGGGTGTGGATGTGGGCATTACTCCTCCTCCTGCTCTAGTGACTTTCTCTAGGATAACAGGAAGATCTCCTAATCTCAGTAATGTTACTTGTCAATGAACAGAGCTAAAGTGGCCTATAGAATATTTAATGAGATTTAGTATTGGGGCCCTTTGCCCAACTTGTTCAACTGGTTCAACTGGTAAAATCATATTGCCCCAGAGAATGACCTTTTTCCTTTCAAATTTCTTTTAAGGTGAATAAACACCGCCATATTAATCTGTTCAGAAAAGTTGTCTCCAGAGGCACCTGGGTAGTTCGGTCGGTTAAACGTCTGACTTTTAATTTCGGCCGAGGTCATGATCTCGTGGTTTGTGGGATCAAGCCCCAAGTCAAGCTCCGTGCTAATACCACAGAACCTGCTTGGGATTCTCTCTCTCCCTCTATCTCTGCCCCTTCCCTGCTCATGCTTTATGTCTGTCTGTCTGTCTGTCTGTCTCCTCTCTCTCTCTAAGTAAGTAAATAAACTTAAAAAAAGTTGTCTCCAGTGATATTTTTCACAAATTTGTAGTTTTTCTTAACCTTTCATGAATTCATGACAATAATTGCAAATCTGTGCAAATTAGGAATACAGCAGTACTTGGGGAAAAGTAAATTTTTATTTAGAATATCTGTACACATTTTTATATCAGGATATTTACTTAAAAAGCTAGATCCATAAATATATGTGTATATAAATATATGACAAACCCCACTAAACCTCAAGATTTTTTGGTCTGCTCTACCCCTCTTGTGTGAAACCATTAGGAGATGTAAGAGAACCTAGGCTATTTTTGGATGTCCCTTTCTGCTGAGCATGACTCCAGTTTCTCTTTTCACTCATGTTGACCAGCTTAAGCCATCTTTTTAGGTAAAATTCCCTTAAAAGAAATATTTTTTTAGGTGTGGGTAAGGTAAAAACTTTCTTCCTGAAATTAATGTTAGTTGAATTGAATTTATTTGATGAATTTAGTGGTAAATTCAAGGACTAGCCATTCTCTTTTAACATACAGTACTTAATTTTCTAACCCATTCATATCATATGTTAGATGTTTCCGGGGTGATAAATGATACGTCCAGATCTGAGTCTAGGTTCCTTGTTACACCCTATTGCCTAATGGGCTTCTCTGTAAAGGGCTCATAGAAATATTCTTAGAACATGTTTTATGACACTTCTTCTTATTGCCCTTACTTTCTCCTCCAATTAAATAATAACCTAGGATTTCAGTTGACATAAATCACTTAAATTTCTGTCTTGTTGAGCCTGTAGAGGACAAGAGTGAAAGTGTTATAATTAAAATAAGTCAATCTTGCCAATTAAAAAGAATCTCCAACAAACTCTTATGCTATATGTTACAAAAAAAGAAACCTAGTCATAATGTTAAAGAACTCCTTTTCAGGTTGAACAGCTAGAAAAGATAGTGTATTTGAAATAGGTGATTAAGCAGGGCGTTTGACCTTTGGTAAATATCTGAGTGTCAAAAAAAGGAGAGACCATCGAGGGAAAGATGAGTTACTCTATAAGACTAGGATACAGAGAGTCATGTTTCAGGGCATTATGTGAGTATCCAGCAAAACGGGACATCTACCTGGAAAATTTAATGTCCCAGCTTCGTACCCAGAACCATATAGCTTGGTTTTACAGCTAGTATGCAGCATGGTTCAAAACCCCTTTTTATAAAGGTTAGCATTTTATTCTTCTAGTATGAAATGATTTTCTTTTTTTCTTTAGCTGTACCTTCAGACTTAAATATAAGGAAAATTCTTTACATAGAGCCTAAGGACATTTTTTTAAGTTTATTTATTTATTTTGAGAGAGAGAGTGCGTGCGAGTGGGGAGGGGCAGAGAGAAAGAGAGAAAGAATCCCAAGCAGGCTCCACACTGCCGGCACAGAGCCTGATTCAGGGCTTGAACCCATGAATTGTGAGATCATGACCTGAGCTGAAGTCAAAAGCCGGATGCTCAACAAACTGAGCCACCCAGGCACCCCAGAGCCTAAGGAAATTTGAAACTGGAACATTTTCATCTGCTTACCTGTATTCTTTCTAGGCCAAAGGTGTACATACTCAGTATTGTTTTTTTCTTGAGAAAATAATTTTGCCTTGATGATTTTAAAATAGAAGAATTTACTTCACGTAGACAAAAGCTTCTCATTTAGTTGAAAGATAATGACATTACTTATGGTGTGAGCTAGCTTTATGATGAAATAAATTTTCTCCATGTTTGGATCTACAGGCCTACAAGACTATAAAAGATGACCAAAAAAGATATAATGAAAGAATGTCAGGGTTAGGGCTAACACCAGAAGAGAAACAGAAAATGGCCACGTCACCTGGTGAGTATCATTTGAGGCTCAGCATGTGAAGGGCAAGTTAAAAACAATTTGGGTGCTGTTTTTTTCAGATGTCTTATAGACAGGATGATGCTATGAGATGGTAAGCTTCCAGAAACTATGGAATTATTCCAAACCTGGAAGTAATTTGTTAAAAGTAATTGACTGGAATTTGAGTTTGAGCATAGTCATTAATGGTGATTATGACTGGTTATTTTTCTTTGTATTGGACTCTTAAAAGGCAAGCTTTAAATTACAAAGGCAAGCTTGGTGAGGAAAATTGTTGGAAAAGACATGAAGGCCTTTTTTTCCCGACGAGGAAATTCTTTTGGTCTGTTTTGTTCCCCGTTAGAGTCTTTGGAGTTTTCTATTTGTTAAAGATATATTTAACATATAGGCTATATTTAGCATATAGTCCTACCCATCGCTTCCATCCCCATGACTGGCTTGAGTTTTCAGAGAGGAATGTTTTAATCCTTTAAATAAGCCCTACAACTCTGGGTGGTGGGCGATTTACATCTCTTTCTTCAACAACACCTCCTTATTCCTGAACGCTGTATAATAATCCCCAGTTGACCTGCTGAGTTTTCCCCCTTTATTGCTAAAAGAAGCTGAAAATGAACTTGATATTTTCTTGTTGGTCAGTAGGAAGTGAATGGAAAGAGCAGAAGCTTTCTAATATATATTTCAATAGCTAGACATTTAAGCTAGGTTCTAGTTCTGACAGACTTAATGAATGAATGACATTGGCCAAATCACTCACCTTTTTGGGGGCTATTTTCCACTTATGAAGAGAAAGAGATACTTGCTTTTCCTGTCCCATCAGGTGGCTGTGAAGTTTGTCAAGATTAACATAGGTACAGCGTTTTGCTAGCCTCGCGTAAAGGGTTGCAACAAGTGCAAGGTGATTGTCTTTTTTAATAGTGGCAAGGACTCATCTGAGATTTTCAGAAAATTAACCCTGTCTGGTCTGTTGCCTACAGCTTCAGAAGGAGAACCAGTTCCTCAAGTCAGGGTACCGAGTCACGTTCCATTCCTTCTCATCGGTGGAGGCACTGCTGCCTTTGCTGCAGCCAGATCCATCCGGGCTCGGGATCCAGGGGCCAGGGTGAGGTGCACACTGTTTTGCTTGGCGCGGAGGCTGTGGTCCGCAGGCACTTAGCCCCTGTGAACACTTTGACATCTGCCTCTTAAATGACCTGACTCTGATAAGTATCATTATTTTATACCTAAAGGTATTGATTGTGTCTGAAGATCCTGAGCTGCCATACATGCGACCTCCTCTTTCAAAAGAACTGTGGTTTTCAGATGATCCAAATGTCACAAAGACACTGCGATTCAGACAGTGGAATGGAAAAGAGAGAAGGTGTGTTCACTTATGTAAAATGGGCCTGACTAGCAACTTCAGCTAAGCACATGGAATGGGTCAGGATTTTGCACAGACTGTGTGCGGCGCATAGGAGAGACGACATGGCCACACACCGGAGTCTGCTGTGGCACATGCTTGGCACAGGTCAGAGGCAACAGGATACAGTGGCAGGAGGCCTGGAGTCTGTCACCAGATCTGCCAACAAGTAAAGCTGTAGTGTTGGCCTCTGAAGTACTACTGCTTCTATCTCCGGGACCTTTCTGTTAGACTTCTCCAGTGAAGATCGGCTCGGCCCATGTTGTCCCTCCTTACATTACACTTTCCCAGGCATCTCCCACAAAAGTAAAAGAAAAGACACTGTTCTCTGGCATTTTCTTTGACGCCCTAGCAGGCATTCAGAATCGTGGGAATGCTGTAAGGAAGAACCTCTTTATTAAAATGTTTGCATGAAAGACTTGGAAATACAGGTCCTGAAGCCTTTCCCTTCTAAGGGACTCCATGGATCTCTTGATTCCAGCACTGTTGTTAGGTTCCAATTTTTTTCTCATTAGTGGTCCTGTAGATACTAGGCTAAATTTTACAAATCTACCCACCTCCCTCACCCCCATTATCATGTTCTGTTCTGAAGCAGGATGCATGCTGTCAGTTATGTTAGCCACCCCTTAATTAATGTCTCATAGCTAATGTCTGCTATTTGAGACAAAATCCTCTCAGGAGCTAGATCTAGCTGTCCAGTGACCAGCCATTCTGGACAACTCATTGGTGTGGATGTGTGAATACCAGCTCCTTGGATGGTCTTCCTGTTCTAATTTTGAAACAGGCCTAAATCCAGAGCAGAGTTTCTCAGCCTTGGCACTGTTGGCGTTTACGGCTGGATAATTCTTTGCTGTGCGGGCTGGTTTGTGCATTGTAAGATGTTTAATAGCATCCGTGGTGTCTCCCACTAGATACCAGAAGCATCCCTCCCCCTAAGCTGTTACAGCCAAAAATGCCTCCAGACATTGCCAAATGTCCTTGAGGGGGCAAAATTGCCCCCAGATGAGAACTACTGCCCTAAAATACCTCTGTGTACAGGGTGCTTGGGTGACTCGGTTAAGTGTCCGACTCTTGATTTCGGCTCAGGTCATGATCAGTTTGCAAGTTTCAGCCCTGTGTGCGGCTCTGTGCTCAGCACAGAGCCTGCTTGAGATTCCCTCTCCCTCTCTCTCTGCCCCTTCGCTGCTTATGCTCTCTAAATAAATAAATAAACAAACAAAAAATAAAATGAAGTATCTCTGTGTAAGACACAACCAAGATTTAGTGGTCTTGGAAACTTACTCTGGAAAATGTTCCTAAAAGTTTTTCATGATGAAAACAATTTTACTCGGTCTATGGAGGAAGTTGATAGCAGTTCCGAATGCTTATAACATTTTTTCCCTTCCTCTTTGTACAGCATTTATTTCCAGCCACCTTCTTTCTATGTCTCTGCTCAGGACCTGCCTCACATTGAGAATGGTGGTGTGGCTGTCCTCACTGGGAAGAAGGTGAGCTAGCAGGCTTCTTCCCTTGTCAAGTTCCATGTGGGCAGCAAGTATGGTGCCAATACTTGTATTCCCACTACCATTTACGTCTCTCCTGCCACTGTAGTTCATCAAAAAAGGATCAGGTCATTTTAGGTTTAATATTGCCAGTCTTCTCTGCTTAGTGTTTCTTCCTGGGGAAAGCACCAATCTCAAAGCCTCGAGAGCATCCCAGCTAAAATTTCCCAGGGAAATCAAACCATTGGAGACAGTGACCCTGAAGCCGTTCCCTCTCCTGATTTGCTCCTCTGCTCTTCCTTCTCTTTCCTGTTTTTCCACACTAACATTTCTTTGGGATTACTGATGACAAGAGATTGACAAATGTATATTATTCAAGATAGTAAGATAATTTAGAGATTGCATCCACATGGGAAATATTGTTAGACTTTACAAAGTGAGTGCCTAAGTAATGGGGGCAGTTATTGGAGGGCATTTGTGGGGTCCAGGGAGGGTTTCATTTTTTTGTGCTGTGTTTCATTTTTGTTAATAGGGGGTACTAGGGTGTATTTGTAAACTAATGGCAGTGTTCCAGTAGAGAGGGAAGAGTTATCAGAAGGAGCAAAGCCCAGAGTAGATGGAATCCAGAGCACAAGTAGGGGCATTGACCTTTGATAGGGATAAGCCCACTTTTCTATAAAGAGACGTAGGCAGCTGAAGTGGAAATAGGTTTATAGATAAGCTGTTAATGAGACGTTATGTATGTATTAAGTACCCTCTGTGTGTAAATAACACACCGCCCCTGACCTCCAGGGGCTAATAGTATTTAGGCAGAAACATGAAAAGACAATCGAAACACATAGATGTGGAGTAAGAAAGATAGGCATAGTGTGTTTTGGGATTACTGGGAAGCATACACAGTATAGTGGTTGTTTCAGGGAAGGCTTCCTGGAAGAGCACTTTTTTTTTAATTAATTTTTTTAAATGTTTATTTATTTTTGAGAGACAGACAGAGCGTGAGCAGGGGAAGGGGCAGAGAGAGAGGGAGACACAGCATCTGAAGCAGGCTCCAGGCTCTGAGCTATCAGCACAGAGCCCGAAGTGGGGGCTCAAACTCACAAACCGCGAGATCATGACCTGAGCCGAAGTCAGACGCTCAACCGACTGAGCCACCCAGGTGCCCCTAATTTATTTTTTTAATTTACTTCCAAGTTAGTTAGCATATAGTGCAACAATTATTTCAGAAGTAGGTTCCTTAATACTCCTTACCCATTTAGCCCATTCCCCCTCCTAGAGCCCCCTGGAGGAGGAGCTCTTATAGAATGGGAAATTTTATGGAATGAAGAAGGATTCACTAGATTAGTGGTAAGTGAAGAGAATTCAAGTAAAACACAGCATAAGCAAAGGCACACGGGTATGAAACAGCATGTTTGGTGCAGTGAAACAAGCAGCCAGCTACTGTTAGAGCAGAAAGTGTAAGTTAAAGAACAGCAGGAGATGATACTGAGAAGTCACACGGGGGCCCGATCATGGACAGCTCTGTTGTGTAAAAGAACTTGAGCTTTATCCTGTGGGCACTGGGGGGGGCTGTTCAGTTTTAGACAAGGATATAAAACAGATTGAATTTTAAGTAATCACTGTATTGGCTATGAAAAGGATGGATTTCAGGGGGACAAGACAAGAGGTAGAGCGTTTTGCAGACTGTTGCAATAATCCAGGCAGGAGGTGATAGGAGCTCAACTTAGGGCAGTACGGTAGTGATGGTATAGTGGTGGTACTGAAGCAGCACAAGCTTAAGATGCTTCACGGGTGTTGTCTCATTGTGTCATAATAATCTTCTCAGGCAGGTAGTGTTATTGTTGGCCATTTTGTAGAGAAAGAGATTGAGATACAAAAGAGGTCAAATAACTTGCCCAAGATCGTACAGCTAACAAGTAGTGGAGACAGAATTTGAACCCAGATCTGTCTGACTGCAGATCCCAAGCTCTTAATAACACCATTTTAGAGCTACCTTTTTTTTTTTTGATATAACTTCCTGATAGAGAGGTGATGGTGAGTGGGAGGCAGACTGAGACCTGCTTAGAAGGCAGCCTTGCAAGGGCATGGTGATAGACTGAAGGTGGGCTCTGAGGGAGAGGGAAGAGGCAAAGATGACTTTCTGATTTCCAGCTTGTGTGGTAGGTGGTGGTGTACCCCCAGTTGAGAGAGATGTCACAAGAGGGAGACCTGGTTTAAGGGGGAAGGAAAATTTCGTTTTGGACTGTTAACACATGAAATGGCGTATATGTGTAGAGATGTCCATGGGCAGTTGGATATGTGACTGTGATACTCAGGAGGGGTCTGGGCTCGGATAGAGATTCGGGTATCATCCACGTATGTGTAGGAGTTGAAACCATGAGAGTGGTGAAGGCTCCTGTGGAGAACTTTGCAGTCAGAAGAAGAGTGCGGCAAGGATGGAACCCTGGGGAATCCCACTTTGAGGAGGCAGACTGAAGAAGAGCCCCCAAAGGAAACTAGGAAAGAAGTTAAAGGAGGAGAGCCCAGGACAGGTGCCAAGTGAGACTGGAGAGAGTTTCAAGGAGGATGTGGTGGCACCTGGGTGGCTCATTCAGTTAAGCGTCCAATTCTTGATTTCGGCTCATGTTATGATCTCACAGTTTGTGGGTTCAAGCCCTGTGTCAGGCTCTTCACTGACAGCGTGGAGCCTGCTTGAGCTCCTCTCCCTCCCCCTCTCTCTGCCCCTCCCCTCTGGGTGCTCTCTATCTCTCAAAATAAATAAATAAACTTTTTTTTTTAAAGGAAGAGGATGTCATTGATCCTCCTCCTTGCAGCAGAGGGGTCTGGTAGGAAAAGAATTGTAAGATGAGCCATAGACTTAGTGGTTTAAATGTCATCATGAAGTTAGTAAAGAGGATAAAGTACTCCTTCAAAATTTAAATGAGAGAAGGGAAATGGCAATTGGACAGGTGCTGGAGGAGGACACAGAGTCAGAGGTGGGGCTCTGAGGACAGGACAGACCTAAGCATGTGAATGGGCCAAAGGCCTATGATGTCAGCAGAGAAGGGGGGTGCATGGTAACTAACAAGGGATGGGGGTCAGGCACAGAAACAGCTCAGAAAGGACACCTCATCCCAGAAGCTAGAAGGAAGGAGGTAAAGTTTTTATTTGGGAGTTGGGAGGTGAGAAGTCTTATGGGAACCTGAGCAAGATTACATCCTATGGCTTCACTTGTTTTTGCAATAAACTAGAATACCAGGTGGTTAGTTATCTGAGAGTGAGCAGTGTGCTGGTTGAGTCACTAACTTAGTGGGGCTGGATTGAAGAGAGACCTTACCCAAGGACAAACCGAAGGTGGCTAAAGTAGTTACTCACCCGTCCAGTCACAGTTTACATCATTGCCTCCAGAAAGCTCGACGGGGCGTGTGTCACATGTCCCTAAAGCTACCTGTACAGTCCTTATCAGAGCATTTCTCACTGTTGAATGTAGTGTTTGTTAAATTGTCTGCCTTGGGTACTGGACTCTGGAGGCTGGGAGGGTAACTTTTTCTCACCATTGTGTCCCCAACACTGAGCACGGTCCCTGATACAGTAGGTGCTTAGTAAATGTGTCTTGAATGAATGGCCTCACAGCTAGTAAGGAGGGGAGCAGAGACTGGATCTCTAGTCTCTCCAACTACATATCTCAAGCTCTTCACCATAAGAAGGAGTAGGATGCAAGGAAATTAGAGGTGGTAGCAAGAGAACAGTTTGGGTCATCTACCATGGGCCCAGATTAGTTGGAATAGATCAGCCCACTGGGTAAGCAGAGAAAATCAAAAGCAAGTATAGGTGACAGCGGGCCTGAGAAAAGGCTAGAAGAATGGAAATTTGTGACCAAAAAATGGGATATTCAAGGTAGAAGTAGAGCTTTAAGAGCTAAGATTCTGGATGTGGCTTAGAGGAAAAGTATGAGCCAGATTCCAACATCTTCAGTGAATGAGGAGTGACTGGGAGGTGGCTGGATAGGAGTGAGTGATTGGTAGGATATAGGTTGGTGCTTCTCAGAGTGGCACGGGGGTACAAGAATCTGGAAGCAGCAGCAGCAGCAGCCAACACCTACCCTGCAGTGATGAGGAGTGTGGGTGAATGCGCAGTCTCTACTTGTGAGGTATCCTTGGCTGGAGAGCTGAGTTTTAGTGAAGGACAGAAGTTAGAGCATCTTGTAAAAATGTTGAGGATGTAGGAGCATTGTTAACAAAAAAGTAAGGTTTCCAAAAAGCCAAACAGAAAAGTCTGTCTCTGTCCTCCATTTCCACAAATTAGGCAGGGACTTTGGGGACTGTAGGGATTTGTTTTAATGTTGGCTGCTTAAGATTATGACCACTTGGGGCGCCTGGATGGTTTAGTCACTTAAGTGTCCGACTCCGACTCAGATCATGATCTCATGGTCCATGGGTTCAGCCCCACATTGGGCTCTCTGCTATCGGTGCATAACCCACTTTGGATGATTCTTTCTCTCTCTCTCTCTCTCTCTCTCTCTCTCCCTCTCCCTCTCCCTCTCTCTCTCCCTCCCTCCCTCCCTCCCTCCCTCTCCCTCCCTCTCTGTGTCCCTCCCTTTCCCCCCTTGCTCCTGCACACACATGCACACTTTCTCTCTCTCTCTCTCCCTCTCTCTCTCAAAAATAAACAGTAAATTTTAAAAAATCTTTAAAAAAAAGCAACTGTGACCACTTGAAGAGGCTGGGTACCAGAAACCGTGGTGTGAGTGATTACTTAGAAATGGTTTCTGAAGCATCACCTTAGGTCAAGAACTAATTCTTCTCACTGGGCTGATGGCTAAGAGGTACAGGGTTCCTATTTGGGGTAATGGAAATGAGCTGTAATTATAATGGTGACGGCTACACAACCTTGTGAATATACTAAAACCCACCGAACTGTACACTTTAAAATGGCAAATTTTATGTTGTGTGAATTATGTCTCAATAAAAAGCCGTTTTAAGCTAATGCATTTCTCCATCTTTCTATGTGTGTACCAGGTAGTGCAGCTGGATGTGAGAGGCAACATGGTGAAACTTAATGATGGCTCTCAAATAACCTATGAAAAGTGCTTGCTGGCAACAGGTGAGTATTTCTGGAGATGGAGTTTGTCCCTGATACAGCTCATTCGAGTTTTAGTATAGAAGACATGACTTAATCTTAAGAAAACCAACCCCAGTCTCTCTGAAGTGGGTGTCTTCTCTTGGTGTCAAGCCCAGCTAAGTACAGGCATCTGATCAATAGCCCTTCCATATTATCCTTGCTGTCCCTTCTGGTAAGGGCACGGATGGGTATTGAAGAGAATGGCCTTTTTTTCCCCACTCTTCGTGTTTAGCTCTTGCCCTCTACCCTCTGCTCTCTTCCCTGTGCCCTGAAAGTGATACAGCCTCATGGCTTCATTGCCACTTCCAATCAGAATTCAAGAGAGGACACCGAAGCTGTCCCTAAATCAAACATAGCTTGCTTTCTGATGAATTCCGTAGAAGGGATTGGGGAAGCAAAAACTGAGGCCTCGTGGCCATCACTGGGGAGGGCGGGCCCTTTGTAGAGAGATTCCCAAATGGCTTCTCGAAGGAAATTGACAGAAGCCTGCCAGGAGGGAAGTGAGGTGAAGGAAAACAGCCTTTCTGCCCCGTGGATGCTGAGGTGGCCCTGGCAGGGACACGCACGTCACAGTGCCACCTTTGTGGGGGAATTGTCTGGGCTAGCTCCTGCTTGTTGGACTAATGGGTTTTCCTTCTTCTATTTCCAGGAGGCACTCCAAGAAGTCTGTCAGCTATTGATAGGGCTGGAGCAGAGGTGAAGAGTAGAACAACACTTTTCAGAAAGGTAATTGTCTGCTGTAGTGCTTTGGTTGTGTTGGTTTTTGAAGAGGTAGCATAATCTTGTGTTCCCCAAGCAACCACCCAGGAATCGGGGGACATGAGTTCTATTTATGGCTCTTCTACAGACTTGTTATCTGGCCTTGAACAAGTCACTTCCTCTCTCTGCACCTCAAATACCTCACTCAAGGGTTTTCTGCTCCTAGGCGGAAAATAACATTTACTGTTTTTTATTGCTTGCTATAGTTCCTTCTGATCGCCCTTCCATAGTTGTTTTTTCCTGATGCATTGGAACTCCTTATGGCCTCTTGGCATTTTGCGTTATAAATGCTACTGTGGAGACTTTGAGGAGAAAATGTAAGAGTACCTAAGTGAAAAAGGAAGTGGGGGGTTTGCTTCTTAACACTGCTTTACTAATGAAAACGGCTGAAATTTTCCAGCCACTCTTATGGGTATTTGAAAAAATTTGTATCATCCTTTAAATTCTTGGTAGAATAAGGTTTATTGGCCTTTGGCACTATGGACCTTTGGGGCTGGTTAATTGTTTGTTGTGAGGGACTGGCCTGTGGATATAGGTTATGTAGCAGCATCACTGGCCTCTCCCCACTAGCTGGAAGTAGCACCTCCTAACACCCAGTTTTGACACCCAAAAACGTCTCCAGAAATTGCCAAATATGCCCAGAGGGGGAGGAGGCAAGACTGCCCCCAGTTGAGAACCACTGACACTAGAAGCAATGTTACAGTGGAGAAAGAAATTTATATCAATATCAGAGGCTTGGGGCACCTGGGTGGCTCAGTTGGTTAAGAGACTAACTCTTGGGTTTCAGCTCAGGTCATGATCTCACAGTTCATGAGTTCAAGCCCCATGTGAGGCTCAGTGGTGATGGCACAGAGCCTGCTTGGGATTTTCTCTCTCTGCTCCTCCCCTGCTAGTGTTCATGCATTCTCTAAATAAATAAATAAACAAACAAACTTAAATAACAGAGGTGGGGCACCTGAGTGCCTAGGTCAATTAAGCATCCGACTTCGGCTCAGGTAGGTCATGATCTCACGGTTCGCGGGCTCGAGCCCTGCGTCAGGCTCTGTGCTGACAGCTCAGGATTCGGATTCTGTGTCTTCCTCTCTCTCTGCCTGTCCCATGCTCATGCTCTGTCTGTCTCTGTCTCTCAAAAATAACATAAAACGTTAAAAAAAATAAATAACAACAGGGGCTATAATTGAGCTACTTTATACAAGAAGAAGATTTTATGTGCAAATTACTGTTGTCAAAGATTTAGCAGAAAATACTTCTTGGTATTATCATCCTATACCGCTTTGGAAAATCAGTGGACTAACCTGGTGTGATCCTGCAGATTGGAGACTTTAGAACCTTAGAGAAGATTTCCCGGGAAGTCAATTCAATAACAATAATTGGTGGAGGCTTCCTTGGTAGCGAACTGGCCTGCGCTCTTGGCAGAAAGGGTGAGTACTAGGCAGTGACCTCGATTTTCTTTCTCTGGTCTTATATCCTGTGCTTTTTGGGGCTCTCACAAATTCCAGGGATGCATTTGCCAGGATCAGTAGAAAAAGTTTGATTAAGATTCATATGGTAAGAGGCACTTGGCTGCCTTAGTTAGTAGAGCATGAAACTCTTGATCTCGGGGGTATGAGTTCAAACCCCACGATGCGGGTAAAGTTTACTTAAAAAAAAAAAGATTTATATGGTGAAAAGCTAAGCACTGAGCTTAGTTCTCATGAGAAACCCCTTAGTGACCAAAAAACTGTCTTTTGAGCAACTGAACAGAAATGCTTTCCTTCCCTTCCTCTAACCTCTAAGTCAGAACTCCTTTGAAACAAAATATTAAGGAAAGTGAATTATTAAGATGGTATGGGGAATGTAGACTACAGAATTGTATGTATATTTGAACTGCTATTCTCTGTAAAAGTCAGTCTTCAGACATAACAATGGTTCCAGTTGAATAGATCTACGTGTTTCAGTTTAAATGTTTAATGGCAACTGTTTTTCTTAATGCTAGTTTTCAGCTCTGTGAAATCAGGGCATCTTCTCAGGAGGGTGCTTACTGTTGAGAGGTTGCAAGGCACCTGTGTAAGTCTGAGGTGATGCCTGGGTGTAAGTGCACTTAGCTCACTTGTAAACGAATCCAGGGACGGCAGTTCTGGCACCTGTTATATTTGCCTTGTCAGTGCCCTCGTGCCCCAGTGCCCCATAGATAGGAGCTCTGGCCTGGGTTGCAGCATTGCCCGGCATGTAGTGAATAGCTACCTGCTGCTCCTTTACTTCTCTTCCGGTCTTCCCAGGATTGGCTTTCACCTCCCAATATATATACTCTGTTTCTTCTTCCCAGCTCAAGCTTTGGGTACAGAAGTGATTCAGCTCTTCCCTGAGAAAGGAAATATGGGAAAGATCCTCCCTGAATACCTCAGCAACTGGACCATGGAAAAAGTCAGACGAGGTAGGGATACTCGTTCCATATGCTGCCACACTTTTCCTTTGAGTTAGGCCTAATGCAAAGTTAGCTTCTTTGGGGACCCCGTTGACATATGCCATATCACCTGACAGATGAAATATTTCCACCATTCTCAAGTCATCCAACTTCATGTAGGTGTTCTGAATTTGATGCACCAAATTCCCAGAAGTATTGAAAGTGAACTGTGGGTGTGGGTTCTCCAAGGCTGCCTGCATACTGATGATTACCAGTTTTATGATGGGAGATGCTTTAGTCAATCTTCTTTACTTGTCATGAAGGTGGTATGCTCACAGGCTTAGCCTCACAATCTTGTTTGCCTTCACAGAGGGGGTTAAGGTGCTTCCCAATGCTATTGTGCAATCAGTTGGAGTCAGCAGTGGCAAGTTACTCATCAAGTTGAAAGATGGCCGGAAGGTAAGGAGGGGAAGATGGGCTGCCAGATCTTCCAGTTGTGCCCCCTGCCTTTCCTCATTCTTACTCCTTCATTTGATAATGATAGTTTTTGGAACAGCCACCATTCACCTGTCATAGTTTTCTGAATGAACTTTCTGTCCATTAATATAAGAATGATGAGGAGCGCCTGGCGGCTCACTCGGTTAAGCCTCCGACTCTTGATCTTGGCTCTGGTCATGATCTCACTGTTCATGAGTTCGAGTCCTACGTTGGGCTCTGTGCTGACAGCGTGGAGCCTGCTTGGGATTCTCTCTCTCCCTCTCTCTGCCCCTCCCCTGCTTACATGCACACGTACTCTCAAAATAAATAAATAAACTTATAAAAGAGGCCTTTTTAAAAATACAATAAATAAAAGTAAAATAAGAATGATGAGAGCCAGAGTAGACACCTGTGAACCATTTTCCCCTAGCCCCCTCCTGTCTGTAAGAGATTTTTGAGATCTCACAAGGGTGGAAGATTTCTTTTCTGATGATGTGGGGTATATTTGTGTTTGAGGAAACTTTATGAAGTAGAAATTTAAATCTGTTTACCAGAGTTACCTAAGTTAACCAGTGATTTTTTAAGAAAAATCTCCAGTTCTGAGTAGAACAATGTACAGTTGCTCTGTCCATAGGCATACATGGAAACTGTGGTAATTTGCTGAAATATTCCTTTTTTTCCTCAGGTAGAAACTGACCACATAGTGGCAGCTGTGGGCCTGGAGCCTAATGTTGAGTTGGCCAAGACTGGTGGACTAGAAATAGACTCTGATTTTGGTGGCTTCCGGGTAAATGCAGAGCTCCAAGCACGCTCTAACATCTGGGTGGTAAGTGTGCTACAGCACGAGCAGGCATGGTTCCTTGTCTCCAGCCCACGAGCAGGTCTGCCCACCGGTGTGCATAAGCTCACCGAACTTTCTTACCCAAACAGAGCCAGAGTGTAAAGCCCAGGGTAAAGAACAGAAATGTAACTACCTGATTTAAAAGATCAGGTATGGCCTCATGCCACCAGCCGGTGGAAGAGGAAATGAGCAGTGTACGTACGTGCCTGCAGAAAGATAGTTCTTCCCGTCCTCCGGTTGGCTGCAGCCTCCGGCATTACCCAGATAGGCTCATGCCCAGCCTATTGATCTGGGCATTGATCTGCCGTTCCCTTTGTCCAAATGTGAGTCCAGGGAATGGAGGATGAGGCAGCTTTATAACATTCTAGAAAGGAAAATTACTCCGTTTTCATTATCCTTGAGCACTATTTTTAGCTCTCAAAAAAATCTGTTATGACACAAACAGGACTATAGTGTGTAGGAACCATGAGGTAATTTCCCCATTGTTAGATCATTACAAGTGTATTGTGTTTGATTATGGACTCTGCAACTAAGGACATAGGAACTTTGAAGGGTGTTTTTCCTTTAAAGCTTTTTTTTTAAAGATAAAGTATACTGGATTTTAAAAAATTTGTTATAAAAGCAATCAGCATTCAATATTGGAAGACACAGACAAGAAGGGGGAAGTGGGAAAATCACCTATAGCCAGCACCAATATTTTGGTGTATTTCCTTCCCTTCGTCTTCTTGTGCATCGGGATTTTTCCCTTTCTTGTAGATGGTCATGGTGTGTGTGCTCTATATGAGCATTTGTATTCTACTCTTTTTCACTTTTCCTTAACGCATATTCCATATTGCTTCAGATTCTGCAGTCTAATGACTATATAATAGTCTGCCAAGTGGATTTGATCATTCACTTCACCATTGCTCACATGCTGGATTTTTAGGTTCCTTTGGGGGAGTCTGAATAGCCACAAAAATGAACAAAGGGTTAGAGCACTCACATGCCGCATACTTAGTGAAGGTGACCTTGTTTACCTCCAGCTGGAGGCCCTCTCTCTGCTTGGAACACTGAACTCACTCAATCTGTACCTCTCACCTGGCACCATGCTTATTTGCACCACGCTGTAGTGAGGCACAATGCTACATCTTCCTCAACTAGGTGACAAGCTCCTTGTGGGCAAAGTGTGGCTCAGGTATGTCTTAGCCACCCAGACAGGATAATGCTTTGTATAGGAATAAGTTCTCCGGAAATATTTGGTGAATGAATGAAGAGATGACGAATGACCAAAATAAAATCTTATCTTGGAAAAGATTTCTAGGTAAGAGGCAGTCACACCTAAAAACTGGTTTCCAGGCGTAAGAAAGCATATTCTGCAAACCATGGCTATTAAATATTTAGTCTCTGGTAAGGTCAGAATAAGAGAAGAAATGGGTGTGAGCTGGAGCATAGAAGATTTAGGTTAGCTTTGTGGAAGCTTAGATTCATTTTTTGGTTTTGGGTTTTGTTTTTTTAGCCTAGAATACTTTTTTTTAAATGGAATCTCAACTGGTTTTTTTTTTTTTTTAATAGCATAGGTGTGATTCTGGCCTGTAAATGGAAAACATTAGGTAACAGCACAGGGTTTTTTGAGCCCCCAAAATGTATGTTCTGTCTTTAATTTGCTTTTTATCATGTGCTCATGTAATGTATTTGTGTCCAAAGGCAGGAGATGCCGCATGCTTCTACGATATAAAGTTGGGTAGGAGGCGGGTGGAGCACCATGATCATGCTGTTGTAAGTGGAAGATTGGCCGGAGAAAATATGACTGGAGCTGCTAAGCCATACTGGCATCAGTCAATGTTCTGGTAATAGTTTTGTACCTTGCAGATCCAACTGATTAGAACACAGTATTAATGGAACCACAGTTACAGTTTGGTTTCTGTGTGGGCCAATTAGCTTCATACAGAGGGGGGGAAATTCCATCTCATTTCCATGCATTCTACGCCCAAGCAGCGTTCGTGTAAAAGGCCCCACCTGGCATAAGTTAGACTAGGAGAATGAGTGGAGATGGCATCAGCACTTCTGGTAAAATAGGTCAGAGTTTGAGCTCCTAGCTATAGAGAGCAGTATATTTTTATTTGTTCTTTGCTGAGCCCAACGTATTGACAAAAAAGGCAGCCCAGGGGCACCTGACTGGCTCAGTCGGTGGAACATGCGACTCTTGATCTCAGGGCTGTGAGTTGGAGCCCTACATTGGGTATAGAGATTACTTTAAAAAAAAAAAAGGCAGCCCACTCGTATGTAGCCCTTAAGATCAGCAATTCAAAGTCAGGCATATGTAGGCAGTTCTCTGGATAGCAAAAAGTTAGCAGTGGACATTCTTGAGTACTGGGACTGGCCTTACATGGCACACTCTCATCTTGTTCTTTGAAAGGTGGAATACATAAAAAACTTCAAGGTTTCCAGAACCTCTAAACAGTTTCTGTTGGGGAAATTCTCAGCTGGTGAGAGTACATTTTAGGACAATCACACACAGTTTTGTGAGGGGGCAGCAAAAACATAACAGTTGGATTTCAAGGTTAACACATGTAAGGTAATGCAGTTAAGAAAAAAAATAATCCATAGCTATACAAGTATCAGGTCTCAGGAACAGAATCCAGGAGGTCATTGTGGACCAATCCCCGAAGACACCAGTCCAGTGAGCTTCTGTGGTCAGGAAGATGACAACATGGGAATAAAAAGCAGAGCACAAGGAATATAGTCAATGATATTCTAATAGTGTTGTGTGGGGACAGGTGTAGCTCTGCTTTTGGTGAGTGCAGCAGAATCACTAAATTGTACATCTGAAACTAACGTAACATGGCGTGTCGACTATACTCAAATATTAATTAGTTAAATGATGGCAAAATGTAGAGCACCAGAAACAAAACCATGAGTTAGCCTCCATGATTTACAAAACCATGTTATGTCTGTGCCTCAACTCTCTGAAGTTCCTGGCATATGAAGAGCAGTGTATGATAACGATAGGAAAAGTTTCCAAGAGGAACAATTAAAATAAAATGACCAAGTGGATGGAGGCATTCTGGCCTTGAAAAAACGGAGGCTCAGAGGAAATACTGTCAGTTAATGAAGCTGTAAAATATCTCAGATTCTGAATTCTATAAATATGGAGTACTCTTTAAAGCTTCAAAATGACAGTTATAGGATGAGTTAAAGGAAAGTAGTGAATAGTAAACTTGAAGAACCGATCACTCGTCAAGTATGGTAAGGGGTAAAAGCATGGATAAATTTAACAAAGTGTTGATTGTTGTATGGATATGTGATATGTATAATGGCTTCTTGAGGAAAATACAAGCTGCTTTGGGATAACCCCAGATGCCCTAGCAAGTGGACAGATCAGTTTGGCGTTTCTCTTGTTGCTCCTACCAAGTTCTTTGGTTGGCACAAACCAAAGTGCGGTGTCTTAGAAAAAATACGCCATGGCGTCATTCTTTGCAGCCCCTTGACAGAACACCCTCTTCTCTCTCCTTCCTTAGGAGTGATTTGGGCCCTGATGTTGGCTACGAAGCTATTGGTCTTGTGGACAGTAGTTTGCCCACAGTCGGTGTGTTTGCAAAAGCAACTGCACAAGACAACCCAAAATCTGCCACAGAGCAGTCAGGTAAGGAAGCCCAACTACTTCTCTTGAAAGAGCGTTGAGAAGCAGTGGTCCAAATTCTCCTGAACAGGGGGTTTGTGTATTGACCAGAGGAAACTGTCAGTGAAAGCCTTTCTTCACATTGTGCTTTAAAATAAACAAAACCCGAAGTCCTCACTCTTTTGTGGTCTGACAGCTGGCAAAGTCAGGTCTCCTGGTCAAAGTGTAGACTCAGATGTTCTGGGTGTCTGTTTTGGACTCTGGACAGTGGCTGGCTCAGTGACTCTTGTTTAGTTTGCCTCTAGGGGATAGGAAGCCCTGTGTGATGAAGAAAACCTGAACTTTTTAAGATTATTATTATTATTAGCTTCCTACTAATCCTAGTTTAGGCCTGAGCACAGTTTAGAACCTACCATCCTCCGCAGGCCCTGGGCAGTGAAGAACTGGGCTAAGTAATTCTTGAGCTGCCTGTAATTCCATTTGTCAGGTCTTACTGCCAGGTTTTCTTTAGACAGGAGTCATCTCTTGTGGAATGAACTTCTCTCCCACACACAACTCTTTCATTAACTCTTAGACCTATTCTCTCTCCCTTCCATGACCCTGGCTTAAGTTATTTAACTTCCGTGTCCTCTTGTTAGAGGCGTTTCACAAACAGCTTGCTCTTTAAGAAGGAGAAAGCAAAACATTATATGGACACGTAGGTCCTTTTCCTGTACATTCCAAGTGATAACATCCACCCGCTCCTTCATTCAGCCCTCTGGGGAAGTGGATCCAGGAGAGGAACTCAGGGACTTATAAACTCCAGATCACTAGTCTGTGCACTGGGCAGTATTATTTGGAATCTGGTTGTTCTCAGAGGACAATATGCCTCCTCCCCAGAAGGAAGCACCTCCACTGTGGTTTTTCCATATGAAAGTGTCCTTTCCTGCTTTGGACAGAGTGCCTCGAGCAGCACTGCCCAGTAGACCTTTCTGCTATAATGGCAGTGATCTATTTCTGCTGTGTTCAATACGTTAGGCACTAGCTGCATGTGGCTATTTAGCTCTTGAAATGTGGCTAGTGCAAATGAGGAACTCAATTTCACATTTCATTTAATTTTGGTTAGGGGCACCTGGGTGGCTCATTTGGTGAAGCGTCTGACTTCAGCTCATGGCATGATCTCGCAGTTCATGAGTTCGAGCCCCACATTGGGCTCTGTGCTGACAGCTCAGAGCCTGGAGGCTGCTTCAGATTCTCTGTTTCCCTCTCTCCCTGCCCCTCCCCTGCACTCACTCTCTCCCTCTCTCTTTCTTGCTTTCTCTCTCTCTCTCTCTCAAAAGTAAATAAACATTAAAAAATTTAAAAAAATGATTTTGGTTAAAATAAGTTAAGCTTTAATTAACTTTTAATTAATTTAAATTACAATAGCTGTTTGTGGCTAGTGGCTACTATACTGGACTATGCAGCTCTCAAATGTTTCTCAGAGGACAGGGGCAAGCCTTCCACAGTTTGAAGAAACCCAGATACCAGGAAATATCCATAGCATAAATTTAAAATGAGATAGTAAGGGAGGGAAGTTTTGGGTTAGATTGACCCAGTGCCCCTGAGCTGGCAAGGAAGAGCTTTTGTTGGCTTCGTCAATGGAGAGGAGCTGGAGAAAGTCAGTGTTTACTAGAAGCAGCTTGAAGCAGGTGTCAAAAGATACTTGCCTTCTAGAATTTCTTAAGTTCATAATTGACTTTGTTTTATTTTGATTTTGTTTGTCTTGTGGGTTGACCACAGGGACTGGTATCCGATCCGAGAGTGAGACAGAATCTGAGGCCTCAGAAATCGCTGTTCCTGCCAGCAGTCCTGCAGTCCCCCAAGCCCCTGCTGAAGGGGAGGACTACGGCAAAGGTGTCATCTTCTACCTCAGGGACAAAGTGGTGGTGGGGATCGTGCTGTGGAACATCTTCAACCGAATGCCAATAGCAAGGAAGGTAGGTACCTGTCAGAGCTCCTAGAGGAAAATAGGAAGTGTGGACTGGAAATCGCACCTGAGACTTCATCAAGCGCCCTGCTGTGCGTTGTCCACCTGAGGGTCCACCTCAGACTGTGCCTGAGCAGAACAAAGGTGTAGCCTTGGCTGGAGAGCGTTTCTTTTAAATATTTTTTTATAGTTTTATTTATTTTTGAGACAGAGAGAAACAGAGCATGAGTTGGGGAAGGGCAGAGAGAGAGGGAGACACAGAATCGGAAGCAGGCTCCAGGCTCTGAGCTGTCAGCACAGAACCCAATGCGGGGCTCGAACCCACGAACTGTGAGATCATGACCTGAGCCGAAGTCGGCCACTTAACCGACTGAGCCACCCAGGCGCCCCTGGAGAGCGTTTCTTTTAGACTCAGAATTTGGCTAGATGGCCTGGGAGCTGGTCCCCACTCATCCGGGGTTAACAGAATGCTATTCACAGCCCCCTCCCAGTGTGATATGGGGGCTGGCCCGGGCTGCCCCATTGTGCGGGCCGCCTGAGTGCACAGGAAGTGAGTTAGTGACCCATTGTTACTCTTTCCCTCAGATCATTAAGGACGGTGAGCAACACGAAGATCTCAATGAAGTAGCCAAACTATTCAACATTCATGAAGACTGAAGCCCCCCAGCGGAATAAGCAAGCACTTTGCTGTCCCTGACAGCAGTTTGGATGAGCATTTTTTATTCAGCAGACTTCCTCTGTGTGTATGAGTGTGAATGGTAAAATCTTTTGTGAATATTTCAGCCATGTAGACAAATTCTTAATGTTCGCATCACTAAATAAAACCTGATTCTTCTAAATTAAATTCTGTTCTCTTTGAAAGGGAGCAGGTGGGTGAGGGGAGGAAAGCTGTGCATGTTAGCAAGCAAGTGCACTGGAGCTACGACCAAGTGCATGATTTTCCTCAGCCTCCTATTCCCTGCTCCATGCTCTCAACTTCTTTCAGTTCCCTGAATGCCTCTCTCACCCCATCCACTGTTGAATGAGTGAACACATAAACAAGTGGAGTAGACTCTGCTTTACCCAGAATGATTCCTGTTATCCTGCTCAGAATTGGATTGGTCCTGCGAGGGGCCAGAAAGGTCACTTACTGCAAAAGAAATGAGTTCAGGGACCTGGCATTCATGGCTAAACCTGGAGACTGACTCCTTGAGGGATCTCGATCTCTGAACTCCTTTGTGCACTGTCCCCCAAACTAGAAATCTGCTCTCTCCTAACCCCTTTTACCTAAAACAGGCTTATAGACACACCTCACTTTCTTGGGGACAGAAGTCAAGAGTTTCATAAATCAACTGATTTTTTACATTTCAAATTACTTAACTTTTAAAAATCAAATATTAGGGTGTCTGGCTGGCTCAGTGGGTGAAGCATGTGACTCCTGATCTCAGGATCGTGAGTTCAAGCCCTGTGTTGGGTGTAAAGGTTACTTATAAAAAAATCAAATCTTTTTTTTAATGTTTATTTATTTTTGAAGGAGAGGGGGGACAGAGCATGAGCGGGGGAGGGCCAGAGAAAAAGGGAGACACAGAATCCAAAGCAGACTCGATCAAGGCTCTGAGCTGTCAGCACAGAGCCTGACGCAGGGCTAGAACTCATGAGCCATGAGATCATGACCTGAGCCGAACTTGGATGGCTGAGCCACCCAGGTGCCCCAAATCTTATTTTAATTAAGGATTTTTACAACTTTTGGGGCACCTGGGTGGCTCAGTCTGTTAAGCGTCCAACTTAGGCTTGTGAGTTTGAGCTCCACGTCAGAGCCCGGAGCCTGCTTCAGATTCTGTGTCTCCCTTTCACTCTGCCCCTCCCTTGCTCATGCTCACTCACGCTCTCAGTCTCTCTCTTTCTCTCTGTCTCTCTCTCTGTCTCTCTCTCTCTCTCTCTCTCTCTCAAGAATAAATAAACATTAAATTTTTTTAAAAAAGAAATTTTTACTACTTTTAAGAGTCCTATTATGAATATTTTTGTAAAGAGAAAATTACCAGTCTGGATTTTTTTTTCTTTTTTTACATTTTATTTATTTTTGAGAAACAGAGACAGAGTGTGAACAGGGGAGGGGCAGAGAGAGAAAGAAACAGAATCCGAAGTAGGCTCCAGGCTCTGAGCTGGCGGTCAGCACAGAGCCCGACGTGGGGCTCGAACCCACAAATCTTGAGATCATGACCTGAGCCGAAGTCGGACACTCAACCGACTGAGCCACCCAGGCGCCCCTGGATTGTTTTTCAATACTGGGTTTGCTTAAAGAGATTTGCAGGTATAACAAATTCCCTTCCAAACACTAGAACAGGACAAATGTCCACTTTAAGAATTAGGTGGACTACTGGGGCACCTGGCTGTCTTGGTTAGTGGAGTGTGCAACTCTTGATCTCAGGGTTGTGAATTTGAGCCCCACATCAGGTATAGAGATGACTTAAAATCTTTTAAAGAAGAATTAGCTGCACTAGGACAGGTTCGTACCATATGTATACAGGTTTAGTGAAATATGATCTGATTGATGCATGGTATATCCAAATCCATATGTAGAAAACTTATCTATCATCCTATGAAATAGGACTTATTATACAGTAATAGTTGCTACTACAAAGATGGTGGTAGTTCTCCGATCCTGAAGCATTTCACAAATAATTTTTTAAAAGATCAAATTGTGATTTGTCTTTTTTAGTGTTCTTTTTGATTTAGTCTTAATTTTTTGACAGTTGTTATACTCGTAGGAATATCACTGTAATTCAGTTAAGTAAAATGAAATGATTTATTCATCTAGCCAGTGTTATTTGAATGCCTACTATGAG
The DNA here is from genome assembly GCA_028646485.1 of Cryptoprocta ferox. Taxonomy (NCBI): domain Eukaryota; kingdom Metazoa; phylum Chordata; class Mammalia; order Carnivora; family Eupleridae; genus Cryptoprocta; species Cryptoprocta ferox. Next base: position 18,888,490 of record CM053579.1, read on the forward strand.
TCAGGTACATGTCAGAATAGGAAGATGGAGAAAACCTGGCTCCTTCAGGAACTCCTGATGTCAGTGAAGAAGGCAGACACGTGAGCACAGAAGTATAATACAGTGAGATGTGTCCATAGAAAGACACCAAGTACTATGGATACGCCAAGAAGGGAGGTCAGTCAGAGCAACCATCCTTAGTCAACCACTGCTGCTAGATCACTTCCTAAAGGGTCACTTGGTCCTCCTAGCCCCACCTACACCCCCCAGTTGAAGAATGTACAATGACTCCTTGTCACTAACCATATCAAGTCCAAAGTCTTCCATAGCATTCCTGAAGCTCAGCCCACTCTGCCCCATCTAGCCTCCTTTCCTGCAGCATACGCACGTGTGCAGGCACACATATGCATCTGTTTTTTTTTATTTTTTTCAACGTTTATTCATTTTTGAGAGGCAGAGAGAGAGTGCAAGTGGGGGAGGGGCAGAAAGAGGGAGACACAGAATCTGAAGCAGGCCTCAGGCTCCGAGCTGTCAGCACGGAGCCCAATGTGGGTCTCGAACCCATGAACTGTGAGATCATGATCCAAGCTGAAGCTGGATGCTCAACCAACTGAGCCACCCAGGAGCCCCCATATATGTCTGGTTTATTGCCACCTTTAAACTTTTGTTTGTGCTCTTCACATCTGGAACGTCATCCACATTCCCTTTTACTTACCCAATCCTGCTCACCTCTCAAGGCCCAAATGAAATTGCACCTCGGTAACATGGTATAAGTTGGATTAGTGCCCGTGCATGATTTCATCTCTGAACTCCAATTGCACCTACTACCTTTGAACTTGATTGTTCATTAAGTCATTCTCTACATTATTAGTTTACTCCCTAAATTAGTAGTAAGCTATCCCAGAACAGAGACTTTTTTTTTCCTCAGAATGAGGACAGCATGCCCCATCCCCCAAAATCCTGGCAGAGTCCTGAACAAGTCCTTGGTTGCTTGGTTGGATGACACTAGATAACAGGGCTTCCTGTAAAAATGACCCTCTGCCTTGTAACCCCTGTTCTCTGTGATCCAGGTTATCAGACGCCCGTCACTTCACCTACTGCCAAGACTTGCCACGTAACCCGGGATGCATTCGATCTGTTCAGGTCCCCAAGGATTGAAGAGACCTATTTCTAACCATATAGATGAGTAATACCAGTGGAGTTCTGGCCCTGGACAACTGGCCTGTGAGTCGTTGGGCCACAGCACCATGCAGTACAGGGCTAGTCACGCTCCACAAAGAAGAGTTGGGGCTCTGCCAAAACCCTGGGTATTTGGAGCCCACCTGCTTGGCTTCAATTTCACTTTGCCATTTTACAAATGCTATCTGATGGCACCTCAGCACCACATCGTGGTGGCACTGGCCTTTGCCTGGCCACCTGCAAGGTACCCAGGAGGTGTCCTCATACTTCGGCTGGAGAAATGGACCTGAGTGAAGGAAGCGTGTCTGACTGGAAAGGGGTCAGAGTAGGCCTCTTAGTGGAGGATGAGGTCAACAAATGTGACTTTTTTGTCGTTCTAATCAACAGGGCCCATTTTGGAGACAAGAGGCTTAAAGCGAAAGGGATGGGGGTGGGGATCCACAGTGACCTACTGCAGGCTGCTTCCTTGAAGGAAAATCAGCTTCTCTAGAGACCCATTTATACAAAGGAACTCTCCCCTCCCTTCCACCACTACCCCCTTCCCTTTCCCGCTCCTCTAAAGTTTGGCTACTGCATTATCCTCTCTGTCCCTTCCTGACCCCACCTAAAGCTGGGCACCCTCACTTCTCTGGAGATTGTTGGGACTCAATCCCAGTGACTCGCTCCCTGGGCAGAGGGGAAGTCCTGTTGGGCCCAGAGGTAAAGTAGGACCGCCTCTGGCCTCTTTCCCAACTTATCAGGGAATTTCTGGCGGGCACAGACACATGTACACAAAACCACACACAGCGACACACAGCCCAAGCGAATGATGACGTTCCCTTGCCTGGCTGGTTCTACAGATGGGTGTGACTGGGTCAGAGTACAGGGAGGGTCTAAATATTTAGATACTGGACTGCCAAGCCCTTGTTAGAAAACGGATCATTTCAAAATGGACATTTTGAGAAAGAGAAATGCAGCCCCTGACAAGCCAGAGGCCGGCCTGGGACTGTGGGCTAGATGGTGGTGTTGCTACAACCCAGCCTGGCGCTCACCGTTAGGTCTGGGTATTCTGTTAAATATAAACAGATTCACAAGACGTTAGCATCATACAAGGCCATTCTGAGCATGGTGGATGGAGACAAAAACAAAAGCACTTCATAATCATTTGTGAATACAGACAAAAACATGAACGTTGCCCAAACCACAGAAATGACCAACACCCACCCACCCCCACACTGGCTAATGTGAGTGATTGCTGCTTCCTTGCCAATTACAGCTTTAGCCTCACTCTAGTCTTCCCTCCTATAGGATAAAATTTATTTACGGGGCACCTGGGTGGCTCGGTCAGTTAAGTGTCCAACTCATGATCTCAGCTCAGGTCACAATCTCACAGGTCATGAGTTTGAGCGCCACATCAGGCTCTGTGCTGATGGCGCAAAGCTTGCTTGGGATTCTCTCTCTCCTCTCTGCCCCTTCACTGCTTGTTTCTCTCTCTCTCTCTCTCTCTCTCTCTCTCTCTCTCAAAATAAACTTTAAAAAAAAGTATTAGTTGGAGCATCTGGGTGGCTCAGTCAGTGGAGTGTCCCAACTTTGGCTCTGGTCATGATCTCGCAGTTTGTGAGTTCAAGCCCTGCATCAGGCTCACTGCTGTCAGTGCAGAGCCTGCTTCGGATCCTCTATCCCCCTCTATCCCCCTCTCTCTCTGCCCCTTCCCCGCTTGTACTTTCTCTCAAAAGTAAAAATAAACATTAAAATTTGTTTAGGTTAACATTTATTTAGTAAGATACCCAATCATTGGGTTATTCATGCTTCTTGACAGCATCCAATCCAGAGTAAAGCTCTGCTTCCTTCAACCCTCTCCCAAATCACCCAGCCTGGCCCAAGTCCTCTCATAAATCCTTTCTAGTACCCTTTTCCTGAGACACCCCATGGTTCCCCATGGTATGCATTCCCTGTCACTGTAGTGAGCAGTAAACCTAACTTGCCCAACCACAGGAATGTCCTGGTGGCTCTGGCTGGTGGGCATTAGCAATTGGGAGACAGGTCAAAATATGTGCCAGAAGCCCACCACCAGACAGAGACCCTCATGAATTCTGCCTCATATTATACCTTCCCCAAGATGTCTCAGTGGAGACTCCGAGCTCTGTGTCTCACAGGGGAAAAGCCCAGGAGTTGTACCTGATGTCTGTGGACAGAGATACCTGGTTCCTACATACTGCTATGCCTTGGCATTTGCCACGCAGCACAGAGATGCTTCTGGAGGAGCACAGAACATGGGCGTTGAATTTATAAATACACAGACTCATAAATGGATTTATTGGTCAGCTAGCAAACATGTGCTGCACAGTTACTGTATGCCATGGTACGGGTACCATAGGCCCCGGAGATAAGCTGATGAGTAATAGATAGTCCCTGCCCTCAATGGCCATATAACCTAGTGGTGGACACAGGTCAACAGGAACTATCGGTGCAACAGAAGTGCTGGGAGTATCCTGTGGGAGTTCAGATCGGAACTTCACGATTCCTCACGTTGCTTTATTTCTCTGCCTCTATCTTGGCTAGGCTTTTCTTTCACTGACCAAATTATGGGTCTGCCTCCATCCTATGGTTGTGTCTTCTCTGTCATCTCTACAAACAAAACATGAATATGGGGGCACCTGGTGGCTCAGTCGGTTGAGCATCTGACTTCAGCTCAGGTCATAATCTCACGGTTCATGGGTTTGAGCTCCACTTTGGGCTCTGTGCTGTCAGAATGGAGCCCGCTTTGGATCCTCTGTCCCCCCAACTCTCTCTGCACCTACCTCACTTGCTCTCTCTCAAAAATAAATAATAAAACATTTTAAAAAAGCATGAATATGTTTACTGTGCTTAAATGAATATATGTAGTATGCTTCATACAGAGGACAGAGCTGATGTCCTTGCCCAAAGAGATTACACCTCTTTGTCTCCAGTTTTCCTCAGCCCCATCATTTTCCTTCCTTCCTCTCAGAATCTCTGCAGTCTCCCCCACTCATTTTCCTTCTGTGTTTTTTCCTCAGCTTCCAGTAAGTGCTTCCTGCCCATGTGTTTTTCTCCCAAAGCAGTGGAACACAGTGGGAAGGGCACTCCTGGATTTTAGTCTCAGCTCTGCTGTTCACTCCTGGATGGCCCAGAGCAGCTACTTACCTAGGTCTTGGCAGGTTCACCTGTAAAATTAGGGGAACAGACTAGATGATCTCTCCACCCTCAGTTCTAACCTTCTGTGTATGGAAAAGTTTCTCGGGTGCTTGCACAGGACTTTGTTCACCTTGCCATGGACTCAGTTTCCTTTCATCTCTAGGGACTAGAGCAGATAGATGTTAATGGGACTCAAATCTCTTGGTAAGTGTCTCCCCCACAATGCCTCTGCTGTCCCTTTGGCTCAACTAGATTTACAGGTTTGGGGTTGTTTTGGGGGGGGTTAGTTTATGGCTTGTGATTCTTCTTTGACCTAGCAAGTTACAGCCAGAACCCCCTAGATCCCCTAAAAATTGCACCTTGCCTTATTTGCTCTCCATGGAGAGGTTGACAGCCTCAAAACTGGGATGCATGAACGGTGGTATCCTTCAGCCCCTAAAAAATGTTAACTTCAAACCCAGAATTACCCCCAGGAAGGCTTTATAGTGGGACTATTCTTAGCCATGCTCCTAGTACGTACATCCCTACCCAACCATTTAATGGCTCCCAGTCCCCAACAAACACACCCTGCATAGCTGGCAGGTGGACAGCCACCATAAACCAGGGGTGGTCAACTTGATGCTGACTTAAGAGCTCACAACACTTCCCTCCTTGTGCCATATAAGCCCCAAACCCCAAGATCAGCCTGTACACCCACTTTGTTCTTGGTCCATGGCCATCTTCACATTGGTTATGGCCTTGCCAGAGCCCTGCCCTGAAGTGCAGTAACAAGTGATCCAGGAAGCTTGCAAGCTTTACCACCCAGCTCTTACCATAGAGACAGCTGGAAACTACACAGGGAAAGAAAGAAAATCCAGTACCATGATTTTCTGGGTGGACAGGAATGCTTAAGGATCACTGCTCCTCCAGAGGGGAAGGAGTACTTCAGGTGTTTCAGAGGAGGTCAGCAGAGACCCTTTAGCTTGAAGCCTACTCCCACCAAGCCCTGAGGCCCTCAGCCACCTTGTTGAGACTAATATCCCAAGCAACGGTGTAGGATTCTGGTCTTCTACTCCGGTAGGAGACCTAAAACTAGCGGTACAGTGGGGGAGGGTGGAGGAGGGGAGAGCTGCAAACAGGGAATCTTTGGCCTCAAGTCACCCCCACCTCAATCTGTACTTGGGCCAGTACCAAGTCCTAGGAGGAAAGGCCACAGCGACCTTTCAGGTGATCAGCTCAACTTCATACAGGGGTGGAGGGCAGCTCAAGGTTCAGAGCACTATACATTTGTCACCTTTGGTGGCGCAAGCCCTGGTGTCGGCCTGTTCATTCGAACAGCAGGTTCCAAAGAGACCACAGCTACCAGGTGAACTCCTGGCCTGGGCTGAGGAGGGAAGGAGGTCCCCAGAGGCCCTCCTCTCCACAGGCACGCACTGTGTGAGGTGGGTAACTGCAAAAGAATACTTTAGTGGGAGTTTTGTCCAAGGTAGCAAGCATGCAACTCCCCCAGGGCATTCCCTGTGCGCCCCAGAAAAGCGCCCAGTGGCCGGGCTGGGACAGCAGCGCGGACGTCTCGTGGGGACTCTCGCCTGCCACTTCTATCACACTGCCCCACTGAGTGTTCCCCGGGAGTCCTCCCAGAGCCGCCCTCGCTCGCCAGGACAGGAGGAAGGGGGGGGGGCGGGAGCAAGAAAGAAGGGATTGAGGGGGAAGTTTCAAGGGGTGTGCCCGGGCGGGGAGGATTCTCGTGAGTCAGCCGAGCGGGCCGAGGGTGACTTCATTGCTTCCTGAGAAGAGGCGCCCGGGGCAGGAGGCCGCTCAGAGTGCAACAGCAGGAGTGGAAGGTCGGAGCCCCTGGCCCCCTGCGCCGGGCAGAGCACCGGACAGAGCTCGGGGCTGGGGCGGCGAGGGGAGGCCGCGCGCGGGGCAGGAAAGCTCCGGGCAAAGGAGCCGACCTCTCCTCCTCTCTTCCTCCTCCCGCTCGGACACCAGTTCCCGCCTGGGCCCGAGATGCCGCGCGACGCACGTTTTGCCTGCAGGTGGCGCTGCAGAGACGCCCTGAGCGCACTGCTGGGGGTCGGGGGTGGAGCTCTGCCCCAGCCGGGAATCTGGAGTTTGGAAGGCGCGCGAGCCCAGAAAAGGCGGGGGGAGGGGGGGGACGAGGGAAAGGCGGGTGGGGCCGCCAGAACCTCCACGCCGCCTCCGGCCCCGCGCTCCCACCCAAGTGGCGGGAGAGGCAGGAGATTCGACCTGCTGAGCCAGCGCCGCAGAGTGGGGCCGGCTCCTACGTGCTTCTTAATACTCCCTTGGGCCACCTCCCGGGCCCCGCAGAGTTTCGGGCGGCTCACCTTCAGCAAAGGGATTGTGGTTTAGGGGCCGGCTTTCCTCTCCGGGGATGGCGCTCTTGACCCGCGGGCAGTAGAATGGAAACTTTGAGTCGCGTCTCGCGCGTTGGGGGTGGGTTTCCCTGAACAGCCACTCCCTAGCCTGGCTCCCCTGAGACCCAGAATACATCTCCTGCACAGGATAGACTGGGGCTAGGGTTGAGGCGCAGTCTGGGACCTGGGCTCAGCCTAGGTGAGGGGCAGGGGGCTGAGCTTTGGGCTGGTTGTAGGGCGATGGTTAGGGATTCCGCGCTCCACAATCTGGTCTTTGGCAGCTGTATAAGAAAAAAAAAAAAAAAAGCTAAGAGGCCCATCTGGAGCTCAAACTTGCAACATTATTTTCAGTAGATAGAACTCTGTATTCTACTTTCTTGCAAGGCCCTGAGCTCTAGAAGTCATGATGCTGCTAACCTTCCCGTGTTGGTGTATGGTTATGTGGTGGCTCTTTAGTTAACATATTGAGAGTATCAAAGCACAAAAATAACCTGTGGCCAGACACCTTTAGGCTGACAAAAAATAAGCTGTTGGGGGCTCCAGCCTCATCCTTTCCAGAGGCTCCAGAGGCTATTCCCATGATACAACTTTACATATAAACATATGGCTACATTGTGTCTCCTGTGCTTGAGCCAAGACATAAAAGCTATGCCCTGTACTAGAGTTCTGGGAGACTGTCAGTCAGTCCAGCTCCCCAGCTTTCAGGATGTCCAAAGCCATCTCAGTTATCCTTAGGATTTTCCATAAAGAAGAGGAAAGGGGTAAAAAAAAAAAAAAAAGTCCCGAAGGATCCTAAACGTGTTTCACTGTGTGCCAGGAGAAATACCGTCTGTCTCCCGCCCAGACCTCAGAGCCCGGGCCTCCTTCCTACAGGGCGGTGCCCAGCCATTCCTGGAAACCCCATCCTTTCTACTAACCCCCTCCCCAAGGTGTCTCCCCCCATAGCACCATCTAGGAAAAGGATCCTATGGTCAAACTTGATGTCTCTGTCCCCTCTTTCTGTCCCTAACTTGACCTGCCACAGTCCTCAGCCTCCCCTTTTTCCCTTGAAGCCCTCGTGCTGGCTTCTCCTCCGGGAGCGGGGCCGAGCTGTGACCTCTCCCTCAAGCCTGGCCCTGTGCCCCACTAGGTGACTGGGAGAGGATCTGATATACTAATTTGTGTTAATGTGATAATGGAAGCTAATGGGGTCACGTGCTAACCACAGGCCAATTTCTAGCCCGTCCTCACTGCCTCAACCCCAAGTCAAGGCAGTGGGGATGGGAATTTCAGGCTGACTAATCTCCACAGCCCGATGGAGGGGGCGGGGGAGTGGGAGGAACTGAAGCCCCAGGACAATCCCAGAGTGCTGGTGCCTTGGTTTCAGTTTCATCCTTGGCTGACACTTTCCTCCAAAGAGTGGAATTGCTTTGGTTTTCCTCCAGCCCCTCTCCCCTCCCCAGCTGCCCCCCTTTTGGATTACTCGCTTCCCTCGGCCAGCCCTTCACTTCATGAGGGGAGAGATGGGAAGATAATTTGGCAGTAAGGAGGAAAAAAAAATGTACACGTAGACACCCTCAGACGCACAGGCTCACATACCATGCTGCCTTGCAGACACACACACATGCGCACGCCCTCCACAAACACACTCGCACGCATGAGGGGACTTGCCACTCACATCTGAGAGTCAAGCTCACATGCGTGCGCGTGCGCGCGCGCGCACACACACACACACACACACACACACAAACCCCCTCCCTGCCATGGCTACACCCTCATTCACATCTGAAAGACCCACACGGAAACACACATGGGCAGGCAAGACCCTACGGAGGCCCATCCCACATACAGACCCCCCCTCCACACACTCTCACACACAAACCAGCAGCAGCAGCCGAGTTGGATGGCTTCCTCAAAAGAGGGCTGGAAAGTTTGTTTGCTGCCAGCGAAGGGGCCTAGATGTTCCGTGAAACGACTCATACTGCACCTTTATAGACATTAAATGTTGTACTTTTCTGGATAAAACAACAACAACAACAACAACAACCCTCGACCCTTGTTGTGATGGCAGGGTGGGGAAACTGAGTGGCTGCACTCCTATTGGGTCTCTGTCTAGTGCACATATCTGGCTTGTCCTCGCCTCCTTGTGGGATGGGGTGATCCTGAAAGAGCATAATCATCTACCTCCTGACACAGACCTCAGCCCAGAACTTCCCCTTGGCAGGATGTGAAGTGGGTGAAATTGGGGCTAACAAGCCCCCCTCACAGTCTCTCCCCACTACTCCATCCTCAGACCTGAGGATCTGGATTCAGGCTTGGTACCCCCCACTCTGGTGACCCAGCCTGAGCCCTTCTTGATCTCTCCTTTCATTCCAGCACCCCTCCCAACCTCTCTTGTGTTTGTCCTTACTGCCACCTCCCAGCACAACTCCAGGGGGTGCCACTCACCATGTAGGTATGTAGTGCCCCATGCAATGTGACTGGAGCCTCCTCCACTGCCCTGAGCCTCCTCTCCAACTCTCCACCTGAGAAGGGAACACCAGCTTGGTGGCTGCAAGTTCCCTGCCCCCCAGCACATTCAAGGGACCATAGAAATCACTTGGCACCTCCTCCAGGAAGGCCTCTATATGTTGACATCTCTCTTCCCCCCCATCCCAATCTCTGCCCCCTAACAGCAGCCCCTTGGGCCAAGGCCCCCTTAGACCCACTCGTTTTTTCCTGCAGGCCAGGGGGGAGGTGTCTTTGGAGTGTCACTTGGAATCTCCGCAGGGCTGCAGAGCACAGTGAGGCTGCCAGCCACACAAGATGGGTGTTGGACTAGCAGATGTCAGAGGTTGAAGAGTTAACTTTGGCTCCACTGGATAGTGGCCTCAAAACTCTGGATGCTGCACTGCCTCTGATAGGTGCCCCAGAGTAGGCGCCTGCCCTTGGCCCTGGTCCCAGGGACTTTTCCATGCTGATCCTTGGCTCCAAGATAGGGACTAGGGGCCAACAGGATTAGACTTCAGGGGACTTGCTCTCATTTGCTGAACTCTGCTCGAAGCCACTTCTTCCTTCTTTTTAGCAAATAAACCAAAGGATTGAGTCCTTCCTCCTCCCCCCACCTCAGAAATCTCCCACCAACTCAGGTGCCTGGCCTGAAGGGCACTGAATCTGTTTCCCAAACACTAGGCCCACTCCCGGCAGTGCATATGGTGGGGACAGCACCTTCCAGGAGCCACTGCACCCAGGATGGACATAGGGAGCATTGACTCAAGGCTGTAGCACTTGCTATGTCAGGCTGTCACCTCACTCCACCGTACCCCTGAACTGTTCACCAGCCCTCCAAGAAGTGAAGCCAGTGGTCCTCTGGAGTTTTGTAGGGGATCTTCTGGTGCCAGAGCCTGTCACAGCAAAGGCCTAGAGTGGAAGTGTGTAACTCTCCATTTTAATGAGAGCAGCTTGGGGTGGGGGGACCAGGTGGCTTTCCAAGAGCCCCAGCCAAGGAAGGTGGCTGGCCAGATGAAAGTCATGATCTGAGAAATTGTTCCCAACTACATCTTCCCATCTGCATGCCTTTTCTTTGGCCTGGGCACAACCCCCACCCTTAGCCCCCAATATGGACATGGACAAGAGACCACCATCTGGGTAAGGAGCACTTTGGTATATAACCTACCTCAGAGAATTCTTATATTTTGCAGCTATCCAACAATCTTTTTTTTAGTTTATTTATTTTGAGAGAGAGAGAGAGAGAGAGAGAGAGAGAGAGAGAGAGAGGGAGAGAATCCTAAGCAGGCTCCACACTGTCAGCGTGGGATAGATCGCACAAACTGAACTGTGAGACCATGACCTGAGCTGAAACCAAGAGTCGGATGCTCAACAGACTGAGCCACTCAGGCGTCCCCCAACAACCTATTTAAAAAAAAAATGTTTTTTAACGTTAGCTGCCTTCTGTTTTTTTTTTTTTGTTTATTTATTTATTTTGAGAGAGAGAGAGAGAGAGAGAGCATGAGCAAGGGGAGGGGCAGAGAGAGAGGGAGAAAAAGAATCCCAAGCAGACTCCGCTCTGTCAGCACAGAGCCAGAGCCCAATGTAGGGCTCAATCTGACGAACATGGGATCATGACCTGAGCCGAAATCAGCAGTTGGACACTTAACCAACTGAGCCCCCCAGGAGCCCCCCAACAATCTTTTTAGAAAACTCTTTACGATGGCCAGCCACAACCTGGGACATAGGAATTTCTGTCTGTCATTTGGAGCTTTCTAGGGCCTCATCACATAAACCCAATAGAGGCAAATCTGGTGTTATTGAACATATCAACAGAGGACTGATTGCTGGCTGTTTTAGAAAGGATTATAAGGGGCTTCTCAGCTTTACAGGTGGGAGGATTTCCTTTAAACTATAACTTCTCTCCTGGCTTTTGAGTATGCTTCTCATTCTGAAAGTCTGATTGATGGGTGACTTTTCTAGCTTGTATATGTGGTGGAAAGTAAGGGCCATGGCTACAGTAACTGTGGCACTGTGGTATTTTGTTCTAGCCACAGGTTTGAATAGAATTTGTTGAGGCCAAGGGGTTAAGAGAGGGGGGAAGCAACCAGCCACTTTGTCTCTAAAGAACCTGGGCGATTTTCAGGAGAACATAGGCACTGCTTAAAAGAGGGGAGAAAGAGGGCCTGAGAAAGTTGCCAAGGTGGAAAGGCACGTTGAATACTAGAGTCACGAGCTGGCCCTGCACAGGCTGTGGGCAGCCAGGAGGCCCTCCACTCTTGGAAGGATCCATGTTCTGAGGCTTGAGAGGACTGAATCGGAGTTGGAGGCAGGGGGACAGGCTGGAAGGAGAGAGGCTGAGAGTGCACACTGGATGGTGCAGCCTGAGCATCCATGGGCAACTCGAGAAGGGGAATTCCTGCCAAGTCAGGGAACGAGCCATTGGCAGAGACAGCATGGCTGTCATCAGGAGTAGTGATCTAAGTCAGCTGGACCCACCTGGCTGGGGCTCACCCACTGGGTAAATGGAAGAGCGGGAAGCCAGGTGGGGAAGGCCTGGCAGTCTCGGGAGCAGCAAGGTCATTGGGAAGGGCAGCCTGGCTGACCTGGGGCAACAGAGCCAGGAAAGTCATTCATGTGGCCCATCCATGGCTCCCCAAGGTGAGGTCAGCACAAGATATTCATCAAGGGGAATGGGGTTTGCTTTGGCTGCAACTCCCAGATTATTGGGCTGTGGTTAGTTCCGAGTGGCTGGGGAAGGTGGGAACTTACGGGATTCCCACAAGTGGGCTCCAGGTCATTGGCAGGTATTAGGGCCAGTCAGTTAGCTGGTCAACGCAGTGCTTGACCTTTCTCCCTGCCCTTCCCAAGAGGAAGACCTCTCCTTTGGCTTTTCCATGCCTTGAAGCTTCAGATTTGGTTTAAACCACAAACACTTATAGGAGGGATCCACCATTAGTCCTCAGCAGCTTCTGGCCTGGACCTACCAGACTTTCTCCTGACAGCTGGGTTAGAAAAGTGCAGTGAGGATAAGGATGATGCTAAAAGTAGCTAACATTTATTGAGGGGGTTACTAGACACCAGGCACTGCCATAGACATGGGTTATGTCATTCAGTCATCACTACAGCCTTTTGATGTAGGTTCTTATTATCCCCAACTTAAAAATAAGGAAAGTGAGGCTCAGAGAGTTTAAGTGACTTGCCCAAAGACACAGAGCTAATAAATGGTGCACTTGGAATAGGAACCCAGGCCTGTCTGATGTTAGAGACCACTGAACTCTTAGCAAAATGTAAATGTATGTGTGTTTATGTCCATTAGTGAATTTCAAGGTCAAGATAAAGGGTGTGTAGTGTTGGCTGGGACCTACCAGGACATCGACTTCGAGAGGGGAGGCTCACGGACAAGAGACCAGCAGACAACAATGTGGCTCCAGGATCTGAAATCCCTCCCTGCCCCCCCTCCCCCGGGGGAGAGCATACCCACTTAGAAAAGAAAAAAAAAAAAAAAAGAGGAAATCTGCTCTTGGAGCTTATTTCAGGGACTCAGCTATAGGTAGCCAAGAGATCTAAAGGGCCAGTGCCCCAGTCCAGTCCCTAGGTTTTTCCCTGGAAACCTGTAATCTGCAGCTACCTTCACCACCATCATCCACCACCACTCATGTCCCCAAGTCTTGTGCCAGGGACCATCCTTTCCCAAGGTTGGCGAAGCAGACAGATGCTGATGGTTGAGCAGTTCCCTGAACTTCAGGTCCTTTGGCCACCCCTACCTCGCAGAAAGCTGTCCTCCTCTGGGGCCCCTTCAGCTTTCCTGCTTTCTGCCAAGGAGCTTCAAGGACTGAGGCTTGAGTGCGCTCGTCCTCCAGACCATGTAGAGCCGTAAGAAGTGACAATTTCCAGCCATCTCCCTCCTAGAGCATTCTAGTTGTGGGACCAGGTGGGGGGTGGGGGCTTTTATGGTTGGTGAGGCAGGTCAGAGGAGAGGGTAAGAAGTAGATAGAATGGAAGACTGGGGTTCAAGTGGATGCCTCAAGCAGGGCAGCTTGGCTTTGGAGAGAAGGGGAGCCTAAGCTTTTTCCCTGCATCCCAGCACTGGCTGCCTTTGCACCTGCTGTGTCAGCCCTACTCCCCCCACCCAGCCCTTCCCCTGATTCATATCTTCCTGGTCTCCCCCACCAAGAGCCATAGGCTCAACTTCCCTAAGAAGTCCCCCAAACTCTCCAGTCACCCCAAGTGCATGATAATGCATTTGGCCTGGGATCCTGTGGTGTCTGGCATATAGCTCCCGAACTGTATCCTCTGGGCATCTCCTGGCCTCACCCACGAGCTCCGCCCGCCCTCCGGCCAGGCCCGCACACAGCAGGCGCTCAATAACCTGGAGTGCAAGTGTCTGGGCGAAAGGCGTCAAGCGAGTGGTGTGTGCAGGCCGCGAGGGGCCTGAACATAGCCACCCCAGGGTCCCCTGGGAATTGATTTCTCTCCCGGGCATTGTGTGGGGGGCCTCTCGCCGGGAAGGGCCGGAACAGGGATAGGAGAGCCCGGCACCCGCCAAGCGCGAGCGGACTTGGGGTCTCTGGCCTAGGCAGGGGCGGGCAACGCGGGCTCTGCAGGAACCCTGCTCTCGCGGTCCCCGGGGGTGAGCGAGCCGCGAAGGGAAGGAGAGGCCGCGCGGGCCCCTGGCACGGCTCCCCCTGCCGTGCTGGCGACCGCGGCGGGCCGGGGGTGGAGGGGCGCTGTTTCCACCAAGACGCCTCGTCCCTCCCTCGCTCCCTCACCCACCCCGCCCGCCCGCGGTCCCTCCCGTCGGTCCCTCCCTCCGGCTCTTCCCTCCCTCCCGCCCTGCCTCCTTCGCGCCCGCCCCAGCCGCCGCCTGCGGGGACGTGTGTGTCTCTAGTGTAATTTCCCCTTTCGCTCGGGTGTTTCAGTGCAGGACTCCGCCGGCTCGCGCCCCCTCCCCGGGCGCCCCCGCCGCCCCCTCCCTCGGCCTGGCCCTCCCCGGCGGCCACCCAGCTACCCCCGCACTCCACCCCACCCCCCGGAGTCGTTTTATCAGGGGCGCCGCCGTCTCACCTGGTATTTGCATCTCGCCCTCCAACTTGCCATTGGCGGCGCGACGTGTGGGAGAGCCCTGTGCCTCGCCCGCCCGGACCAGCCTGCCCCGGCGCCGAGGTGAGTCACGGGCGCGGGGCCGCGGGGGCAGGCGGGCAGGGAGGAAAGAGGGAGGGAAGGAGGGAGGGGGACGGTGGCCCCAGCGGCCGCGGGGACCGACCGGGCGCCGCGCTCAACTTCCACTTCTCCTTTCGCCGGCGCCGAGGTCCCGGCGCCACCAGCCCGGCCCGGCTTCCGAAGGGAGAGGGCGAGCTGGCGGGGGTGGGGACCCTCCTCTGGGCCCCCAGAGCGGGGAGGGGACCGCAACCACCGATCCCAGCCCGGCGACCGAGCCCACTCGGCCTCAGGTACGTCGATGGCGCCAGTTCTTCGAGCCATTGGGAACCTCGAAAAGTTTGCCCGAGGGCGGGATCAGGGGCGCTGGGGCCCCTGCGTGTAGAGTTGGGGGCCCAAGGAATGGTGGGAGAGCCGTGGCGTGTTGAGTCCCGCCCTTGCCTCGCCCCACCGCGTGTGTGTTGGGGAACCCGGGCTTCTGAGCCGGGGTTAGAAACGGAATCGAATTCCCCAGTCAGGGCGGGGGGCCAAGTTTTCCCGCGACCCGGGCAGCCCGGGTTCCCTGACAAGGCCGATCGCGACAGCAGCCCCCCAAAAGCTTGGGGCTCGAGGGTGGGAGGTCAGACCGCACAGTGGCGAGGTTGCCAGATTGATCGGGCGGCCCCTGGGGCCTCTGGGGCCAGGCGCCTTAGAGTAAAACACACACACACACACACACACACACACACACACACACACACTAATGTGACGCGCCCGCCCGCCCGCGCACACACACACACACACACACACACACACACTCATACACACACTCACACATACACACCTATGACTTGGATAATTGGATCGCCAAAATAGAGACCTCTTGGCAGGGACCAGAGTTTCCGTGTGAGCAAGCCGCCAGCCCTCCCGCTCCCGCGTTCCCGCTCTCCCGGTTTCTCCCGCCTCTTGGTTCCTTCCTCTGCTGCCGGCAAGGGGATTGAGCAGATATACGCGTGAGGTGCCATGCCGGCAAGCCCCTTGCTTTGGGGAACTCATGAGATGGTAGCCGCTTTATGCATTTCTGGTCCCTCTACCGCACCCTAACTCTGCTGCCCTTTCCTCATGACTGCGTGTAGGGACATGGCCTTCCTCACCAGAGTCACCTCCTGACCCCTTGGTACTTAAGCTCAACCAGGTTATACCAGGCTCCCCCCACCCAACACCCCAGCCATGGGATTTGATGGCAGTTTGAGTCCTGCCCCTCATCACTGTACCCCAGATAGAGGCCTGTCTGGTCCTGCAGCTTCTTCTGGTTAATGTTTGACAGTTCATTGTGGCTAATCATTTTAATTAGCTCTTAAAGTGGGGAGGAACAGTTAACCTTGGACTTCTCGATTTTGGCCTGGTGGGGCCTCAAATGGGAGGAGTGCTAGGGAGGTGGGGAGGTAGGAGCGGAAGTGAGGTCACCACCCCAGGGCCTGAGCCACCACTGCTTGGCCCCAACAGCTGGTGGGCACGCCCATTGGGCACTCACCCCCTGCAAGCTGACCCCTGGTCTGAGTGCCAGTTTGGAGGGGGTTGAAGGGAACAGATCTAGCTCTCCCCTTTGGGGAGACAGGACATTTTGGCACTAAAAATGCCTAGGGAACACGTATGCCTAGCAAGAATGCAAATCCCTCCACGCAGTTAAGTGGTTATAGCAGTTAGTTACATGGTTATAAGGCGCTTTCTCAACCATTGATTCAGTGGACCCAGAGCAGGAACAGCTTAGTGGGAGAGCTGTCTTGAGTTAAGTGAAGGACTTAACTATCTTGGAGGACTTGTGTGGGGAAGAGGGTGCCTTGCATGTGGGTTATTTCTGGGGCTGGGTTTGGTTCAAAGCCTGGGATGTTTGGGGGGGGGGTGTTGAGCAGGCTCCACGTTGCCACCGTCATCCAGCTTCTAGCTGTGAGCTGAAGGAGTGGCTTGTTTGCAACTATGTCTGGCATTCCTCCCACTGCTACACTGTTTGCTCGGTGGTTGCTCAGGAACTGGCGCCCACCCCTGGACAAGCTGGGGGCCTGAAACCCACTCTCCCCATCTCCTAGTGCTAAGTGGTGGCGCAGTGGCTTCTGTTTTCTCTTATATTGGGATCTAAAAACTAGGTTGCTGTGGTCTGTCATTCATAGGCCTGATTGACAGAATATCCAATATGCCCCTAGCCTGCAAAATTCAGGGCTTTTGTCTCTGAAGAGGCCCAGCCAGGCACAGGCTGAGGAGATTGCTTTCCCAGGGAAATCCCTGCTCCTAAGCTTGGCCTTGGGCTTTGCCACTCCCCACCCCCCCCCAACTTTCTCATTTTACCTTCCATCCCTAGAGCCAGACTGTCTGGGTCTAAAACCCAGCTTTGAGGGCGCCTGGGTGTCTCCGTTAAGGGTCTGACTTCAGCTCAGGTCGTGATCTCGTGGTCCATGAGTTAGAGACCTTTGTTGGGCTCTGTTCTGCACTGGTGGTGCGGAGCCTGCTTGGGATTCTCTCTCTCTCTGCCCCTTCCCCACTTGCATGCTTTCTCTCTCAAAATAAATAAATAAACTTAAAAAAATAAATAAAACTCACCTTTGTTATTTACTAGCTGTGCGATCCCAGTCAATTGTATGCCTCTGTTTCCTCATCTGTCAAATGAGCCCTACTTCATAAGGATGCTCTGAAGATCAAGTACACCAATACACATAAGCTGCTTATTAGAACAGTGTATGACACATAGTGAGCACCAACTGGCATTATGGTATTTTCTAATACAGTGCCTAAAACTGAGACTCTACTCAGCAAACATTCGCGGAGAGCCAGTTGTGGTAGCGGGCATCAGTAAAGTGGCAGTGAGGAAAATATGGAGGCGAAGAAGACATGCCTTCCAGGATTGTGTATACCTTTTGTTGAAGGCCAGAGTTGGGGTGTGGGGTGAGAGAGGGAGCCAGGGAGAGTGGCTAGGTCATCTATATAAATAAGCATAATTCAAAGCCAGGCTCCAATACTTGAGCTAGTGTGAGGAGCCAAGCACTCCAGACTTGGAGGCTTCTCTTTGCCTGGGGACGCTAACTGGGTTCTGGTCTGGATGCACCTCCTGAATTGCCTTGGGATTTGGATGAATGATGGAGAAAGGGAGACCTGCTTCCTTCGTGGGCTGCAGGTGGCAAGCATTCCGTGGCATGATTTGTTGGGTTCCAGGGCAGAATAGCATTACTTACACCCCTCTAGCCCTCTGCCATGCCACCCCCACCTCCCAGAGATCTCCTGCTGAGCTGAGAAGGGCCTCAGGCAGCCTTCTCTCCTCAAGCTTGGGCCTGACCCCAACCTGGGCTTGGTTATCTCTCCAGGATTTCTAAGTTGCAAAGAGGTTTCTGGCTTCCCTGCCAATTTATTCCCTTTGTGGTTCTCAGACTGAAAACTAGTTCTGCAGGGGAGAAAGGAAACTCATCTGAGGTACCCAGAATCCCATGGGCACTTTCCTAGAGGTCAGAGGCTTTTCTCATCAACACCAACCTGCCTGCAAATCTCTGGCCGCTGAGCCTCGCATGGTCTGTAATAGTGGCCGTGCCAGTAATGCCCTATAGCTCAGGCCCCGGTGCTGGTTGCCAAGGAACTGCTGGTCGGGGTGCTCGTGAGGGTTCTGACCTCATAGGGGCTGCCGAGTTTCAATTCAACAGCCATTTATTAACACCTACTGTGTGCCCAACCTGCACTAGGCACTGTGGAGGAGACAGCGGAGGAGGTGGTGGTGTAAAGATGACTAAGACACTGAAACGATCAGAGGTGAGGACAAGCAGCCTGGCCAGTGGCTGGTCAGGTGCTAATTGTGCTCCTCAGAACAGGGGCGAGAGGCAGCCCAATGTCTGAGGTTGGCAGCTGGAGGAGGGAGGGAAGGCTTTGTGAGGGCTGAGGCTCACATTGAGCTAGACCTTGAAGGGGGGGTGGGGCGGCGCGGGGGAAATTTGGCTGGGCAGAAAAGGGAGAAAGACGCCTTTCTCTGTCTTCCCTGGCCACAGACTGACCTTCCAAGTCTGGATAATTGTTTGGTAAATTCATGTCACATAAAAGACCAGGTCAGGGAGTATGGGTGGCTCAGAGCAAACCCCGATCTCCCCTCCAGGAGATAGAAAGTGGCTGGCCCAGACCTGGAGCCCAGCGTGTATTGATAAGACACAAAGGGTAGGCAGGTTTCCTTGCCACACAACCTGAGGGGATTTCATTTTGAGCTACCCCACCCCCACTAACACACACACACACACACAGGCCCTGGGGAAGAGAGGGAAAGAGAGGTAGAAGGCATCAAAGGCACAGGAATATTGACACACCAGTGGTGTTCATAGCAGGCTTGGCCTGGTTGGGTCCCACCTTTCCCTGGAGTTCTGGGATTGCTCTGGAAGCCTAGTGGTTCAGGTGGAGGACAAAGATTTTCATTTCCAGCCAGCTTGGGAACCGAAGGGTCTAGAGAGTCCCACAGGTTTCTGCCCAGACCACACAGGCAAGGACTAGCCATATATTTGTTTTGCTGCCACTGTTTCTCCCATTGCTGAGTGTAGAGGGGAACTTGGCTCTTGTTGGCTTTAACTGGAGAAAAATACCCAGACACACATATCCCCCCTCCCCCGCATCATTTTCTCTCTCTCACTGCCCTCTTTCCCTGCCCCCTCCCCAGCACATTGCAACACCACAGGGACACACCAGAGTGTGTGGCTGACTTCTTGGCTGGGAAGTCATGTCCTAAAGGTGAGTTTCTTGGCAGAGACCCCAGCCTTCTATTGGAGGAGAAGGAGGCTCAGGGAAAGGTGTTTCATGCAGAAGGGTCTGCAAGGGAAAGTGCTGGAATGTTTCTTAAACCAACAAGAAGAAAGAGGTTAAGCAGCCTTCCTGGGTTGAGCAAGCTTTGCCTTAGGTTCCCACCTTCTTGATGGACCATTTTGTCGTCCCAGTGCTGGTAGTTCCTGCTTCTCAGTCCACCTTCCCTTCCAGAAGCTTCCTTTCTTCTTCCAGACTAACCCAATATCCTTCCAGTGAAGCGTGTTGTCTAGAAGGTGGAAGAGTACAGGTTCTCTGCGTCCATATTCCAGACCTGCCACTTACTAAGTATGTAAGTTTGGGCTAGTCACTTAACCACTCTGGGTCCCAGTGTCCACCTGCCACGGTTGGAATGGGGATTAAATGTGATAACACATGTGAAGCGCTCAGCATGGTGCCTGGCATATAGTTACTGCCCCATAGGCATTAGCTGCTATTATTCCTGTGGCTGCTGCTGTCGTTGTTGTCACATACCCCTTTACATACCCTTGACTCTGCCAACTCCAGGGATCCACCGCTTCTCCGGAAGTACTGGCAGGGCCTGCCATACCCATTCCTAAAACTGAGATGGAGATTTCCCGTATCTTTCTGCTAACCCTTTATTGGCTCTGCCATCACACTGGAGAAGGAGGGTATACGGAAGAAGATGTGTGTGTGCAACGTATAGTCTTTCCGAGTGGCAGGCGTGGTGCTGTGAAGAGCTAAAAACAGGTCTTCAGTGTCTTTATTCACATTGCTGTCTTTATCTCTTCGCCACTTTCATCTTGAGTATCATTTGCTGCAGGAATAAGAATAAGTTAGTTCCTCTGACAGAAGGCCTCATGTTCCATCGCTGGCAAGTATTTAGCAACCATCAGTTTGTTGTTATTACCCTGCTGAGTGTAGAATTCTGGGAGCCCACTGGCCAACCGCTGCTCACTTTCTTCCTCCTTTTACTAGAATTGGATGATGCATCCATTTGGGGCCAATGCCCAGAGGCCTTGGGTTGGAGCTGGAGCACTGCCCTTGCCCAGAAGAGTTCCCAGGGGACTGGGTGCCATCCACCTTCCAGAGGCCTCCCAGAAAGTACCTTGGAGGTTCCATCTGCTATTAAGTGGATCCTGTTTGCCCAGGATAAATTAGACCACCCATGGACAACTCCTGAGCCACTTCACTCAGTGCCTTTGTCTCCGCCCCTCAGGTTAGAACTGCTGGGCCTTGGGGGATGGGAGAGTGGGCAATTAGTCTTAACCTCCCCAAATTCCTGATGACCTGATAGCAAGAAGCTACTTAGACATAGATTTAGGAGATAATCAGTCTTTTTTCCCATGTTGCCCCCAGAGGATAAAAGAGGCTAGTTCAGCTCTGTTGATTCTGTGAGAATCCATGCCCAGAAAACACCTGTTTGTTACATTAGGTGACCACTTTCTTGGCACCACGATGATCCTAAAAAAGAAAACCACAGCAGACCCAGCCCCTTCCTCTGAAAGATCTAAACCCAATTCTAGAACTTTAGTAATACGCATGCACTTAGCCCCATAGTGGGCTATTTGCATATTGTAATATGGTTGCCATTGTAATGATAATTAGCACCTTTATTGTTACATCATTATCTTTTCTTTTTAGCGATTAAAGAGCAATTCAAGACTGTGTGGGAGTAAGAGACTCTAGTCTCTCAGCAAGTTTGATGATTGCAATACAATATTGTTACCTATATTCACTATACTGTGCATTAGAGCTCCAGGGCTTATTTATGACTCATTGTAACAGTTTGAATCTTCTAGAGTTCTATATAAATGGAATCATGTAGCATGTTCTCTTTTTGTATGGCTTCTTTCACTCAGCGTATCTGAGATACATCCATGTTGTTATATACATAAGTATTTCATTACTTTTTATTGCTAAGTAGCGTCACATTGTATGGACATACCATACATTGCTTATCTATTCATTGGTCAACAGACATTTGGTGGCTTCCCTCACCAAATGTTGGACTGTTACGAACAAAGCTTCTGTGAACATCTGTGTACAAATCTTTCTATGGCTATATTATGTCCTTCTGCCTTGGTTGAATACCTAGGACTGGAATGGCTGGATCATGCAATAATTGTAGGTTCAACTTCTTAAGAAACTGTCAAACAGTTTTCCAAAGTGGTTGTACCATTTTACATGCCCACCAGCAGTGTATGAGTTCTGGTTGCTCCACATCCTCGCCAACACTCAGCGAGTCTTTTTAATTTTAGCCATTCTAATAGATGTGCAGTGGTATCACATTGTGGTTTTAATTTGTATTTCCCTAATGACGGATGATGCTGAACATCTTTTTATGTACTTATTTGTCACCAATATGTCTTCTTTGGTGAGGTATCTGTTGAATCTTTTGCCCATTTGAAAATTGGTTTGTTTTTCTTATTGAGTTTTGAGAGTCTGTTTTTTAAATTTTTTAATGTTTTATTTATTTATTTATTTATTTTTGAGAGAGAGAGAGATAGAGCGTGAGCAAGGGAGGGTCAGAGAGAGAGGGAGACACAGAATCCAGAGACAGGCTCCAGGCTCTGAGCTAGCTGTCAGCACAGAGCCCGATGTGGGGCTCGAACCCACGAACCGCGAGATCATGACCTGAGCCGAAACCGGACGCTCAATTGACTGAGCCACCCAGGCACCCTGAGAGTTCTTTATACATTCAGGATACCTTTATCAGATGATGTGTGCTTGGTAAAGATTTTCCCCTGAGTCTCTGGCTTGCCTTTTCATTTTCTTCAATAGTATCTTTTGAAGAGCAGAAGTTTGTTTTTTTTTTTTACAAAACCTTTTTAAAAGTTTATTTATTTTTGAAGGAGAGAGATACAGAGCATGAGCAGGGAGGGACAGAGAGAGAGGGAGACACAGATCCAAAGCAGGCTCCAGGCTCCGAGCTGTCAGCACAGAGCCTGACGCAGGGCTCGAACTCACAAACCATGAGATCATGACCTGAGCCAAAGTCGGATGCTTAACAGACTGAGCCACCCATGTGCTCCAAGAGCAGAGGTTTTAATATCGATGAAGTCCTACTTATCAATTTTTACTTTTATGGATCATGCAGTTGGTGTTGTATCTAACTACTCTTTAGCTAGCCGTAGGTCACATATTTTGTCTTATGTTTTCTTTTATAATTTTTATAGTTTTAGGTTTTACATTTTGGTCTTTTGATCCATTTTGAGTGAATTTTTCTATGTGGCAAGAGGTATGAATCCAAATTCATTTTTTCTCGGGCGTTTGGGTGGCTCAGTCGGTTAAGTGACCTACTTCAGCTCAGGTCATGATCTCATGGTTCATGAGTTCGAGCCCCACGTCAGGCTCTGTTCTGACAGCTCAGAGCCTCGAGCCTACTTCAGATTCTGTGTCTCCCTCTCTCTCTGCATTGCCCCACTCGTGCTCTCTTTGTCTCTTAAAAGATAAGCAAACATTAAAAAAATTCATTTTTTCTCTATTTACATATGGATATCCAATCACTCTAGTACCATTTGTTGAAAAAGCTATTGTTAGGCTACTGCAGCTGTCCTTATATGTGTAGGCTTATTTCTGGACTCTGTATTCTGTCCCATTGATTGATCTATTTGTTTATCTTTACACCAATGCCAGATTTTTTTTATTAATGTAACTTTGTAATCATTTTTGACATCAGGTAGTGTTAGCCCTCCAATTTTGTTCTTTTTCAAAGTTGTGTTTGCCTATTTTAATTATTTTGCGATTCCATATGAAGTTTAGAATGAGATTGTCAATATCATTTTCTTTTAACACTTGAATTTACCCTATTTACAGTAATTGTTATGAAAGATATGTTTGGTTGTGCTTTTGTAATCTTATTTTATAACCATGGATGACTCCGATGTAACTGTCATTTTAGAAGATGCTTAGGGGCACCTGGGTGGCTCAGTTGGCTAAGTGTCCAACTCTTGATTTTGGCTCAGGTCATGATCTCATGGTTCATGAGTTCAAGCCCCATGTTGGGCTCTGCACTGACAGTACGGGGTCTGCTTGGGATTGTCTCTCTCTGCCTCTCTCTCTCTCTCTCAAAATAAATAAATACATTTTAAAAAAGAAGATGCTTAATCATTTCATTGATATTCTTCAACTAAAGAGCTCCATAAGTTTACAAACTTATGTATTTGCAGAATAGAACTATTTATTTTTTGCCCTTCATTTACAAACCATTTTTGGTTACTGGGCCCATGATTATCTGCTCCATACATTTTGTAGATGCCAATCATATCCCTTCTCAACCTTTCCTTTCTAGACAACATAAGGCCTCTTCTAAAAAACAGTTGTCTTCAGGGCACCTGGGTGGCTCAGTTGGTTGAACATCCAAATTCAGCTCAGGTCATGATCTCAAAGTTCGTGAGTTCAAGCCCCACTTTGGACTCGCTGCTGTCAGCACAGAGCTTGCTTCGGATCCTCTGTCCCCTTTTCTCTCTGCCTGTCACCCCACCCCTCTCAAAAATAAACATTTTTTAAGAAAAGCTTGTCTTCATATAGTTATCTTCACTCCCCATCCTTCTAATCATTTTAGGTCTTAGACCTGATCCAGAATCATGAAATCTTTCTAGAGGGTCCAGTGATCAGATCAGCACCCAATATGCCCAGAGTGGAAACACTGTGCTTTTGTACAAAGAGAGAATGCTTTGATGATGACCTGATTGATCATCAACCGCCTTCTTGATGCAGCTTGGAATAAATGACTCTAGCTAGTATGTGTTTCCCTAAACAGAGTCATGGAGCAAGAGAGGACAAGTAATTTTTGAGGCTGGAGACCTTTGTCCCCCAACTCTATCCTTATTGCAACCACTAGATTGTGGCTCTCAGATCGGTCAGGACCTGGGATCTCTATTTTAGAGATCTCACTTGCACAGAGACTTCACATGAACTTAATTCATGAACACCCAGACCTGTGTTAGAATCAGGAGAAGATGAGCTAGGCCTTAGTCCCATGGATTTGACTGCTTATTGGGGAAACAAGATACACACATGAAATAATTAAAGAGCAGTTCAAGCTTGTGTGGCATTAAAAGATCTTGTGGTCGAATTTGGGCTATGAGCATTTAGAAAAGGGTCTCCATAGGTGTGCACTCTAGTTATCAGGGCATCACCAGCTCCGTGGGTTTGGGGAGCTTGGATGGGACCTTGCTGGATGGGCATTATTTGATTAACCAAAACAGAGCAACAAGGGTATGGCAAGCCTGAGAAACTCTGTGAATGAGCCTGGAATGTTCCCTCAGGGGACCATGAGGAGACCACTGGGCTTGAAGCCCAGGCTTGAGTTGGGAAATCATGGGAAACAAGGCTGAGTAGGTAGGGTGAGGTCAGACTGTGAAGGACCTTTGGAAACCAAGCAGATGAGTTTGGACTGTAAAGCTCTGCCGAGTACAGCTGGTATGGCCACAGCCATAGATCTAAATGTGTGCCCTGGAGTAGGAGTTGGCGCCGGCTCAAAGGCTGAGGGAGGAGCTAGGCAGAGGCAGAGCCATGACTGGGACTTAATATTCCTCACTGCCAGTCAAGTGGGCTTTCTGTTGCACCAGGCCTAGTTGTTAGTGTTTCCAAGGCTTTCACATCCACTCCATACAGCTTTCCCACCACCACAGGCATGGGGAGTAGATAGTGAAGTCCAGATCGTTCCATGGATAATAGTGTGAGAGGAGGCAGCACCAGTGAGAAATACCCGCCTGGCTCACCTGCCCACATATTGGTCTGCCCCTACTATTGCCCCAGAGCCACTTTTTAGGTTAGGGTAGGGTAGCTCCAGATGGCCTTTTAAAGTGAAATGTGTTAAGGGGAGAGGTGACACATTAACCTAATGTCACCCATTAACACATTGACACTAAATGGTTTGTGATTTTTCAGAGTGGTGGGGAAGTCATTCCTAGGGAGATGGGATGGTGGCTTATGGAGTCCTGACTGCTACTGCAGTCAGTCAGAAGAGCGCTGGGCAGCATGAGATCTATAGTGCAGAGTGGGGCAAAAGTCCCAAGTCTGTGAGAGCCACGTGACTTGGCATTCCTGTGGTTACATAGCCCCTTAATGGCAAAATTGCCTTAGCAGAGTCTTTCCAAACTTTCCCACCCTAGCGCCCCAAACTATTGAATTCTATCCCAGGGATCTAGAAGTACACAGTCTCATAAATTTCTTTCAAGTATGGCATTTTATCTTAAGTGAGAATGTTGCAATCTACTGCCTAAATCCATTTTATTATTATTTTTTTACTGTTTATTTACTTTTGAGAGAGAGAGCAAGCGAGCATGCAAATGAGGGAGAGGCAGAGAGAGAGGTAGAGAGAAAATCCCAAGCAGGCTCCACAGGCTCTGCGCTGTTAGTACAGAGCCAGATGCGGGGTTCCAACTGATGAACTGTGAGATTACGACCTGAGTGGAAACCAAGAGTTGGACACTTAAACCCACTGAGCCACCCAGGCGCCCCTGCCTAAATATATTTTAATTGACTTATCAGCAAACAATATGAAAGCTCCTGAAAGATGAGCTGGGTTTGGACTGTGGCTTTGATTCCTGCTGTGGGGCTTGGTCAGCTTTAGCAAGCAGGGCCTGTCCCTGTGAGACCTGCTTATGGACAGGTCAGAACTTGAACTTTCAGGATCTTACCCCAAAGTGCTGGAAGGCATATCCATCACCTGCAGCTTGTTCATTTGCCTGCTGTCCCCATCCCTGTCTCCCTCCTTGGTTCAAACTTATTTGATGGAAAAATCTAAGCCCTTATGTTCCCAGGGAAAGCTGTTGAACTTATTCAGTGGTTAGTTAGCTCTGGCCTTATCTTAGCCTTTGGTGGGTGAGCGGATCCCAGAGTAGGATGGAGACAGTGTGGGGCTTATGAAAGTCTGATGTCAGCATGGATTGGCTAAGGCTGTGCCTACAGATTCCCCAGCCTTCCCTTCTCCACCAGGTTCAGCCTGTGACCCCCTCATTCTGTCCACCTTTAGCTTGGAGTGTTTACAGTTCTCCTCAGTTAGAAAAAAGAAAACATGCCTGTACTCTCTGAGCCTAGTGTTGCCCGTGCTCATCTCTTCTTGGCTGAGAACAGAAGAGCCGTCAAGGCCTCCGGGCCAAAGTTATCCTTCTCAGTGACCCAAGCACCTCATTCCTGTCCCCATAGCCTGCAGATAGAGATGATGACAATATACAAAGAATGCATGCCCTCCCCCAGCTTGGCCAAGGTGGATAAAGCACTATGAATATTCAGGTTTTACTCTAGCAGGCAGCAAGCCTCATCCACACCCCCTGTCTGCTAAGGGTGCAAGGGGGTTCCAGACTCGTGTGCCTGTAGTGGCAAAACCACGTCAGGTAGGGCCCTGGGCAGACTGTCTGGGCTGGGCAGGGCGGGGCAGCCAGCTGGGTGAGGCCCAGATTCCCCAGGCTGATAAGACAGCCTGTAAACACCCAGCAAGGGGAGGGGGCAGAGGGCAGGCGACCAGATGGCAGGAGAAGGGGGGAACCGGAGCCCAGGCCTAGCTGCAGGAAGTGGGGCTTGATGTGGAAACATCCTGTCCAGCAGGGGCTAGACCGGTGGCCATCAGCAATCACTCCCTCCACCAAGGAGGCAAGCTCAGCACAAGGTGGGGCTGCCTGGGCACCAGGCCAAGGACATGATCATTGGGTCTCTAGTATGGCTTATTCCCCTAACAGAGCTGGTGGGGGGAAATCAGGACCAACCTACCCGCACCCCCATGGAGAAACTCAGCAGTGGAATTGTCTGAGAGAATCTCACTCTCACAAGAAAATCTTGGTCATCACCATCAGTGAGGAGCATCACTTGGAACACCTAATTGTGTCCAAGACCTCCTGCAGGCCTTGGAAAAGAAGCACGTATCTGACACGCCATTCTATTTCATCTTGCAGTACTTTATAATTAGAACCTCAGAGGGCCAGAGGTGCCTGAGTTGCTCAGTTGGATAAGTGTCCAACTTCAGCTTAGGTCATGATCTCGCGGTTTGTGAGTTCAAGACCTACTTCGGGCTCTGTGCTGACAGCTCAGAGCCTGGAGCCTGCTTCGGATTCTGTGTCTCCCTCTCTCTCTCTCTGTCCCTCCCCACTTGTGCTCTGTCTCTTTCTCTCTCTCTCAAAGATAAATAAACATTAAAAAATTTTTAAACAAAGAATCTGGGAAGTTCACAGCTGGCAGAACCCTTCACAAGGGATCACCAGACTCATTCACTTCACTTCACAGATGGGGACAATGGGGTCCAGAGAGGGGCAGGCACTTGGTGACGCTCATGGCAGACCTCAGTGAAAGCCCCTGGTCTACAGCATTTTCTACTGCCTACCTTATTGCTTACGGTCCAGTCACCAGCCCTCATGCACGAGGCTGGCCCTGCCTTGCACGCTCACTGAACCTTGGCATTTATCCTTGCTTAGGTTTGTGAGGATGCTGATAGAAGGTAAGAGCCTCAAAATCAGAAATCAGAAGACCTGGAGTCTGGCCTGAGCTGCTCTGTCAACTTCCACATGGTCTTGAGTGAGCTGCTGCCCCTCTCTGGGCCTCATTTTTGTTTGCTTGTTTGTTTTAAATAATAGTTTCATTCGATTTAGTTCAATCCCATACAATTCACTCAATTATGGACTCAAAGTATACAGTTCAGTGGCTTTTGGTATATTCACAGAGTTGTATCCATCACCACAGTCCATTATAGAAGATTTGCATCACCCTCTAAAGAGACTATACCCATTAGCAATCACTCTCCATTTGCTGCCAACCTCTGGGCCTCAGTTATGGAGATATATTTGTTATAGATGTAGTTTGGGGAGAGAAACCCGGCAATATTGTTTAGGCATATGGGCTAACCCAGCTTACTGGGAACTTAGAGATGAAGAGATTGTACCAGGGGCACCTGGGTGGCTGTCAGTTGAGCATCTGACTCTTGATTTCGGCCCAGGGCATGATCCCAGTGTTACGGGATTGAGCCCCGCATCAGGCTCAGTAATGGAGGCCCAGAGCCTCCTTGGGATTCTCTGTCTCCCTTTTCTCTCTGCCCCTCCCCTGCTCATGCACTCTCTCTCTCTCTTTCTCTCTCCAAATAAAATTAAAAAAAAAAAAAAAGAACAGACCCTACCATAGAAAAGAATAGGGTGGGTCTGGTGTTAAGTCCCTGGCCACAGGCCTGCCATCTATGAGGTGCTCGGGGCTGACTTTCCATAAATGTTTGAATAAGCATGTGAATGAATCAACACCCTGAGATAAGAACCCAGACTTACATTATGTGTAAGCTGAGATCGAGTGTATATTTATGGGGCAGGGACCATGACATGACCACTCCAGGTCTGGATCCAGGAACTCTCTGAAAACTAGGCCCCTTGAGGTACAGAAATAGAGTCAGCCTCCTTCATCAACAGAGCTGGAAGCCTCCTACTCCATGTGCCCTTCCTACAGAGCTGGCCACAGGGGCTCAACTTGTCACGATTTTGGTGCAGACTTGGCCCAGAAAGTTAGGATTCACATATTAGATGGAGCTTTGCTTGAGATTGAGACCTTGATGGGGAAGGGTCACAGACCTGGGAAGCTTTTTGTTGAAGGGGCATCACAGAGGTTCTGAACATTCAAAGTTGGGTATTGTGAGCAAGCCTTGAGCTAGGGATCTGAGCAAATGGTCACCAGCATGGGACAGAGGGAAAGCTGCAGACTTTGAGATCAAGGGCACACAAGCCCGGGTTTGAGTTCTGCCTCTCTTCTTTTTTTTGTATATATGCTTAGGAAAATCACTTTATTTTGTTAAGAAGTATGGGTAGATGTCTAGTCTCAGAAATTCTGGAGTTGTTTCTTGGTGCTGGCAGCCTTGCTGACCTTAAGCATTTGAAGCACACAGTCTTACTCAATGGCTGTCGCTCACCCACTGTGACAATATCACCAATGTGGAGGTCCCTGAAGCGGGACAGGTTTACAGACATGTTCTTGTGGCATTTCTCAAAGCAGTTGTACTTTCAGATGTAGTGGAAGTAGTGTTGGTGGATGACACTGCTCCTCTGCATCTTCATGTTGGTCACCATGCCAGACAGAATTTGCCCTCACAGACATTACCAGTAAAAGGTCAATTCTTGTCCATATAGGTGCCTTTAATGGCCTCAAGCGTCTTGAAGCCCAGACCAGTGTTTTTGTAATATTGTGGGAGCTTCTTCTTGCCAGAGTCTCCAAGAAGGACCCTCTTCCTATTTTGAAGGATGGTCAGCTGCTTTTGATAGGCACCCTCTGTCTGAAATTTCACCATTTTCCCTGCTGTGTGAGAAAAGGTCTACCTCCATTCTTGACGGGCAGTGTGACCTTGCTCATGTTACCTAGTCCTTTCTGAGCCTCACTTCTGCTGTTTTTAAAGTTGAACTATTAAGGGGCACCTGGGTGGCTCAGTTGGTTAAGCGTCCGACGTCGGCTCAGGTCATGGTTCTGCGGTTTGTGAGTTCCAGCCCCACTTTGGGCTCAGAACTGACAAAGTAGCGTCTGCTTGGGATTCTCTCCCCCACCCTCACCTCCCTTTCTGCCCCTCCCCTACTTGCACGCATGCTAACGCTCTTTCTCTCTTTCTCAAAATAAATTTTATAAAATAAAATAAAATAAAATGGAACTATTAAAATACGATTATTATCAAAAGAGAGTTCGCTGAAAACAACGTTCAAATAGTGTAGTAGTTGGGAATCAACCTAGGTTCAAACCCCAGCTCTGCCACTGACTAGCTACTTTGTAAGGATGTTGTAAGAATGAAAGGAGATAGGCTATGTAAAGTGCCTGGCACAACACCAACCCCACAGCTCGTACACAATAAATGTAAATCCCTGCCACCTTCCCTACGTTCCACCTTGTCACCCTGTAAGTTTTACTGTTTGGCCCCTTTCCCCACATGCAGAGGGAACAACCTCAAGTGATATCAGAGGGCACAAAAGAAAATCTTACCCACGTTTAAACAAGTACCACACCCCTCTGCTCCTCCCCCAACGGGCCCATGGCGAGACCACAGTGACCACACCCACCATACCGGGCCGGTGCTAGTTCAGAGCCATGCCAACCCTGCAAGCATTTGCTCTGAGTTGGCACTGCTCTCAAGTGCTTCCACCCCCTCCGCCCAGTCTAGATGTGCTTTCCAAACACGTGCCACCAGCTTTGAGTCGGGCTTGTAACCAAACCTGGCCCTGGGTTTGCACTGCAGATGTAGGGAGGGGCTGGCAGAAGCCCAGGTGCTCATCCAGATGTTGTCTCCAAGGCTTCCTTGCCGTCCCCCATACCAGCTGTGAAGTAGTACTCCAAATGGTAGGGGTGGAGAAGCAGGCTTGTGTGGGGCCCTATCACTGGGGCACTGGGGCCTATTTGCCCTGGGGTGCATGGAGGGAGAGGGGACAGGGAAAAGAGAGACTCTGTTCTTTTGACAGGAGGCCTGGCTGGGCAGGGCTATTGGCCAAATTTGCAAGAGCTGAGGAAAAGTCTCAGAACTGAGACAGGTGTCAAGATCATCTTCTATCCAGTACCATCATGTCTAAGGGTCCCCTTTACTTCTCTCACTGCTGTTCAGATTGGAACAATATTAACACAGGGCGACCAAAGTGATCGTACGTATCCACTACCAGCCCTCCCTCCCAGGCATCAAGGCTTCTAGAACCATCATCACGTACTTCTAACCTGTCCTCAGGAGGACTGGCAACTGGGCAGAGGTCCAGGGCCTCAGGCTTCCAGTGCTTCTCTGACCCACTGCCTTGGGAGGCCTGGCAGAGCTGGTCACATGCCTGCAGGATCCCTCACAGGCACATCACCCCAGTTCTGGGAGCCCCACCTTGCAATGGCAACTGGGAGGTATTTACAAGTGGAAGTCACCACAGCAAATCAGTAGCAGGCATGGAGCGCCTGGGCGGCTCAGTTGGTTTAGTGTCCAACTCTTAATTCAGCTCAGGTCATGATCTCACCATTCATGAGATCGAGCCCCGCATCGGGCTCTATCCTGACAATGCGGAACTTGCTTGGGATTCTCTCCCTCTTTCTCTCTATGCCCCTTTCCCACTTGCTCTCTCTCTAAAAATAAATAAACTTTAAAAAAAAAAGAAAAAAACCAAGTCAGTAGCAGGTATGGAATGTGATAGCTTCCTGTTCCATCACCCAGAAAATGCTGCTACCCTTGACCCACATGTACTGTACTTTGCTCTCCATTGTTGTCTCTGTCCACTGGTGCTAGGGACAAAATTATGCAAAGTTGTGAAGTGGCATTGATTTCCCTGTCACCTGTCCCTCCCGATTAACCCCTGCTGTTGGCCTGGTTTCCCCAGGCTCTTGCTTCAGCACATCCCTCCATCCCAAGCCACCTGGGGCTCAGCCCCAGGTGGACATTGACCTGAGCATACAGTCTGGTCTTTTATCCAATCCTCCAAGGCCTGGCTCATTCTGCACCCACCCCCTCAAGGTGATAGATCGCTAGGTAAAGTGATAAACTCACTCCTCCTCATCCACTAACCAGAGAGGATTTGCAGCAACAGCTCCAACCCCCTCCCAGTCCCCATGCCCCCAGCTCTAGCAGGCTAGCAGTGGAGCTGCTGGGGTGTCCCCTTGTGTAGACAGCTGTCTCCTCAGCCTTCCTGTGAGGGATCCTCCCCCCTCACCCGCAGGGCCCCTCCTCTCTCTGTACTCTCTGACCTGTGTGGGGCAGGGGCGGGGCCGGGAGGGCCTGCAGGCCCTGAAGGGGAAACTGCTCAAACCCCTGGGACAGGAAGTGGCAGAGAGGGGCTGTTTCCTCTGGCAGAGCAGGGGTGCGGTAAGAGCTGGCCCTATCCCCTGCTTGATTGCTTGTCTGCTGTGGGCCCTGGGAGGCTGGGGAGAGCTGAGAGTCCTTCTTTCTCTGCCTCTGCCCCCACAAAAAATGGATGCTCCTGGCCCACTGGATTGGAGGGGTGGGGGGCTCTCAGAGAAAGCTATCTCTATTTTGATGGGAGAGGAATTCAGAGAGAAGGGCAGACAGGTCAGCTAGAAGGGAAGGGTGGGGCGGGGCAGGTGAATATGAGGTGAGGGGGGCCCACAGTGGCAGCGGAAAACCACAGCTGGGCAGGGGAACCTTCTGTAAGCTCTTACTCTGAGAGAAAATGATCAAGACCGTGCCTGCACAAAACTGCATGAATTGGAAATGCAACAGATTGCTGACTCTAAATCATAGGACTAGAAAGGGCCTTAGACCTTCCAGTCCAACCCCCTCATTGTGCAGCTGAGGAAACAGGCCCACAAAGCAGAAGTGACTTGCCCAAGGTCACACCATGGGTAGAGCCAAGGCTGGATTTTCTTTCTGATGACAACCTGCCGAGTTTGTATTTGGTGTTCCGCACCTCCCTCCTGGTGCCTCTGAGTGCTCTGTGACATTTTTCTCAGAAATGAACTTAATCTGTTCACACTGAAGGGGAGTGAAGCCTTTAGTCCAGGAGTCAGTAAATTTTTACTGCAAAGGATAGATAGTAAATATTTTAGGCTTCGTGGCCCATATGAACTCTTGTCACAACAACTCAACTTATAATGCGAAAGCAGCCACAGACAACACGTAAACAAGTGAGCACAGCTGCATGCCAATAAAACTTTATTCATGGACACTGAAATTTGACCTTAGTGTAATTCTCATATGAAATATTATTCTGTTTATTTTTGTCCTAATCATTAAAACATGTAAAAGCCATTCTTAGCTCATGGGCCATACCAAACAGACAGTAGGCTGGACTTGGCATGTGAGCCATAGTTTGCCAACCCATACTTTGGTCTAAGAAGTCAAACTTAGGTGTTGGGAAGAGGAGGAGAGAATGTACTTGGTGGGGAGGAAGGAGGTAAGGCTGTGAAAAGGTGACATTTGCTTCGAGTCTTGAATACTGTGGGGTAATTGGGGCTGCAGAGATTGGGGAAGGGCCTATCAGACCCAGGGCACAGTGTGAGCAAAAGCATGAAGGTGGGGAAGTTGCTGCAAAAGTTAAATGTGTTCTGCACATGTGTGGCCTCATTGTTATTTGCCAGCCCTGGGTCTCTGGCCGCTGTCTGTTCTCACTAGAGGAAAGGGTTGGATTTACTGAGAATGCCACGAGACAATGAGGAGGGGAGGAAGAAAGGTCACCTGGGAGTCATAATGACTGGCTGTGTGACTTTGAGCAAGTCATTTCTCTTCCCTCAGGAACTTGGTGTCTCCAGTTGGATTATGGGAGGGATAGATGCCATGCTCATTCAGGTCTCTTTTAACTTTGATATCATGGGACTCTGATTCACGAAGAGGCTTTGAGTAGTGTAGGTGAGGGGGAAGGAGGAACCCCAGGGGTTCATGGTGACATCAAAGCTGAAGCCGCCCTTCCTGTCTGTCTGCACCCTAATAGGCTATCCTTCCACCTCAGCCTTGTACCCCTCCCCTCTGTGCAGGCAACACTGGATGACCCTTTGCTTTTGTTGTCCTGGGAAGCGGCCAGTGGGGGAATGGGGCACTTGGAAGGGGCCACCCAAGCAGGTGGCAAACCCAGCCCAGCCCCTCCTGCCTGGGGGAGTCCCAGATCTGAGCAAGGAGCCTCTGCTTTCGTTTCTAGGACACGCGCTGGCAGGGGCTTTGACAAAGAACCCTGCCCCTTCAATAAAAGTGATCTGACTTAATATCCTGTTGGTGCCAAGCCATAGATTGCCCCAGCTTCTAAAAAACCCACTAATAAATTTAATTAGTCTCTGGTCAGTGTTTCTGTGATCCCACCAATGGAAGCAAGCAGGCCTTCCTGGGGGCGGAGGTGGGGTGTGTGCCATTTGAAGCCACATTTCATTCATCACAGGCCACTTTCTGCCACAGGACTGTATCCAGGTTGCCAGCCTCAGGCCAGGCCTGCTCCTTTGGTCACTGAAGGCCTGTAGAGGTCCCTCATGCCGATGCAGGGTGTGTGTGTGTGTGTGTGTGTGTGTGTGCAGCAAAATGACTGTCCAGGTTCTCTTTTATTCCCCCTCTGTTTTTTTTTTTTCTTTCAAGATAATCCCAATTTCAAACTGTCCAAGTTGGGTTCATCCTCCTGCCATCTTTCCTGTCCCAATATCTTTTAACATTCTTTACCACAGGCTCCACATCTTGGGGTCTCTACAGCTACTGTCTTACCCCACACTCAGTCATTTCATTCTCTTGGGGTGGCTCTGGGCTTCACTTCCTGTGTTCCAGCTGCCCCACCAGATCTCCTTCCATCCACTCCACTCCTACAGTCAGACCAAAAGGACCTATCTAAAGAACTGCTTGCTTTATGCCCTGCCTTGCTTAAGAATCTGCAGGAACTCCCAGTTGCTGTGTGTATCAAATTCAAGTCCCACTACCTGGTGGATCTTGGGCCTATGCACTTAACCAACTGATTTCCCTGACCCCCCAGCCAATCTCCTTCCCCCACAGGCAAGCTGATTTCCTCTCTCCCATGAGTTTTATGGCTGTGGTTATGTCCTCCCTCGCCTTCATCTCATCCCACCACCTCCGTGTCCTTGTCTTCCTGTCCATGTAGGTAAAGATATGCCGAATATTTGTTGAGTGGCTATGGCAAAAAAGACACCAATCAGACGGGGAAATTGAAAAACATGTTTGGGACTGAACAGAGTTTTCACCCATATGAACTCACTGGCCTTGCACGACAAGTCTTTGAGCTAGGGAGGGTGTCCCCATTTCCCAGAGGAGGAAGGTGACCTGCCTAAACCCCAGGGCAAAGCTGGATCTTCTCCCTGGGAGACACATGCTCTTATGATCTGCAGGGACTTCTGGGGTCCCCTCCTAGGTTGTGACTGGCAGCCCACTGAACTGGGGTTCAGTAACTGCTCTGGACTCAATTTTGCCTTCTTTCCTGTTGTGTGTTCTCCTTGTCATTGGCCTGTCCCTCACTTCCCAAAAGAGCTTAGTAACTCTCTTGGTGGGGCTCCTTCATCGGTAGAGATGAGGGTGTGTTGGCCGCAGGCACCTCCAGGGGGTGCTCTTTTGGCTTTCTCACGCAAGGCCCCTGGGAGTCAGGGCTGCTGGGGAAATAGGTTCAGTCAGTAACCCTTCCCCCTGACCCTACTCCCCTACTGGGGCTTCTGCAGAGCCTTTCTTGCCACATAACCACAACCGAAAGGGCTGGGGCAGGGTGAAGGCAGCAAGGACAGGGGCCTGGGAGCACTGCTGCAATCAGAGCAGGCTGCCCCTGTCCAAGGAGCCCCCAACCCCAGCGAGGGGCCAGCCCCTTCAAAGCCAACAACTGGAAGTCTCCAGCCCCACCCTGTCTATGTTCTGGAGCCAATGGGGGATTTCTGGGGCCATAATGGGGCCTCAAGCCCTGTTTGCTCTCTGGGAGGTCACCTGAAACTCATCATCTGGATGAGTGCTTTTTAATTTCCAAAGTGCTTTCCCACAACTATCTTCATTCACCGGAGACTCCCCTGTGAGCCTCTGCTAAACCTGGATTACCCTCAGCCCTCCCCTTCTATAAGGATGACAGAAACCACAGCCCAGAAAGATGGTTGCCTTTTCCAGGGTCTCAGATCTGGTTGGGTTACAACCAGGAAAGGGCTTCCCTCCTCTTCCCTACAACCTGGGTGGCACACACCATGGGTGGGCTTATGGGTCTCCTGGAGAAAGAGGGGACCTGCCACCTCCTGCAGCCCTAATCGCCCCTCCACTGGGAGAGCTCAGGGACTGAGAAGGTAGAGGCAAGAGTGGAGCAAATAAAGGACAAGGGCAGTTGGAGATGAGCTCTGGGCCTCCCTCATCATCGGAGTTGTGGCAAGCCCTACGCTGGAAGCAGGCAGTGACCGAAGGCCAAGGAAGGAAACTGGGTTTCTTGTAAATAAGCAAAGAGAAACCCCAACCAACAGAGCTTGCAAAACCTTTATGTTTTTCCTCCTTCTTCCTGATTTCATCTCAAATGGAGGGGGTGGTGAAAAGAAAAGAATAGAGGAGAAGGAGCTGACAAAATAGTTGTGGCTGGGGCCCCTTCACTGCACATTTGCTCAAGAAGGAGGATTCGGCTCGCAGGCCAGGGTCAAGGTTGTGTGTGGGGGGGTGTCCCACAGATCAGTTACTTTGGCTCTGTCCAAGGCTACAGACTGGACCCATGGCTTTGGCCCTCTGTCTCTTAAATACACACCATTGGTCACGTGGTGCAGCATGCAAATTTGCTTCTGGATGACTATTAGCCAGAGGAGGGGCTGTTTTTAAGTAGAGGGTACAGCTGTTCCTGGGGTAGTTTCCATTTTGTTTGTGGTTGTGGGGGAGGGGCGTTGAGGGAGTGGGAAATGGCATGAAGGAAATTGTCACTTCCTTTCCAGAGAATTCCAGAAAGGTTTCATGGAGGACTGGGTATTTCAGGAGTGGAGGGCTGGCTCCGAGAGGATGAGGAACTGGAGAAGGAGAATTCTGCTTTGTGGTCTGGCTGACCATCTGGCCCCCATGTTTCCTGGCGTGCGTGAAAATACCACGGGTGTTACTAGTGATTTTGTCAGAGCCGGTGGTTGAACGGGTGTAGATTTAAACTCACTCCACGGAGACTGTGGATGTGGCTTTCACATAGGGGTTGCTTCCTGTATGCAGAGGAGGCCCAGATGGGTGGGTGCTGGACACCACTTGACGCGCTCCAGTGACAGCCCCAGAAAGGGTCTGTACTTCTGAAGGGGGCCCAGCTGTGATGACGCAGAAGCAGCCCAAACCACTTCTATTTTGCTATTTTGGTTTTGAAATGCAGTCAGAACCACAGTGAGCCAGAGGTGTGCATTTGCAGGCTGGGGATGTAGATGCCCTCACTTGCTTGCTCCCTCCTGTGGCACACGCTCGCTCTCTCGCTCACACACACGGTGTCTGGAGCCATATGCTTTCCAGACACTTTGCTTCCAGTGCAAGTAGGACAAGGCCCTGGGAGCCAGGGATCCTGAAGTGGCCTCCAGGGGAGTGAAGGGAGTGGAGCTCTTGCCACCCTGGGAGCAGACTCTGACTGGAGCCAGCTGTGATCTGTACAGTGACGGGTGGGGAACTTCCCAGGCCCGTTTCTTGCTCGAGCCGGGTGTCTGTGCGTACCCACCTAGTGCCCCACTCATCATCAAGGCAGCATCCAGGGCTGTAGACCCCTGGAGCTGGGCCTCAGTGTGTCTGAAAGGACACCAGGGAGGAGAGCCCCTGGTGTGGGCCTCTCAGGCCTCCCTGGCCTCCAGCAGGGCGGGCCTTCTGTGGTGGTGGTTTTTTTTTTTTTTTGGTTTCAGGTTCCTGGGAGAGGGAGGTTATTTTGAGGGACTTGGGGGGGGGGTACACTCCTCTGCCGGGGAGAGTGAGTGAGCATGCAAATGAGCCTCTCCCCACCTCTCACTTTCAAATCCTCAATCATCTGAGGGGGCAGGGGCAAAACTTTATGGACTGGAAGGTTCCATGGTGGGGCTGGGAAGGGAGTTTTCTTAGCCTTGGCCAGAAAAGTAGGACAGCTTCTTCCTCCCCCCACACCCCTTCACCTTACTAGCTTTATGCTGAAGCTTGGGCAGAACAAGACACCAGGATTAGCCTTGGGTGCTGGGTGCCACAGCCTTGAAATTCTCATTGTCCTGGGTCAGCAGAACCTGCACCAACCCAGCCCTGAATTTAAATACTTAGATGTGTGGACACTTTAAAGAGTGTAATTACATTAGTCTCTTCTTTCAAACCTCTCTTTGCACAGATGGCCAAGGATCCCATCCAGTACAATGCGGTGCTGCCTTCTCTCTCCCACCACCTCCCTAGCAGAGTGGACTTTGGGGGGCTCATTCCAAGAACCCATGAGCCACATACATATTCTGCTGCTAGCATTGTTTTCCTGGGAAGCGGCAGGGGGGAGCAGGCAGGGGGGAGCAGCGGTGGCAGCAGTAGCTCCTGTCATTGTCATTGTGTGAAGGTGGGACTGGACTAGGGGGGACACACCACTGAGCTTGTGGCTCTGCCGGCCCACTTGGGACATGTGTGCGCATCCTGCTCACAAGTAAATCCGTGGTGCACATGCACACCCACAGTGAAAACTCTCATTGTAAATTACAGTGCAGAAACACACAAATGTAACACAGACACAGAGCACACATCTCTCTCTTTCTCTCTCTCTCTCTCTCTCTCTCTCTCAAAAGCCAGAGTACACAACGCTCACTCCAAAAACATTGTACACAAAGATATACTTCTTGCTCAGAAAACACACCTCACTGGTACTGACTGACCAGTATCATTCATTCGTTCGCTCACTCACTCATTAATTCATTCATGTGTTTGTTCTGCAAACATAAATTGAGTGTCCGCTACATGCCAAGCACAGTGCAGTGTGGTAACGTTTCACTGATGACCAACACAGTTACCCCTGCCCTCAAGGAAGTCACTGCCTAATGGGGGAGGTGAGGAAGGTGCAGGGAAGGTCCGCAGGCAGCGAGCAGCAGTGAACTCGCAAACAAGAAGTGCTGATCTGTCAAGAGAGGCCAAAGAGATGAGCAAACCTGAGGGGAAGGGCTGCCGCGGAATGACCTTGTTGGGGGGAGAGGGAGCAGACACCAGAGTTTCATGTTTAGACAAAGTGGGATTAGGTGAAAGTGATCCCTTTCATTTGATTAGTATGAGAATGCTTCCTGGGGGCAGACAGCCGGCCTGAGGGAGGGCGGGGAGCTGCGGAATGCGGGCCTTGGGGCGCTTTGGCTACAGGAGACAGACCTTCCAAGCATAAATGGCCCTGCGAGGCTTCTCGGGAGGGCCACTGGAGACAGGGTCACAGGCTGGGCCCGATGGGGGTAAAG
This sequence comes from Cryptoprocta ferox, assembly GCA_028646485.1. NCBI lineage: Eukaryota > Metazoa > Chordata > Mammalia > Carnivora > Eupleridae > Cryptoprocta > Cryptoprocta ferox. Next base: position 18,927,249 of record CM053579.1, read on the forward strand.
TGGGGGCGGGAGGGGTGGAACTCGGGCCAGGACCATATTTTCCCCAGGGCCTCCTCTTGGTCCTAGCAGGGCTGTCTTCTTCTCCCAAAGGGAAACTCGGACCTGCCAGGTTGAGTTGAGTGACTTCTCAAAGTTTTTTGTTAGGGGTGGGTGGAAAGGTTCGGGGGTGAGAGTGGGGGTGGGGAGCGGGCGGAGCCAACCCTGTGGGCTAACGGAAAGGAAGTGGGAGAGGCCTCGGTGTCTCCTGTGAGGGAGAGCGGTCATCAGAGAGGTCACCCATGGTCCTCCTCCCTTTCCTCCCCTCTGCCCCTCTCCGAAGTTCCTCATTTCTTTCTGGGCCAGGAGAAGGTTCTGCCACCCTGGCACTGCCAAAGGTGTGTCAAGGAAGTAGGAGTCAAATATGTCGCTTGGACTATGGTGTGTGGACCCAGTTCTTCAGGCGCTCGTGGTTGAAGTGGGCTGTTCGTAGACCCACTGCGTGTATGCACAAGCAAGGATACCATTAAAACCAACCCTAAGGGTCAAAGATGTGGTACCTGGAGGTGGAAAAGCCCACGTGTTCAGGAGCAGAGGAGCAGAGCAGGCTGGCAGGAGGACCATGGCAGCGGGAGCTAGGCGTTGGGAGGTAGGCCTCGGTGCTGCCGCAGACAATATGTAGAAGAGTAGCAAGCACAGGAGACAGCTGAAGGCCCTGGTTGCCTTGTGTGCGCCTGAGGTGCATACTGTGAGCTCCGGAGGCACCAGGGAGAGGAGAGACGTGTGGGCTGCAGCAGACAGGTTTCCTGGAAAAGCGGGGGGAGGCCCTGAGCTGGCCCTGGAAGATGAGGAAGGTTCTGTGGGCCCCTCCCCAAGCTGGGGCTCTCCTCACAAGTTCCCAGGGTGACAGTTCAGTCTTGAAACTGAAAGCAAAGCTGAAGCAAGAGCAGGGACCCACCCGAGGCTCAGAAGCCATCCTCTCCAGCCGGTGGCGGTGGTGTCAGGGCAGCGATAAGTGCACAGGGCATGTGCCCCACCTGTCCCTCTGTCTCAGGGCTATCGGGGGCGTGGCTGAGTCCGAGAGTCCCCTCCCAGAGAGCTGCTGGCTCTGACAACACAACCCCCACCGAGAGACATTTCTTCCTCTCTAGACTCTGCCCTTCAGAGCTAAGTGCTCCCACTTTCAAGGTAGACCGAGCCAGGTAGAGAGAGTCTGGAAGAGCACCCGGCACAGCCATGTGTCCCTACCCTCGCCCCCCCCCATGCTTTCCAAGCCAAGGGGCTTTTAAGGATTCTTCATGCTGCTGTTCCATCTATAAGGCCAGATGGGGTGCCCTGATTTCCCCTGTGGCCACAACCTGGCGATTAATCTTCAGGGTGGTGAGAGCCCAAAGTCCCTCTATCTGTCACCTTCTCCAGAGGAGGCAGGAGAGAAGGGAGGGAGGCTGCATGTCTCTAGGGCCAGTTCAGGTGCAGATGCTGGTGACCTAGACTGACACTGAGGCTCAGCCACTTCCCACTGGAGGTAACTCACTTAACTTTATCTTTTTCCTTCATTTTTTACCTGCCTCTTTTCTTCTTCCCCTTTCTTCTCCCATTGTCCTCTCCTTTTGGCAAGCCACGTTGGTCCCTCTGGTTCAACAGCCATCGTGGGAACAAAGCTCAAGGAAGGTGACTTATTCACTGCCTGTGTCTCCCTTCTCCACAGGTCACTCCTGCGGTTGGCCCAACCCAGCATGCAGCCTTGAACCTGGCTTAGGCCACCACCTACTCCAGCTCTCTACACCGCCTATCTTACTGTAGTTTGGGCTGTAGGCTCTAAGCTCCAAGGTACCTGAACAGCGTCTCTTCTTCAAGAAAACCCCACAGCTCCAGAGGGCCCAGCGAATCCTGCTGTCGGCTCTCTGAGAAGACAGCATGGCTATTACCCTGCAGCCCAGTGACCTGATCTTTGAGTTTGCAAGCAACGGGATGGATGATATCCACCAGGTATGGCCCCAGAGAACAGAGCCCAGTCACCGAGGCAGATGATCAGATAGACACAAAACAGGCAGGCAGAAGGCAAATCAGCCAGCCACCCGGCTAGCCAGTCAGCAAACATTGATCAAGCACCTACTAGGTCCAGGCCACTGGGCCTGCATGCCAGCCAGATTGTGCGCAAGCTCATCACTCACGTGGCCAGTCAGTAGTTGATGGGTGGTCATTTCGTGAGCCAGGTGCCCGTGTGCAGTTCTGGGTCATGTGCAGTCACCAAGCCAACCATTCGGTCAGCATGGTGTCAGTCAGCAATGTGGGCTGAGTGCATAGGTGTACCTGGGCCCTCATGTGCATTCTTATCCCCTTCCCTTAAACCGCAGTGTCACAATGAGAAAGCTGCTGGGACAGCGACATAGTGAGGGTGAGCACTGCCAGCTGGACCCATGGGCAAAGACCAGCCTCCCCCTCACCCCCTTTTGACTCCTGTCTCTAGTATGGCCGATGGGCCCTTCCATAACCATCTTTTCAGCCTTAGTCTGAGGATTCAGATTGGAAATGGGGTTTTCTGGTGGGGGAAAGTTGAAAACGGACAGAATTTTGGCACTTAGGTCTCCACTGCTCCATATCTTGCTTTGTACTGGGGCTAAGCACTTTTTCCATGCACTTAGCTGTACTCATTGGAGGGTGTCCTGGCACACCCATGCTACCCTCTACTCCTCTCCTTCCACAAACTGGAGGAGAGGCAGCCAGGTACAGTGGAAGAAACAGAAGATTAAGAGTCAGGGGTCCTGGGTTCCCATCCAGTTTGGCCACAGTGTCACATGGGCAAGTCCTGTCCTCTACCCTATCTGGCTGCCATCTCCCCATCTTCACCAAGAGGAGATCCAGTTGGATTATCTCTAAGGGCACTGTAGCCTAATACTGATGCTCTCTATGCTAAATGCTTGTGAGGATAGAAAACTTTGTCTGACCTCTGGCGGCCTACCAGAGGCTGCCCCCTAGTGGACCTTGAGCACATTGTCCTTTCTGTCCTGCTGGGTCTTCACTTTAGTTGCTCAGTTTTATGCAACACTTGTGGTGTGCCTAGCCTCGTGGAAGGCATCATGGGAAGAGAAGGGAAGAAAAATCTAACCATATCTGAGTTCTCAATACCACTAGTCATTTTTTGCTTGTTTCTGGTCTGCTCAGCAACTGTTATGTTCTTCTTTTTTTTAATGTTTATTTATTTTGAGAGAGAGTGAGAGCGAGAGCGAGAGCGAGAGCGAGAGAGAGAGAGAGAGAGAGAGAGAGAGAGCATGAGCTGGGGAGGGGCAGAGAGAGTGAGAGAGAAAGAGAGAATCCCAAGCAGGCTCCAAACTGTCAGCGCAGAACCTGATGGGGGCTCAAACTCACGAACCGTGAGATCATGACCTGAGCCGAAATCAGGAGTTGGATGCTTAACCAACTGAGCCACCCACGTACCCCTGTTACTGTTCTTCATGGAGACTGTTCTTCCCTCCCAATCCAACACCTGCCCCTCCACCCTCAGCAGACAGCTTCTCCTCCAATCCACAGAGAAGCTCAAAGCCAAGGACACCCTCAGTTTCCCTCCCTTCTCCCTTTTATTGATAACATCACCATTCTTGTTTCCTTCCTGCTGGTTCAGGAGAAAGAAGTGTCCCTCTTCCATCCAGGGCTATCTCGTACTCATACTTAATCTCTTCTCTCCTGCTTCCAAGACCTCAAACCATTGGTCACCTCCAATCTCTCTCTCTTAAATCTTTCCAGACCTATCTCTTCAACCTAGAACATCTTCAGTCTCTCCAACGCTAAAAGAAACCCTTCTCTCCCTTCAACTCACCTACTTCAAAATACCACCTTCTTAGCTCCTTTCTGCTCATTAGCATAGTCTCCACCCTCTGTGGTTATGTTCTCACCTCCTTTCTTTCCCTCTTTTTAGGAAACAATTTTTTTTATTGAAAAATGTATTGTTAATACATAAGAGTGCATAAATCATATATTATATATATATATATATATATGGAATAACTATAAAAAGAACACTCATGGACTCACCACCCATGTGAAGAAATAAAGCATTACTAGTCTCCTAGAAGTCCCTGATAACTAAAACACTTAATGAGAGCCTACTCTACACCGGGCCCTGATGCACGTGCTTCATGCACATTGATCCGTTTAAACCACCCAGTGGGGTTGTTGTTTAATATGACCACCCGAATTTTATAAAAGAGGAAGAAAGCCGATGCACAGCAAGATTAGGTACCTTGCCCAAGGTCCCACTGCTACTAAGTAGCTGAGCTTGGTTTCAAACCTAGGCAGTCTGGTTCTAGATCAGGACAATCCAGTGGAATTTTTATAGAAGTGTTCTATATTTGCCCTGTCCAGTATGGGGCCAGTAGTCACATGTGGCTATGGAGCACTTGAACTATGGCTATTGCAACTAAAGGACTGAACTATTTTCAAGGTGATATTCTTTTTTTATGTTTATTTATTTTTGAGAGAGAGAGAGAGAGAGAGAGAGACCGTGCACATGCACACATGAGAGGAACAGAGAAGAAGGGGACAGAGAATTCAAAGCGAAGCAGGCTCTGTGCTGACAGCAGAGAGTCCAATGCAAGGCTCAAACTCATGAACCTGTAAGATCATGACCTGAGCTGAAGTCGAAGTTGGACACTTAACCAACTGAGCCACCCAGGTGTCCATGAAATTTTAATCTTGAACACATTTTACATCTACATTTAAATAGTCACCCATGGCTAGTGGGTACCATATTGGACAGACAGCTCTCAACTCCATGGCCTTCATCCTGATACCCGACTACCTGCCTCAGGCTGTCCTGAGATCTGTTATAATGTGCCTTGGGGCCCCAGCACTCCCCTAAGAGTGCTCTAGCCAGGGTGACTGCCCACTGGCCAAACTGAAAGTCATTTTATCAATTTTTATTTTTCTGGATCCTTCAGGAACATTAGGCAGAACTGAGCATTCTCATTCTTTTTTCATGAAGATAGAATTAAGTCCCATGAAAGAAAATTTGGAAAATGCAGTAAATTTGAAAGAAAAGGAAGAATCACCCAAAGTTCCACAATAAAAATATAATTATTATAATCATTCTGGTATAATTCCTTCTATACATAATTTTTTAAAAGACAGTTGCAATCACACTCCTTTTTCATTTAGCTTTAGTTTTATTTTAGAACAACTAGGTCCCCCAGCGGTCAAATTCTCATCCTGATGATTGTATCCACTCTGAGAGATTTAGCAACCACTCTTTTGAGCCCTTGGACACATATTTTTTTTACTCTCTGATAGGTATCTCCATGTTAAATATCTCAAAGGTACCATATCCAGACCAGACACTCTTCCCCTTCTCTTTCTCCAAAAACCTGTTTCTCCTTCTCCTGGGTCCCCCTTTCACATGAACAGTGTCCTCATGCACCCAATGAATCAAGCCGGAAATTGGAACCTTCTTCCCCACCCTGACAGGAACTGGGCTCTAATCTCCTACCTATATAATGCCTCTGTTCTTCTGTCTTCATTCCCAGAGACTGAACTCTAAGATGTCCACAATCTGAGCCCCTAATCCTGAATACTCAACCTTGACTGAGGGCTGAGTCCCTCACTCTTACCATTGACTAATGCTTTCCCACTGGCCTGAGAATGAGCCTGACCCTTCTCACAGACTGAGCACTAACCCTGGCCAAGGATTAACACAGAACTAAACCAATTAAAACTGTGTGTCCTGGGTGTGCCTGGGTGTCTCAGTCAGTTGAGCGTCAACTCTTGATTTCGGCTCAGGTCATGGTCTCACGGTTCATGAGATCGAGCCCCATGTTGGGGTCTGCACTGAAAGTGTGGAACTTGTTTGGGATTCTCTCTTTCCACTCCTCCCCAGCTCTGTCTGTCTCAAAATAAATAAATAAACATTAAAAAAAATTTTTTTAAACCTGTCTGCCCTTGATTGAGTGCAGGTGGTACAGAGATCGCCCATCTCTGTTGATCAAGAATCCATTCAAAGCATCACCTAGTGAGGTTGGACCCAGAACAATGTCATCCTACAAAGGACAGCCCTGAGGGCTCCAAGAATTAGGAATTACAAGAAAGGCCAGATTCTGGTAGGCAGGGCTTCCTGGTAGAGGCAGGTGAGGCTTAAACCACACTCCTTTCTTTGTCCATAGCTGGAAGACCCCTCGGTGTTCCCAGCTGTGATCGTGGAACAGGTACCCTACCCCGAATTACTGCATCTGTACTCAGGACTGGAGCTGGACGACGTTCACAATGGTATCATAACAGACGGGACCTTGTGCATGGCACAGGATCAGATCCTGGAGGGCAGTATTTTGCTGGCAGGTTTGTTTCCTTCCTGGGCAGGGAAGATGTGGAAGAGAAAGTGGTTCTGTCTTCAGGGAATCATAGCCTACAATGGCTCCTAGTGACCTTATGCAGCAAGGGCAAGGCCTGCAAGAATTGGAAATTAGATGGGGCGGTTAGGACAAGCAAAAGGTAGTACCACTTCATAGAGGAGGAAACCACCTAAATGGATCCGTGATCTCTCAAGATGGAATGGGACGAGGAAGAGTGGAGACCAGCTGAGGTGAGTGTAGAGAAAAGGTGGAGAGTTACAGTAGGTGGCACACCATCCCCTTCCCGCTGTTCCTTGGCCTCTTAGCACCATTCTCTGGGCTGGCCCTGACGACTGCTCTACCCCTGCCCTGTGCCCTGAGGGAACTTTTTTTCTGCCCCACGCCCTCTGTCAACCCCACACCATGGAACCTGGAACCAGATGACAATGAAGCAACCTCACAAACCATGTCAACCACTGAAGTCTTGCTCAACGTCGAGTCTCCCAACGACATCCTGGATGAGAAGCAGATCTGTAAGTTTGAACCCTGGTGCCTTAACTCAAGGCGACAAAAAGTGCCATTGAAAACTACCATATCCACGTACTGGATTGCCAGGCACACGTGCACGAGGCACACATACCCACAGCCACTGCCACACGTGTAAATGCGCTCTTGAGCTGTGGCTAGAACAGAGGGGGCAGGAGGGCACCCTAGGCAAGGAAAAGTTGGCCAGGGTGACTTCCTTTCTCCAATGTTTAAATCGTGCTAAAATACTCATAATGTAGAATTGACCACCTTAACCATTTCTCAGCATACAGGTCAGTGGTATGAAGTACATTTGTATTGTGCATTCCTCACCACCCTCGTCTCCAGAATCTTCATCCTGCAAACCCGAAACTCTGTGCCCATTAAACACTAACTCCTCATTGCCCCCCCTCCCCTCAGCCCCTAGCAGCCACCACTCTGCTTTCTGTCACTATGAATTGCACGACTCTAGGGACCTCACACAAGTGCAGTCACACAGTCGTGGGTCTTTGGCGACTGGCTTATTTTACTTAACATAATGACCTCAAGGTTTGTCCGTGTTGTGGCGTATGTCAGAATTTCCTTCCTTTTTAAGGGTGGCTATGATTGGCCAGGGTGACTCTTCAGTCCCCTCAGCTCTCTTGCCCAGCTCCCAGGAAGACTATGCAGGGTGTGGCTTATTTAGAAATGCGCCAGGCTTGAAATCCCCTCCTTTCTTCCCTATTCTTGGAGGCTGACCCCTACTTCCACAGAAGGCCCCCAAAGCAGGCTCCTCCCCCAGTGCCCCCTGAGGCCTTTGCGTGACTTCTGGACAGGGGGACTCCCAGCCCTAACTGCCCCTTCCCAAGCGGATGCTGGGATCCAGTGGGGGGAAAGAAAGCCTGAAAGTGTAAGTTAAGAGTCCTAGCATTTCTGTTGCCCACCCTGTCACTAATATACCCTCAGGCTTCAGCAGATACTTACCGAATGCCCACATGTACCAGGCACCAGCTTGCTGTGTGACCTTGGACACATGCCCTGCCATCTCTGGATCTCAGTTTCCTTATCAGGAAAACAGAGGAGTTGGGCTAAATGATACCTTCCAGTCGTAAAACAAGCGAATAACTAAATCAAGGTGGCCCTTTACCCTGGGTGTCACCTGGAACTTCCCCACTACCAGCAGTGGCTGTAAATGTGGCAGCCGTGATTGAGGCCAGCTCATGCCCACAGCCCTGCAGATGTTTCCTCTCCTCATGGTGCGAGACACATGAGGGCTTGTTCAGGTGTATCCTGAATCTGGGGCTGTGGGGAATGGCGCCTCCGCCCTCCCTGGGAGCCCACCATTCTCTTCAGTGCCGGGAGACCACACTCCCACCCTGCTCCGGGGCCTCTGGCACCTCAGGCCTCTCTCCTTGCAGTCAGCACCTCCGAAATGCTTCCCGACTCAGACCCTGCTCCAGCTGCCACTCTGCCCAACTACCTGTTTCCTGTCTCTGAGCCTGATGCCCTGAACAGGGCGGGTGACACTGATGACCAGGAGGGACACTGTCTGGAGGAGAAGGTCCCCAGAGAGGAAAGTGCCAAGAAGACTGGAAAATCAAAGAAGAGAAGTAAGAGAGAGAGAGGCGGGGGATGGGGAGGGGACCTGTGCTTGTATGTGTGTGTGTGTGTGTGTGTGTGTGTGTGTGTTCAAGGGGGGTGCAGTGTGTGTGTTCAAAGGGTCAAGGACACCATAAGGGGTGAGTGGATCGAGGCTCATAGACACATTAAGAAGACAGCTCTCATATGACAAGGATGGATGAAACATCCTTCCTTCTGTAAAACCTGGCCTCATCGGTTGGCCTGACATTTCCCATGCCACTGCTGTTGGCCCAGCATATATGTAAACTCTCCCAGAAATGCCAACGATCCCAGATGGTTTGAATCCTCATCTTGGTGTTTGGACACCAGGCTTGGCCCCCTGGCCAGTCCCTGGCCCTCTGCGGGCCTCTGCCTATAAAAGAGGTCTCATCCTGTGTGCTTATCTTCCGTCTCTGAGCTTGTGGAGCTTGGGCCACATGTAGGAGAGGACTTTGGGCTTTCCCAAGTCCCGGTGTTATTGATTTCCTCAGGCAATGACTGGTTGCCACTGCCTTGTCAGTGAGGGAACCAAAGCCTCACTGTCACACTTACCTGCACAACAGCTGCCCCATTAGGCTGCCTTCTCTCTCTCTCTTCTTTAATGTTTATTTACTTATTTTGAGAGAGAGAGAGAGAGAGAGAGAGAGAGAGAGAGAGAGAGAGAGCATGAGCAGGAGAGGGGCAGAGAGAGAGAGAGAGAGAGAGAGAGCGAGCGAGAGAGAGTGCAGGGCTGGAACCCTTGAACCTTGAGATCATGACCTGAGCCGAAATCAAGAGTCCGACACTGAACCGACTGAGCCACCCAGGCACCCCGAAGCTGCCTTTTCATTTCAAACATTAGGCTAGGCAGATTGTGTTCTTCTAAAGGTGACTCATTTGTAAGCACTACATTCATTTCCCCACATCGCAATAGTGTTCTGGTGTATCTTTGGGGCCTGAAAATGAGGGTGAGCCATTGGGCAAGTGCAGGAACCTGAGGGCTGTGGTTGTGGAGGGTAATCGTGGGTCTCTGGCCCTGGTGACCTGGCTCTTCCTTGTCTGCCCTGGCACCCTACTCGAGGAGCTCCGGGGCCCTCCCTCTCGGGAGTCAGCCCTGGAGCACTCATCATGGTCTCCACCTCATCCTCCTCTCGCTTTTCCTTCACAGTCCGGAAGACCAAGGGCAACCGCAGTACCTCACCAGTCACTGACCCCAGCATCCCCATTCGGAAGAAATCTAAGGATGGCAAAGGTGCGGCTGGGAGCCAGGTGAGGTGGGAGGGAGGCCAGGGGGCCCAGGCCGCCCCTCACCACGTGCCCCTCTGCAGGCAGCACCATCTATCTGTGGGAATTCCTCCTTGCACTTCTGCAAGACAGGAATACCTGCCCCAAGTACATCAAGTGGACCCAGCGAGAGAAAGGCATCTTTAAGCTGGTGGACTCCAAAGCTGTGTCCAAGCTGTGGGGGAAGCAGAAAAACAAGCCCGACATGAACTATGAGACAATGGGCCGGGCACTAAGGTAGGAGCTGCTGGGGCACCGAGTCCCTGCCTGGGGAGTTACCGAGCTCTTCTCCTCGTCCAAGATGTCCCTCCTGCCTTAGGGTCTCCCAGCTCTACCACGTGCTTGCCCCTAAGCCAGTTCCCAGACCCCTGGGAGGAACAGTCCCCTCCCTCCTGTATCTCTGTCCTGGCTTTTTCTCATTTTATAGCAAAAGAGCCCTTTAGGGCCCCCCATCCCCAGGAAGGGCCTTCTGCCAGCCAGACACCCAGGAAGACAGGCCCGAGTTACCCACCATTGACCTTTCAGGCAGGGGAACAGCTGAGGGTCCCAACGCCCATCCCCTCCCATCTTTCACTCACCCCTTGTCCTTCGCCCCAAAGCAGGGCAGAGCTAGCATTTAAACCCCTTTTCATGGTCCTTTGGTGTCCTCAGGGGGAGATCTCAGAAATTTCATAAAAGCCTCCCAAGTCCAAGAGTTGGCCTTACCCCTTCCCTTGCCCTGGGGTCCCAGATGGCTGCCCAGCCACTCCTCTCCTCCTGCCGGGCCTGCCCTGGAGGGCAGCATGTCCCGATCTAACTCCCCCCCACCGCACTCGTCCCCCAGATACTACTACCAAAGAGGCATCCTTGCCAAAGTGGAAGGGCAGAGACTGGTGTACCAGTTTAAGGAGATGCCCAAGGACCTGGTGGTGATCGAAGACGAGGATGAGAGAAGTGAAGTCACGGTGGCCTCCTCTCGGGCCTCCACTCCCTGCACCTCCTCTGCCAGCACCACCAGGCGAGCCAGCTCCAGGGTCTCGGCCAAAGCTGCTCCCCAGGGTAAGGCAGGCCCTTCCTGGGAAAAGCCAAAGGTTCAGAGCGTTGGCTTACAGCCGTCTGCGAATCTGGAAGTGGGACTGTCTGCAGATGAGGAGATCCCTACTACCTCTGCCATGCTCGCCCCTCCCCCGGAGAGCCAGGCCAAACTCTCCAAAGCCGTGAGGTAAGGGCCCCGGAGTCATTACAGGTCTTCTCATAGCACCGTGTTGGGGGAGAGTTTTCAACTTCTTGCGGAGCTCTGCTGTGTCTCCAGTCTCACAGGACCCTACCAGAATCCCTGGGAAGCCAGTGGGGCACCTGTTGGTCAAGAGAGGAAAAGTGACTTGCCCAAGGTTGCACGCTAAAATAATGGCGATGCCAGCACTTGACCTGGGCAGCTTCTGTCACCAGCTGGGGCTGTTCCAGTTACTTCAAAGCACTCCGCAAGCAGCCACCAGGGACTGCCACATCTGGGCCCATCTCCCCAAGCCTCCTCCATTCCAGAAAAGAGACAAAGGAGGATGTTACAGAGACGCCAATTCTGCTTCCCTCAGGCCCTCCAGGGCCACCTGGAAAGCTCTCGCTACTTCTTGTCCGTGTTCAGTGCCTCCAAATTTTCCCTGAGAAGGTTGGGTATTGAGTTATGTGTATGTCGCTCTCACTACACTGGTGTGGGTGAGGTGCTCTCCTAAGGAAGGAAGGCAATAGAGAGGAGTGGTGAGCAACATGAGCCCTGGGGTCAGAAAGCCTAGATGTGGGTCCTTGCGACTAGCTGTGTGGTCTAAAGCAAGTTACATAAACTCTCTGTGCTTCCGTTTCCTCAAGCTGTAAAAATCAGATTATTAATCTTATTCAGTTTGTGGGCTGTTTGGGACATTGAGTGAAATACCGAATGCCAGTCATTTTGAACGATTCCTGACCTATACTAAGTACTCAGTGGGTGTTGGCTGGTACAGCAGCAAAGAAACTACACCTTCAGCTCTGTCCTCCTGTGTCCTGCTCCCTAGCCAGCTGGAAGATGCCTCCTGCCTTAACCAAACCTGTTTTCTGTTTCTTCTCAGTACTTCTTCAGTGCCCAGTAACATCCACGTAGGAGTGGCCCCTGTGGGGTCAGGCTCGGCCTTGACCCTGCAGACAATCCCACTGACCACAGTGCTGACCAACGGGCCTCCTGCCAGTACTACTGCTTCAACCCAGCTTGTTCTCCAGAGTGTTCCACCTGCTTCGACCTTCAAGGACACCTTCACTTTGCAGGCCTCCTTCCCCCTGAACACCAGTTTCCAAGAAAGTCAGGTGGCAGCACCAGGGGCTCCGCTGATTCTTAGTGGTCTCCCCCAACTTCTGACTGGAGCCAGCCGTCCGACCAACCCAGCGCCATCTTCTATCACAGGGGCTGGAGCAGCAGGGCCCAGCTCTCAGGCCCCTGGGACTGTCATTGCTGCCTTCATCAGGACTTCTGGTGCCACAGCAGCCCCTGGGGTCAAGGAGGGGCCACTGAGGCCCTCCTCATATGTGCAGGGCATGGTGACTGGGGCCCCCATGGAGGGGCTGCTGGTTCCTGAAGAGACCCTGAGGGAGCTCCTGAGGGATCGGGCTCACCTTCAGCCACTTCCAAGCCAGGTGGTTTCAAGGGGTTCCCTTCCAGGGAACCAGACTTTCTCTTCCCCCAGCCGCCCCACTGTTGGGCTGACCCCAGTGGCTGAACTTGAGCTCTCCTCAGGCTCAGGGTCCCTATTTATGGCTGAGCCTAATGTGACCACATCTGGGAGCCTGCTGACCAGATCCCCAACCCCAGCTCCCTTCTCCCCATTTAATCCCACTTCTCTTATTAAGATGGAGCCCCGTGACATATAAATGAAGGGGTTGGGGGAAGTGTGTCCCACCAGGCAAAGTTGAGCAGCAGTTTTATATGGACTTCCTGTAGCAGAGACTGACTGAAGCAGCACACCTGCCCTTACTTTTCAGTGGGATGTCAATATACCAGATCCCTTGTCCCCGACCCCTGCCCGATGTCATCACAGCCAAGCCATGCCCAGTTTGAGCATCCCTGGCGTCAGACCATGGCCTTCAAGAGCACTAGGGGATATGCTCTTGTCAGGGTAATGGGCTGACTGGGTGATGGAGCGAAAACCTCCTGAGAAGTTTGTGGCCAGGGCTGAGGCAGGAGCTCTGGGGGAAGAGTCCTTTTGTGGGGCTATATTTCATCATCTACATTCCCTCCACAGGGAATTTCCTATCCCGTATGTGAATATCTCTGTATGTATTTGTGTGTACTCGTGGGTCTGTATCTCTGTGTCTTTGGGGAGAATGGGGGTGTAGCTGTGAGGTCTTCAAGGGTGTGTGTCTCTGTGGGTCAGCTGCAGAGATGGGGAGTTTTTTTTTTTTTAAGGGAAAGCATTCTCTAGTTCCATCTGTACAAACCGAGATTCAGTTGATCTGAGGCTCTGGGGTACAAGCTGGATCCCCCAAACTGAGAGAGATGTCACAGAGCTGGAGCAGGTCCAGGGTACAAGGATTTCAGTGGGCATGTGTGTTGGGGAAGATGCAGTTAGAAGGGCCAAGGTCAGACCCAGATAAAAAGTACCTAGTCAGTGGCTGAATTAATTGAATGTTTGTGTTGAGGGTGTGGGCTGTAACACCAGCCTCCACTGGCACACTGGCCTGTCCCCCTGATCTGTTCCGGGGCTCCCTCTTGATGAATGTTGTCCCAATACCTCCCTTCTGTCAGGCATCGCTGGGACGGCTGTATCGCGGTGCACGCTGGCTTTGCCTCCATCCCTGCCCGTGTGTGCCCACTGCTCAGCCTGCCTTCTACTCACCGTGTAGGTTTGCCAACCCACTCGCCCCCACAATGGCTACCGCAGACCTCGAGTAGACCATTGATACTCATCTCCAACTTTCAGTTGCACCTGGCCCTGATTCCTCCTGCATCAAGAAGATAGGAGCCAGCGGATGTGAGCCCCCATGACATTTCTCCCGTCTCTGCATGGTTCCTTGCTTCCCTCTTTCCTCTTTCTGGGGAAGTTTCAACCTATCCTCTCTTAAGTTAAACCCTCGGCCTAACTCCTCCTTCCCCTTTGAATTAGCTTGCCTCTTTCCTGTGAAATTTGGGGGGCAAGGCTAAGAGTTAAGATACGTCATCAGCCTCAGAAACAATTATATGATCTGGTGAACTTGGTTAATGTGAGTCAGTGCCGCAGGACCTTTGCTATGTCCTCAGTGTAAAACCATCCACTAGACCTAACTACCTCCCCAGGTTGTTCTGTCTCTCCTCTGGTCACTGCCAAGCTTCCTATCATTCTCTTCCGCTCTCTTCTTGTGCTTCCCCCTTCTCTCCCTGGAAAGGAAACATATATGGATGTGCAGGTGTATTTATTACAAGTTCCAGCACTTGGCATTAAAATGCCTTTTTCTCATATAATCAGTTTATTATGACAAATTCCCGATGGTGGAAAGTGAAACATCCTGAGAAAGAGTCACCTTTCAAACAAAATTTGCACAAAGGCGCTGCATGGATTAGGGGTGGCCCTGCCCCTCTCCAAGCTCCATAGAACTCATCATCTGAAGGTCACTGATACCCTCACGGTGACATCAACTGTCTTCACAGTTCTCAGTCCCTGTGAGTCCTCATGGCTTTTGACACTACTTCCCACCCCCTCCTGCAGTACCGGGCTCTTGGGCTGCCCTCTGTACCTCTGCTGGCCCCACATCTGCCACTTTAAATGTGGGTGTCCGCCAAGGGTCTCAGCTGCTCTCCTGGCTCTGGCTTGGCTCTTTGGGGATGGGGCTGAAATTGAGAGCAGCAGCCCTCACTTTTTCTCCTTAGCTCCTGCTTACATTTCCAGCAGCCTGCTGGACATTTCCATCCAGATGCCTCTCATGCCTCAAAGACAGTCCCTCTATCAAAAATGGATTTGAAAGTCTTTATGCGCGTGCACACACACACACACACACACACACATACACACACACAACCTTTTTTCCTCCCCCGAAACAAAAAGCTGTCATGACTTGCCTATTTCTGTTAAAGGTGCCACCATTTTTCTGACCTTCTAAGCTTGACATTTCAGAGCCATCTGATGGCTGCATTTGACCCTGTCCCCTCCCCCATCTCTTGAAGTCCAGGCCGTTTGCCATATCTCTGAAATCTAGCCTTTCTTCCACATTCCTAGAGCCTCCAGCCTAGCTCAGACTTACCCAGAGCTTATCCCCCTTCCCAGACACATCAACACACTGTAATGTGACCTATCCTCCTCTCCGGATCTGCCGGGGCACCAGTCCTGTTTTTTCTGTGCTAAAAAGCCTTCGATGGCTCCTCATTGCCTATAGGTAGGGGTGATGCTCTACTTAGCCTCCAATCTGTTCTAGGCAGCTGGGCATTAACCTTTTATTTGCTGAACCACAAGGCAGTCCAGGGGTCCTGGAGGAGGGAGGAGGGAACGTTTAAGGACTCGGGACAGTAATTCCAAAAGGAAGGTCCCAAGTCCTTGGACCTTCTGGCAAAGACCCTTCACCATCAGGCCCCAACTGTCTTCCCTAGTCATCTCTCAGATTGCTTCCCTAACCCCCGGGGTCCTGCTCCAGTCAAACAGGGATTCCCTGGCCTTTGAGTCTGCCTCTTTGAAGTTTCCCACCTCTGTGGTTTTGCTTTACTTGGCTCTGCTCAACCAGGATGCTCCTCCCACCCTGTTAGTACCAATTTAGTCGTATCCATCCTTTAAGACTCCATTCACGGAAGTTGCCTCCCCAGACCAGACTACCCCTAAGCGAGTTCTTCATTTGACATTCGCACCAATTGCCACTCTTTTGGCACCTGGTCATGAACAGCCTGTGACATCTCCTCTGTTATAATCACAAACTGTTACTTAAATCTTCAATGACCTGGGCCTATTTAGTCTCCCCACTTAGGGTGCCACCTTCTGAGGGGCGGAGGGTTGTACCATCCACAGAGCAGGGCACGCTATGTACCATCTAGTGAGCATCAGCTAATGAACGTTACCGATTGAGCTGCTGAGAGATGGGGACCAGAGTCTGAGGCTGGTGACCTCTGACCTCCCTTCTGCACAGGCATTCACCCTAGGTGCTCCACTGCCCAGGGCCGGCCCTCCCTGGCTCAGTGCCCGTCGTGATGCCCCCACTCCCACCCCACCCCCCAGCCTTAGCACACAAGAGTTGTTACTACTTTGAACAGCCCCTGCCCCTAAAGAAACTTCCCTGTCCAGTTTCTTTCCTAATTCAAAGTGTTAAAGTAGCTAATCTGGTCAACTAACCTGTGCTGATGTAGTTATGGGAGAGGGCCGGAGGAGACCCTCAGGAGACCGGCTCATCTCACCAGGGTCACGTGGCAACCACATCCTTGCCTTTGCGAAGACGGTGGAATGGAGTCAGGAGACCCACTCCTCGCCCCCTAGCAGCTGGGCTCCCGCAGCACGTTGTGTATACCTCTTATTGCAGCACTTAGCACGCGGTAGCTCCTTAGCTATGTGTTTGTATATGTTGCCCCTCTAATAGACTGTGAGCTCCTCAAGGACAGGGACTGTGTGTTAGTCACTGATGTATCCCCAGCGCCTAGCACAGTGCCTGGCACACAGTAGGTGCTCAATAAATGTTTATGGAAAGAAAGAATGAGTCTTGTTTCTAATCATAGGTATTTCAGCTCTATACTATGGCAGGCAAAAGAGGGAGGGGAAGGACAACCCATACTTAGGGGCTTTCACAGCTTTTTGGCCCCTCATATGATTGCAGGCAGCTGCTTCCTTCCCAGGGTCCACGAGGAGCCTGGGCTGCTTCCACCTGTGCCTTGCTGTCACCAGGAGCCACGGGGACTTCTGAATTCCTGGCCTTTGCCCTGCCTCTTTCTCAGGGCAGCTTCAGCACTGGTTCCTCAGCTCTGTCTGGGAAGGAGTGGCAGAAATGTCAGGCCCCATGGAAGGGGTGGGACAATAAGTTATCTGTACCATCATAGGCTTTTCTGACCCCACAACATACTTGTTTTTATTTGAGAGAGAAAGAGAGCAGGGGAGGGGCAGAGAGAGAGAGAGAGAGAGAGAGAGAGAGAGAGAGAGAATCTTAAGAATCCACGCTGAGCATGGAGGCTGGAGTAGGGCTAGATCTCTGGGATCACGACCTGAGCTAAAATCAAGAGTCGGATGCTCAACCGACTGAGCCACCCAGATGGCCCCCATAATGTATTTTTATTATTTTATTTTATTTTTAAAGTTTATTTATTTTGACGGGGGGAGGAGAGAGAAAACAAGTGGGGGAGAGACAGGGGGAGAGATAATCCCAGAGACGCTCTGCACTGTCAGTACGGAGCGTGAGGCGGGGCTCGAACCCACGCACCACGGGATCATGCCCTGAGCCACCCAGGTGTTCCCCCATAACGTATTTTTAAAGAGGTGGCTGTTCATCGTGCCAAAGCTGCTGGACCCGAGGTGAGTGAGCTCATCTCCCTCCCACGCCTCCCAGGGGTGAGAAGCCAAGACGGTCGCAGCCTCCGAGAGTCTCGCGCGCCGGACGTGGGGACCAATGTCCAGTAGGTGGCGCTGTCGAGCCGGCGATGGCGGGCTGTCAGCCCGGGAGAGCCCGGGAAGAGAAAGGCGGCCAGGGTGGGGCCGGCGCCCTCCCGTCCCTCTTTCCTGACCCTGCGCCCCCAACTGTCGCTGGGCGGCTTCGGACCCCACCAAGGTGTTTCATTGCTTGGGAGCTTAGAACTTCCCCCCTGCACCCCACCCCTCTACTTTCCCGGGAGAATTTAGCAGTGGCCTGAATGCCCTCTCCCCATTGGCCTGTCGCGCCCTGGCCCCGCCCCCCTATTTGCCCCCTCCCCCAGCCTCCGGGACCAGCAGGTGAGCACGCTGCGGACCCGGCTCGGCGCGCCGGCTGCAGCTCTTCCCCGGAGGCGAGAGGGAGCCTCCGCCTCCGTTTTTCGCCGCGGGGCGCCCGGCCTGACGCGCCTCCCCACCGCGGCCTGTCTATAGCTGCAAGTCCACGGGGCGCCACTTTCCATCTTGAAATCGGAGAGCCATCGAGGCGGCTCGCGGCATCCGTTTGCCGGCGGAGGGCCCCGGACCGCCCGCTGTGGTGTGAGCCTGGCCTCCTGCAGGGCCGGTGGCGGGCCGGGGAGGCGTCCGCACCCAGCTGCCCGACGCTGCGGCGCGCCCGCTCCCCTCGCGGTAGAAACCTGGAGTCTAGGGGAACACGTGGAGTCCTGGCCCGCCCGCCGAGGGGTCCAGGAGGCCCGAGCACCTTCCCTTGGCAGCTAAGCAGGCTGCCCTTGGGGCGGACTCCATTCTCCCTAAAACGCACGCGCGTGCACACACACACACACACACACACACTCAAACACACACGTCTTAGCAGGCTGGACACAATAAAACACCCAACAAGCTTCCCTATTATAGGTTAGAATGTGGAAGGGGCAGTTTACTGCCCAATTGGCCCCCCCTCCGACCCAAATAGGGGTGCGCGGATAGCGGATGACCCTTTCTCCGGAAATACGGAGGCTTCATGAACAGGGCCTCCCTTTAACCCTGCACCCCAAAGAGGAACATTCTGGTAAAACCATCATTAATTGTTGGCTTACGACCTCGGCACGTAGGAGGGGAACTAACTTCAGCTAAGCAACCATGTTTACCCAGTATGAGTCTCTTCCTTCGTGGGTAAATTGAGCCCTATTTGGCAGATGGAGCGATGAAGAGTCAGAAAGATTAGGTTCTCACCCAAGGTCAGCCCAGGTGGCAAGTGGTGGAGCTGGCTCCTTCCCCTAGGCCACACTGGAAGGATTAGAAAATCACCCCAAATCTGGAGCAGGGATGAAGACTTCTGTATCACAACCCATACCTCCTGCCTTGGTCTTCCCACTCTGGCCGAAGGGCAATGAGAGGGCAACGAGACGTATTTAGGAAAGGTGTGGGGAAAGGAGCCCAAAGACAAGAGAACAAGGAACTGCTGTTTGGTTTGCTTTTAATTTGCCTCCTTTCTGCAGGGAAATAAAGCCCAGGGCTGTCCATGGCTCCCCTGAGGACCCTCACCTGTTCCTTTGGGGTCATTCTTTTTTTTTTTAAATAAAGTTTATTTATTTATTTTGAGAGCGATAAGAGTGGGGCAGGGACACAGAAAGAGGGAGAGAGACAGAATCCCAAGCAGGAGATCATGACCTGAGCTGAAGTTGGAAGCCATCAGAGCCACCCAGGTGCCCTGTCTTTGGAGTCATTCTGATTCTGCCCATGGCATCTCCCTCCTCCCTTAAATAGAAATCCTTATAGTACCTTACCACTCTCCCTTCCTCCTTTCAGCCGAAACTCAAGCGATTACCTTTCTTCTTCTGTGGCCCACCTCCAACACATTTTTACCATTAAAACAAAAACACCTCAATTGCTACTCAGATTGAAGTTTTCCTGTGGTTCCCCATCATCTAAGACAAAAGTCCAAGCCCTGTCCCTTGGCATGCCTGGCAGGACTCCTGCCGCCTCCTTCCCCATCTGTCCCTTCCAGCTGCAGTGACGCTGAAGTGGCTTGTAGTTTCCCCGCACTCACTACCCTTTTGTCTCTAAGCCTTTGCTCAGATTGTCCCCTCAGTTCAGAGATGCTTCCCTGACACCCCTAACTCCTATTTTTCTACTTAACTGTCAACTGGGCACCCTCTCTCCCAGTAATTCCTTCCAACCACCCCAGTGCCCTTGCTCTTTGAGCTGAATCCTTGCACTCACTACATAGCTTTCATGACCTATTGACATGTCTGATTTCTTTACTCGAAGTTCCAAACAGAGGATTGACCTAAATTCAGTACTGCTATGGGGTTGTTTAGGAACCAGAGAAAGCAACTATTCTACAGGCATCAAGATCAGAAAGTGAGTAAGCAAAGGCCAATGAGGAAGATTAATGTTATGGCTCAAAGGGATGGATGTTCCTCCATCTGGGCAGAAAGACCCAGGTTGAAGCATGCTCCTGGGGCTGGGGCAAAGAGCAGCTCATAGTTCACTCCTGGGGATGGCTAGATTCCAGATGGCCAGACCCACAGATCCCCTCACTTGTGCAGGACAGGGCTCTCCAGAGACTTAGCCACAGAGAGACATCCCAGGCCTGTCAAACATCCCCTTCCCCTCAAACAGTAACAGGTACTTTCTGAAGCCAGCAGGCAAAAGGAACTGGGAGCTTCCAGCAGTGTTTTTCAGCAGTGGGAATAAAAGGTGTAAAATACAGGATGGGCATCTTGCCTCCATAGTAGCTGGGTCTTAGGAAACCAGAACCATGGACTGCCCGCACCGTGTGGGTGGCCAGGGGGTGGGAAAGCAGGGGCACAACAGTGAGGGCAGTGATAAGACTGTGCAGTCACATGCTGATGTGGGTGGTCCAGGGCAAGAGAGCCAGCAGGCAGGTGATTTCCTTGAGTTAAAGAGGATCATTCTTTATAGCTGCCTGAGAGGACTCTCCTTCCAGCTCTGCTGCTCCTCCTATAGCAAACAAGGAACACACACACACACACACACACACACACACACACCCCTAAACTGATGCAGGTATTCAGTTCTCCCCACCGCTTCCCCCGCCCAGGATGTGCCCCTGCCTTGCCTTTTCTTTCCCGATCTTGCCCCAGTGACCCAAATGTTCGCTAGCCCCTCCACCTTGTCCTCGCCCGTTGTACCAAACTGCGAGGCGGGATCAGGGGCTTCCCATTGACTTCATCAGGACACCCATCTGCTTTGACCACAGAAAAACCAGTATGGGGAGAAAAGACAGGAGACAGAAGCCCTGACGCAGGTTTTCAGTATGCAAGTGTTTTTGACTCCACAGCCAGTTGCTTAAAATGAAACATAAAGGGCAGCCAGAATACACACCCAAATGCAAAAAGGTAAAGGCAAACATAAAATAAACCACACAATACCATGAACCCCCCACAAAACCAAAAAATTAAAACCCAAACCCCCTCATCTTTATATATATATATATATATATATATATATATATATATATATATAAGTGTGTGTGTGTGTGTGTGTGTGTGTGTGTATATTTTAAAGGGAGAACAACTGTTCAAAACCAACTGGGCAGTATGGTGGGGTGGGGAGCAGTCCTACAGAAGGGGGCCTAGAACTTCCCTCCCCTTGGGAACAAAGAACAAACACAATACAAAGAAAATAACCACCAATCTCCTGCATGGGTCAGGAGTCTCCAGAGAACAGATTGTCCCATCCTCAAACTGGCTTTTTTTTGCCTTTTTTTTCTTTTTTTTTTTCCATTTTCTTCTTTTGTTGTTGTTTTAGCACCTGTACAATAAAACTGTACCATCTCCAATCAGAGCCGGCCATAGCGAGGCCCTCCTGCCTTTAGATGGTACATACTCTCTACAAGGATTGTTTGGAAAAAATAGCAATTGGTAGAAAAATAAGAACAAGAGTAGGAAAGACAATGCCACAGAGGGGGCAGGGATAGGGAAACAGCCCAAGCTCCGCCCTCTCTCTCTCTCTCTCTCTCTCTCTCTCTCTTCCTGAACAAACCCAGCGCAGGAGGCTAGGAGGAAGGCCTGGCAGGGGCCCCACACTCAGCCCCAGGTCCTGAGGTGATGTGGGAGTGGAGCCCGGGGCAGGGGAGCCCAGCTGGAGCCCAGCCTCCCGCCCTCACCTAGGAAATGGCTGAGGCCTGGATCTCACATCTGGCCATCAATCCCAGAGCCCTCTGCAGATTCCAAAGGAGAATGGGGGGCAGAGGGAGAAGCAGGGAGGAGAGAGGAAGGTGGTGCTGAGTCTGGGAAGGGGAAGAGGTGAGCGGCAAGGACTGGGAGCTGAGAGGCTCAGCATCCAGAAGTGGCAAAGGCAGAATGGGGTAGGGTAGCTGGGGGTACGGGGGTGGGGAGAGGAGACACAGGAACAAGCCCATGTTGTGCACTCTGAGGGGAGCAGTGAAGGAAGTGTGAGGAGGAGGGGTGACCTTAACTTTCAGGCCCATTCTCGACTCTCCCCAAGTAGAGTTACTCACTAGCCCCTTGCCCTCACAATCCACCCCTACCCAGAAACACTAATCTCGAGATAGTAGGGCTGCTGGAGATACTAGGGCTGCTGCGAAGGGCAGGTGGTAAAACAAAAAAATGGTGGGGGGGGAGCACCAAAGCCTCAGGATTACCCTTACCCCCCAGCCCTGGGCCAGCACCAGCCACCTTCATCAGTCATGGGTCCTCGGGGCCCCCCGCCCCACCTGCCCCCTCCCTAGTGGGGTGAAAACAAACCTGGGAGTAACTTTCTCAGAGGGAGGGGGCAGCTCCAGAGCTTATCAAGAAAGACAAAGAAAGGAGGTGAAGAAAGTCCCTCAATACAACAAGTTGTCTCAAATCGTCACAGTGATACAGACTTATCAGAAACCAATGAAACAATACAAATTAAATACTAATAAAATAAATACTATGGAAGACAGAAGAACACAGGGGAACGGAGGGGGCGCTCAGAGATTTGGCCTTTTCTCATTTCTCCTCCGGACAGGCCGAGGCCACCCCAAGGGACCCTGGCGCCACCTCCCACCATCCCCAGGACCTCTTGCCCTCAGGCGTGGAATTCAACTTTCCACCCCCATCACCAACCACAACAACAATGACGATGACAGGGAGATGAGAACTAATAATAACCAGAAAAAAAAATCCAGTCACTAATGCTGGCATTGATAAGGCGGCTTCTTGTTGGTCCGTATTATTGCCTCATTCTGCAGTCTGGTGCTCGGTGGGGGAAAGACATGGGAGGTGGGGAAGGGTGAACTTGGGAGGAGAAAGAAGAAAAGGGAGGGGCTGTTTTCCCGGTCAACTGTTCCACGGCTGGAACTCCACCTCAGACCCCAGGAGCCGAAGTAGCTCTGGCTCATACCGCACCAGCTCCACAGTCTCAGAGGAGCCTGGGGCGGATCTGTCGTCCATGCCTCCGGGCCTCTCAGCTGGGGTCAGAAGCTGACTGGAGGCCACCTGCCGGTAGAACTCAGCCTTGGGCAAGGTGGCAATTTCAAAGTGCGGGAACCGAGCCTGAAAGATCCTGGAGGAAAGCTTCAGCCTCTTCAGGACGTCGGTAAAGAGGAACCAGTTGCAGGGCCTGGAAAAGGCAAGAGTAGGAGTTATGGAAGAGGCCTGGGGGGAATCAATGGGATGCCGGGAACACTCTGAAAGGCCCAGGAAGTCTGCCAGTTTGGCTACCTGCCCCCCAACCCCAAACTAAACCATGGGCTCCTTAGGTGTCACTGAGGCAAAAATCTATGCTTGCCTACACTGGCTGAACCAGCTTTCAGCTCAGTCATGAGCACTCAACCCGTGTCTGACCTCTTCCTTTTAAAACAGTGGGAGCAGGAAGGAAAGGGACCTTCCAGAACCCAAAACTCTTAGCAGGCATCCCCAGGCCTACCCCACATCCCGTGACCTGGAATTTACCATCTGCTGAGACCAGTTCTTTCCCCCACTGAGCCCTGCTACCCTGTCTGGTTTCCCTTTCCTGTTCTCACTCCTGCTCTCCCTGTCTCCTCGTTCTCCAAGACCTTCCCCAACAGACAGGGAGCCGTGGAGAAAGGCCTAAACTGCGGGTAATCTAAAAGGCATTTTTCCTTGGCTCTGGAATGCATTAGACAAGTTTTTTGTCCAGCGGCAGCACCATCGTTTCTGCAGAGCCAGAGCTCACGTTACAGCCAGTCTGACTCTGCTGAGCACACCCAACTGGCCTGGGCGGCAGCCTAGGGACAACTGGGAGGGATGCCAGGGAGGCCAGTCACGGGCCACGCACTCGCTTCGACTAAACCAGGAAGAGATGCTGCATCCCCCTGCTGATGGTCCTGTCTCCAAGGCTGTCCATCCTGGCCATTGCCCTGTCCTACCCGCAGCATTTGTGTCAGCCTCCTAACTGGTCTCCCCCTGCCAAGAGTCTCCCTGCTGCACCCCCACCCATCCTCACTGCATCTGTTACTATCCCTTTTCTAAAAAAGAGGATCTGACCTTCTCACTCCCTAAACTGCTTTCCATGGATCCCCAGTACCTCCAGCAAAGAAACCTCCACATTCTTTACCATGATATTATGGCAACACCTTTCAAACATGATCCCATTCAACCTCTTTGGCTCAACCTTCCCTAATAACACACACACACTCACATACACACTCACACACACACACACACACACACACACACACACACACAGTGTACCCCCCACCCCACCGAGTGCCAGTCATTTGTTGAAGGACAAGTCCCACCTTCTGAACTTGTCTGTCTCATGCCTCTGCTTGTGGCTCATCCTCCATCCTTCCCTCCTCTCGGGCCCAGCTCATGCACCATCTCACCTATGAAATGGGTTGTTCCCATTTCATGAAACTGCCTGTTTGTCCCATCTTCCACAGTCTCATGGCGCTTGGTTCATATCCCTTTTATAATACTTAGAACACAGCCCGTTTCAGAAAGGATACAAAAGAAACGTAAACTGTGGTTCTCTGTGTGGCACAGGAATGGGGGCTCAGGGTGGACTAGAACTTCTATTATTCACTTGACACGTTTCTGAACTACATGAAATTTTTATAATAATAAATCTTCTTTGGACACTTTGTCTTTTATTAGAACTAACTGTATACTTGTCTGCCTCCTCCTCTAGACTGGAGATTATTTGAAGGCTGTATTCTGGCCCTCAGGTTTTGACCTGGTGTGCCTGCTGAAGACATGTTTATAGAATTGAGTGTTTTGTTTTGGGGCACCTGGCTGGCTCGGTTGGTTGGGCGACCAACTCTTGGTTTCAGCTTGGGTTGTGGTCTTGTGGTTTGTGGGTTTGAGCCGTGCGTCTGGCTCTGCACTGAGGGTACGGAGCCTGCTTGGGATTCTCTCTTTCACCCTCTCTCTCTGCCCCTCCCCCTCTTGCTCACACTTTCTCTCTCTCAAAATAAACTTAAAAAAAAAAGAACTGAGTGTTCTGTTCAGCACCTACCATTTCTACCCAGACCCACAGCCCTTCTCCCTAAAATGCAATGCTCTTCCCAGTGACAGTAACCCCTTTTCTCACACCATCAGGAAATGGAGTGCTCTGGTTCAGAGAAAGGGACTACAGACACCATACTCTTGGACCATCACTTTGGAAGAATGGAAAAGACCCCTCAGAACATTAACACTTGGTGATCAGAATTCAGCTTTGCTTGGATAATTCCGCAGGCACTTCTGAACCCAGCCGGGCCTCAGGGTCATCATTCTACACCCTTCCTACTTCTTGAAGAACATGCATTTCACAGTGTGCTGCAGCTGTGGGCAAGGGCAGATTCAGAAGAGGCAAGGGAGGATGTAACATCAGGAAAACCAGCTTTTCCCGTACCAAGCTCTGAACTGAAAAACCACCTGCTGCTCAGCTTGCTGGGTGGCGCATGGCTCTTGGTTGGCCTGTGTTCTGTCCACACCTAACACACACTAGCCTGGTCCTTTTACTGCCTGGGGCCCAAGATCTGGTTTCAGAGAAGGAGGTGCTGAATACTCTGGAGGAATTAATTAACTGTGCAATACTATATCTCAGAGGTCTGGCCCCGCCCTCAGGGATCAGCTGATGTTCAGAAGAATAAGGACCAAAAGCCCCTGAAACTTGATCCCAACTAGTGTCATCATATAGGCTATTTTTATTCTTATCAGCCCCTGGGGGAAGGGATGCAAAGAAACTGGGGTGGCCGGATGGTGAATGGTTTAAGAGTAGTAAACTTGAGGGACTCACTTGAAGGCCTCCTAATCCACTGTGTACCCCTCTCTCAACCATGTGCACTTCATGTGCCTTCACTTTTTTAAAAAGACAGAGTCTGATGTTTCCAAAATAAGTATCAAAGAAAAAATATCCTTAAGAGTGTCTGCAAACATATTGGAAAAGAGGAAGAAAACACCTAATGGTGGAGGCTGAGAGCAAAAGGACAATTCATTCTGCATCCTCCTGAGCAGCACTGCCACACACTGCCATCCGGTGACAGCCAACAAGGACTGTGGCCCTGCAGGCTGTCGAAGTCCCTTATGAATCCTCAAATCAAGATTCAACTGGGTTCAGTCTAATGGTAAGTGTCAGGTATATTCTAGTCTCCGAAAACAGGAGATGCCTGCTAACAATACACACAGTGATCTGAGATGACAGTACTGAGGCCATCATCTTGCCAACATTAAGGCTACAATAAAGCAGCCTGTGGATTACTTAAGGACCCCAGCAGCCCCTTAGCTATGGTAACCATATGTCCTGGAGTTTCCAAGAATCTTAATTTCAAATATTCTGTCTGGCTGTTCCCAGAAACCACAAAAATGTTCCAGAGATTCTAATAGTTCATCAGCTCAAACATCTCCCAGATCATCTCTTACACCAGAAACAGCAGAGGAATTCTTCAGAGAGTGAATCTAGATTTTGGGTTTGGGAAATACGTACAGTCAATATATCTAGAGTTTACAGCCTCTGTTCTGAATGTAACTAATCAGGGCTGTAAAGTCAGGCTAGCCTTTGTCATATGTCAGCTTTCCCTAAGCTCCAGCATGTGCTCTCCAGGTGTCTGCTTCCTTCTGGAGAACTCCACCCTTCCCAGGGAGGCAGGCCAGGGGTTGCCAGGATGGTACTCAGTCCCTGTAGATCCTTTAGACACTTACCCACGGGACACTGACACTTGGAGGTTGTAGCAAGGGAGAAGAGGCTTGTCTGAGAGCTCAAACATAAAGTCATCCTCTTCCACATCATCTCCTTCTTGATCAGAATTCCCAGGAGGATTATGTAGGAGGTCACAGGCAAAGCCATCTTTTTCTTCTGTAAGGAGAGCACATGGGATATGAGGATTTAGCTACATGCACAAAACTGAAGAAAAAATGCTCCAACAAGATAAAAGGGCATGGAGGTGGGTGATCAGGACATAAACAACAAGCTCACAGACCACCAATTGGGGCCAAGTTTTGCTGATCCCATGGCTCCCATCCTTGGGAGGGCGTGTGAAAGTCCTGTCCCTGGAAGACAGTAGTTTCTGGCCAGAAATTCATTATACTCCACCTTTCAGTTGGAAAACAGCCGGCTGATGTGAAGGACCAGCCGCTTCGACCTTTGGAGATGGAGCCCGATGATACTACCAGCAGTCAAAGGCAAGGTAGAAACACCTGCCGTGCCTGCGGGGCTCTCAGAAGGCTGAAGGGGCCGCTCAGCCAGTTCCTTTCCCTGGCTACGTGTTTGGGTGTGGCATATTTCATTCCATCCAAACCTTCCCCAGCTCCAGCTTCCCCAGACCTTAGGGGTGGACACTTCCCCCAACCTGCAGCCCCAGCCCAGGGATGAGTGCTAGCTGACTGCCACAGAGAAAGATGCTTCCAAGAGAGGAAAGCTTGGGTCAGAGGCTAAGGGCTCAGGAGGCAACAGCTGTCTCAGAAACTGTGCATGGTGTGGGCAGGGCAGGGAGAGAATGATCATGGCCAGGTGAGGGGCTGAGTCTCTATTGAGTGTGAACAATGCCAGAAGAGATGATAATGCTACACAGGGGCTTGTGGCAGGATTAGGACAAAGCAAGGGAGGAGAAAGGCACTTGGAAGAGAGAGAATAAAAACAATAACCAGGGCATAAGTGGCGGAGGGCTAATGAGGGGTGGCTTTGTGGCATCCCTGGTTTAGGCCAATGTATTCTGAGTCTAGACGGAGCATGGGCTAGTGTGTGGGTTGAAAGGCTCTGTAAGTTACTAACAGGTGGAGAAAGGCTGCCTCCACAGGGTCACTCCTGTCTTTGAGAAGAATCCGTGAAGCCCAAAGCAATCCCCCATCTCTGAGCCACAGACAAGCATGGGAGGAATCTGACTTAAAGCTTACCCAACACAGAGCTGCTGTAGAAGTCCCAGGACACGCCAGGGTCACCCTCTGCCCGGCCCTGAAGATCCGAGAGGTGATCTGATGAAAGAAGAGAAGGCAGTGAGACAAGGAGGGTAGGCTGGAGAAGGGCCTAGAAACAAAGTACATCTACATGGGGCTAGGAGAATGGGAGAAAGGAAGGAAGGACCACAAGAGGGTCTGGGGGCTAACAGGGAAAGATACATTTCCTGCTATCAATCAGAGGTTGCCAACCAGCAGCCAGGATCCAAATCTACCCACTGACCACCTGGGGTTTGGCCCAGTGTTTTAAACCAAAAAAATAAAAAATGTCAAACATTTTAAAATTGAGAGATTTCACATAAAAGTCTGGATTTCCAACTTTTCTTGAAAAAAAATATCAGAAAATCTGGCAACACAGCGTCCCACATTCCTGCATGTCAACAGTTGGCTGGAGGGAGAGGCGACGACTTTGTGCGTTCTCCAGTTCAACAATCCCCACCCAGCCTGCTCTACTCTCTTTCATGATCAGCCTGAAGGCATTTAGGTCTGGGATCCCTGCTTTTAATGATGTAGGGAATGGACTCTCCCAGCACAATCTCAGACCTGTCCCAAGATTTCAATTCCCTGCAGGTCACGGTGTTCATACAGCCAATCGGGATCTCTCCAATTCAAAGTAAGATAAGGAAGCAGAATTCCTTCTGTTTCATCTTTGAAAAACATGGGGAAGAGGGACAAGTTTACCCTCATAAAAACTTTTTGCTTCCACTCCTAGGTATATACCCCGAAAGAATTGAAAACAGGTGTTTAAACAGAAACTTATACACAAATGAATGTTCATAGCAGGTGTACTCACAATAGCCAAAAAAGTGGAAACAACCCAAATGTTGTTAAGCTGATGAAGGTATAAACAAAACGCGGTCCATCCATATAATGGAATATTACTCAGTTATAATAAAAAAGTACTGACGTATGCTACAACATGAATGAACCCTAAAGACAGTACACTAAATGAAAGAAGCCAGATGCAGAAGGCCATATACTGTATGATTCCATGTATATAAGATACCCAGGACAGGCAAATCTAGAGAGACAGAAAGCGCATGGGTAGTTGGGAGGGAACAAGAAATGACTGCCTAATGGGCACAGCATTTCCTTTTGAGGTGATGAAGAAGTTCTGAAATTCAGTAGTGGTGATGGTTGCACAACATTTTGAATGCACTTAATGTCACTTCACTGTACACTTTTTAAAATGGTTAAAATAGTAGGGGCCGCCTGGGTGGCTCAGTCGGTTAAGTCTCTGACTCTTGATTTTAGTTCAGGTCATGATCTCAGTTTGTGAGATTTAACCCCAGGTCGGGCTCTATGCTGACAGTGTGGAGCCTGCTTGTGTTCTCTCTCTCTCTGCCCCTCCCCTGCTTGCTCTCTAATCTTGCTCTCAAAATAAATAAAAATAAATTTTAAAAACGGGTTAAGGGGCACCCGAGTGGCTCAGTTGGTTGGGTGTCTGACTTCGGCTCAGGTCATGATCTCGCAGTTTGGGAGTTCCGCCCCTGCATCCTGCTCTGTGATGACAGTGTGGAGCCTAGAGCCTGTTTTGGATTCTGTGCTTCCCTCTTTCTCTGCCCCTCCACTTCTCGCTCTCTGTCTCTCTCTTTCTCTCAAAAATAAATTATAAAATAAAATAAAACAAAATAAGACAAAATAAAACAAAATAAAAGGTTAAATAGTAAATTTTATGCTGTAAGTGTTTTGCCACAATAAAAAAAATTTAAACCACCTTTTGCTTACTTGATCGGAGGCTAAACATCAGGTCACCCCTTTGTCTCCTTGTCTCCCAGCTAAGCATCATCTAGTGGAACTGCTTCACCTCTCAGCCCCACATGTACAAAAAGAAGGTTTTCATGACAAATTCAACTGTGGAATCTGTAGGCACATGGCCCAGTGGTTTGCCAGTATGCCACCCAGCATAGTTGGCAAGCTGATTTAGCTCTATAATGGTTGCTACAAGCCCTCAGGTGACACCCGGGCAAAAGTACAGGAGAGAGTCCAACGGGCACAGGTGATGTGAGGGTGCCCTCTGGAAACCAAATCCCAAGAGGAAGCTGGCGGACACTCCTAAAGGCACAAAGCCAGTCTCCCCCGATGAAAGGCACCACTGCACTCCAATATACTTCCCTTTTGGGTTGTACAGTCTATCAGCAAAAATGCCTATTAGCTGTTGTGAGCTACTAAAAGAAGTAACTTTTTAGCAACCTTCTAGGAGATGAAGGGTTTCTTCTGGTAGGAAAAGGCAGCCAAAGAGAGCTTTCAAATGAATGGCTGAGCAGTTACAGTGGAAAACCTTTAGTCACGCACATTAGATCTTTTTTATGTATTCCACAAAAAACCCTTGAGGTCATGACTGCCAGTTTCTGTGCTCTTTTGGACCCCGTGCCCCTTGAGGGTTGGAAGGAGTTTCTCTCGAAAGCATCTGTCAGTTAGGTAGGTGCCTATTCTGTGCCTGGCCTTGTGCTAGGTGTCCTGAGAGATGAAGGCACGAAATCATAAGTCTCCAAGAGGCAGAAAATATGTCTGTCTTGTTCATCATTGTCTCCCCATGGCCTGAGCCCAGGTGCCTGTCACCTAGTAAGAGCAAATAAACATATGGGGAAGACAGGGAGGAAGGAAGGAATTACTACAAGGCAAGACCTAAAGCCTGCTTAACCGGCATGACAAAACACACGTGCTCCAAGGACTGCTGTCCCCCCAGGAGGTCACATGAGGATTCCATCAGAGCCCTAGTTCACCACATTCTTGGGGCTCCTCTCGAGGGACTACCTTCAGAGCCCCTGGCACATCCCACTAATTCTCCTCCCTGACAGCAAATCTTTGTCATTTGTGGGTTAATTTGCCTTTCTGAGGCAGCCCAGTGTGCATGGGCATGAGCAAAGATGCAATCGTCTGGGCAGGCCCATGAGCTGCATGCCCAAAGAAGCTCCCACGGTTGCTTGATGGTGCGCCTTCCAGTCATGTTTCCTCATAGGCCTTCATGTACGATAGGAACAAAGAGGGACATTCCTCTCCCTTGACTGTCCCCTGCCCCTCCAACAAATTTCAGTCCTTTATTCTTCTCCTTTCCACCAAAAAGTGGCCTCATCCCCGCAATCCCTCTCCTGGGGCCTGTACACACATGTTCATAGCAGCACTAGTCACAACAGCCAAAAGGTGGACACAACCCAAATGCCCAATGAAGGCATAAAGAAAATGGAGTAGATCCATACAATGGCACACCATTCAGCATCAAAAAGGAAGGAAGTACAGGGTGCCTGGGTGGCTCAGCTGGTTAAGCTTCTGACTCTTGATTTCAGCTCAGATCATGGTCTCACGGTTCATGGGTTCAAGCCCTGCATTGGGCTTCATGCTAACAACATGGAGCCTGCTTGGATTCTCTCTCTCTCCCCCTCTCTCTGCCCCTCGCCTGCTCGGGTTCTCTCTCTCTCTCTCTCTCTCTCTCTCTCTCTCTCTCTCTCTCTCTCTCTCTCTCGAGATAAATAAATTAACTTTAAGAAAAAGGAAGGAAGTACTGAACCATGCTACCACATGGATGGACCTTGAAAAACACGATGCCACATGAGAGAAGTCAGACACAAGAGGTCCCATGCTGTATCATTCCATTTATATGTAATATCCAGAATGGGCAGGACCATAGACAGAAAGTACATGGGTAGTTTGCCATGGGCTGGGAGGAGGGGAAATGGAGAGCAAATGCTTAATGGGTTTGGGGTTTCATTATGGGGGTGATGAAAAGGTTTTGGAACTAGATAGAGGCAGTGGTTGCACAACATTGTGACTACACTAAACGTCACTGAATTGTTCCTTTCTAAATGGCTGGTTTTAGGTTATGTGAATTTCGCCTCAATAAAAGAAAAATTTTAAGTACCCAAGGTAAGTGGTCACCCTGGCAATCTGAGTTTCTGTCTTTCTCAGGGTCCCATCACACCACTCCCCATGTCCTCCAACCAAGTCACTAGCCGAGGGACATGAAAGGAGAGAAAACAACAACAACAACAAGCAGTCTTCAACATGGGGTCATATGGCAGAGGTCTCTGGCAGGAAAAACAAAAACCTGTGATTCAGTGACCTTGGGTGGTAAACTGCTAACCCTTTCATCAGTGGAAGAAAAAGCAGTCCTGATCCTTCCTCAGATGCCCCAAAACCAAACTGCAGCAACTCCCCTCAGCCCCCACATTCTTTCTGACAGATGAAAACGAATCTGTTTTCCCTTGACTAGCCGGGGTATTATTCTTTTCTTCAAAGGGTCAAAGGCAAATCAGTCACATGCCTGCCTGTAATTTGGTCCAAGGAGGAGGTCTTTCAAAGGCTTCTGGGACAGTTTGCATGGCGTGGTGCCCCAAGCCCAAGGACGAGGGAGAAAGGGTTTGCTTTTTGACCTCCAGTACCCAGCGCTGTACCTGAAACCTAACAGGGCCTCAGTAAATGCATGGGTGGATGAACAGAAGAAGGGGTGCCACTGCATCCTTCATGATCTCTGGAGAAACAGGCCTCACTTTAAGCCAACTCAATATAGAAAAATACATATTTACAACCCAAATGAATTACCAGCATCTTCTGCTTTGCAAAAGGATTCACTACAGGATACTTGTAGTGATGTACTTAAAAAAGGGTTGATGCCCAGACTTTTCCAGAACAGGAGTCTTGCACAAAGAGAAGGGAGCTCCACACCAGGAGCAACACTGAGGCTCTCTCTCATCTTTTCCACCTGCAGGAGATGGAGCCCTTTGCACCCTACAGTGATTCACCTTCATTTTCTGCCCAGTGGGATCTCTACCAGGGGAGGGAGAAGACAATTAATCTACAGAGAGTCTTGTCAGGCAAATGCTTGGAGATGAAAAGCAAAAAGCTTTTTAAATGCCTCCACCCGACAAGCAAAGTTAAAAAAAAATCCAAAAGTCCACCCAAATGCATCCAGGTTTAGGGGCTGGGGAGGTGGGCATGAGCAAAATGTTTCCTATACTTCCAAGCCCATGGTGCTTCTTCCAGGCACTAGATCACCTTGTCCAATGGTTCTGTGACATCTGGTGGGGGTGGGGGGGCTGTGATTAATAAAAAAGAAATAGTTAGTTCAAGGAATTAAGCCCCTGATGATGGTTACACAATATTATGAATATACTAAGTGCCACTGAATCATTCACTTCCAAATGGTTGTATTAGGTGATTTTCACCTCAATTAAAAAAAAAAAACCTGAGTATTGTCTTCTCATCTCCCCAAAACAGCCTCTGGGCCCAAGTTCCCTCTCTCAGGAGCCCACTGACCCCTGCCAGTGCCTCCCTGGGGCGTAGGGCCAAGTGCTGCTAGCACTTTCCCAAACAGAGGGACAGAGATTTGCCTCTCAGCACACTTGGTATTTGTGTGGAAAAGAGGTAGCCCTGTTCTAATACTCTGTTCAGTTCTGGGCCCCCATTATGTAGCAGTAGCTCTATGCCTATGAGGTTGAGAAACAATGTCAAAATCTGAATGAAGGTGTTTGGCCTAGACAGGCTACAAAGTGTCAGAATTAAGAGAAGTCTTCTCTTGGGGTTCCTGGCTGTCCCGGTTGGTGGAGCATGCAACTCTTGATCTCGGGGTTGTGAGTTTGAGCCCCATGTTAGTTATAGAAATTATACATAAAAATAAAATCTTTATTAAAAAAAGTAAAGTTTTCTCTTGACTCTGCAACGTGAGCTGGCATTCAGGTTAGTTGAAGGAGACATCAAAAGGCTGGCTAGTAGCTGGGATTAGCTAACAGAAATGGGAAGAAGAGATAAAAATGTGTTTGTTTCTAAGTTTTTAGTTACTGAAAATGGTCTCAACATTTGAATTCCTTTGGGATTTTGGAGAAGGGGTCGGGGAAGAAAAGAGTTTGTCTGCTCACTAAGGTGGTCAGAGATGGCTTTATTTGGATCCAGAGGGTCCCAAGATGCTCTGGAGGGCAGTCTCTAGTGCAGAGAGGTCCTGGATTAAACCTCTTGGTCAGAGACAGAGCTTCATGCAGTGCTTTTATCATGTTGGGAAGTTCTGGATGTTCATCTGTGCCAGCTTCTCCTGGGAATCAGCTGGACTGCAGACATGTGTGTGTATAAGATAGTGCATGTGGCACATGATATTTAAGAAAGTGTCCTAAGCCCCCATGATGGTGCAGCCAAAGTGAACAAGAGTCATCACTGGCCTAGGACAAATGACTGAATGAGCAATACCAAACTGCTCTTCCCTTCCCGAACTATGGCCTGGGACAGCCCCAGAGCTGAGGGGAGAAAAAAGGCAGTCCTGCCCCCTAGCTAGAAGGGCTGGGTCCCACGGGGAGGCCTGAGGCCTATATGCAGTGACCAGTGACTGCAGGGTTTGGTTGGCTTGACTAGGGGCCTGATGAAGGACGGCTGAGCAGGAAGGAGTCAAGGCCTCTGTCCATGGCTTCCCATTGCTTCTCCCTTGGCTTTTATTAGTATCAAGGTGATACTTCCCACCTAGTCCTCCTTCCATGGGGACCTTTAGTTCACGTTCCTTTGTTTCTTCCTCCATCATCAGCTACCTAGTTAACCTTTGTACAATAAATAAATGATCTCCTTCCTGGTTGGGAGCCCAGAACTATATCTGGGGAGGTGGGGATTCAGGACTAACTAAGGCCACAGCCAGGGTGAGAGTGAGTGGCTTTGAGGAAACCCTTGGTCCTATGGGCTCCCAGTCTGAAAGGGGTTCAACAGTAAATAATGAAGCCTCCACAGAGGGTCAATGAGACAAATGTCAGCCACTCCCTCTGTCGGGCACTCTGGCAGTATGAGGAAGAAACTGCTAGAGCAAGGGCTGAGCTGTGATATCACTAAGGAGGTGGATTTCCTTCATTCAGAGGTCAGGTCTGAGGAGATTCCTAGTGAGCATGCCCACACTGGACTTCCCCCCTTCCCTCCTCCCTGCTGCCCAACTCGGTAGAGTTACCCAACTGCAGGCAAACAGTGGCTGTCCACTAATGAGAACATAAATACATGTTGGCTTGTGGCCCTAGTCATGGACCTGAGCACCAGACACTCTTCCAGAGGGGCCAGGTGACAGAGGAAGAAAAAGGTTCAGGAGGGGGTGCAGAGGGAACATCAGTTATCACAGGCAGGGGGTGTGAGAAATATAGCATCAGGAGGGGTCCTAAGGGTTCCACTGTGATTACCAACAAGGAGAAAGAGCAAGAACAAAAGCAAAATGCTAAGTGTCATTTCTTTGTAACTAACATTCTGTTCAAAACATGGGTCAACACACTTTGCCCCCAGTTTAATCTATCAGTCAGGCTGCTGCCTCACAAGGAGGCCTACCCCACATACCTAGCTAGGAAGTGGGTCCCTATGAGCTACCATGGCCCTGAAGAGGATGCATGCGATATGGATACTCATAGCATCGGAACAAGAGGAAGTAGACCTTTAGGCTTTTTAAAGTGCATAGAGATTTCTGAGACACTTCAAGGAAAGCCTGCAGAGGGCTAACGCCTCTCATGGGAGTTGAGATGGAGGGAGATGAAGAATACCTCCTCAGGAGTTTAGGAATTGGAGGCTATCCCCAAGGATGATGGCTTCAAGCCTGGGCTGTGCTTACCGCTGAGAAAGCGCTTCATGGTGTCGCTGCTGGCCAGCTTCATGGCTGTCTGTCCCGAGTAGGTGGCCAGTGTGGGGTCGGCCCCATACGACAGCAAGAGCC
The DNA here is from genome assembly GCA_028646485.1 of Cryptoprocta ferox. NCBI lineage: Eukaryota > Metazoa > Chordata > Mammalia > Carnivora > Eupleridae > Cryptoprocta > Cryptoprocta ferox. The sequence continues at coordinate 18,962,446 of CM053579.1, forward strand.
AGATGGTCTCCAGGTTGTCATTGACCACTGCATCATGAACTGGCCTGCAGAGGTGACACAGGGTGAGGACAACAGGGCCCAAGTGGGAGCTTAGGTGTCTAGGCCTCAGGCTACTTCATCAGGGGAAAATAAAATAAGATGATCCTAGGATAATGTGGGTAAGACTTAGAGCAGAGAAACCACCTCTGGCCTGCACCCCCCCATATCTCCCTACTTCCTTCTCCTCTCTCTACCTCTTTCTCCTCCCCCCATCCCGTTTCTCTCTCCAAGGTTCCCCCTACATTTTGGGACAGTCCTTAGGGTACCATGTAGCTCCACTGGTAGCTCTGGAGTTTGGAAGAGAACAGGGCCCCAGCCAAGGATAATCTTAAAGCAGATGCTGAGGGTATGGACAGAAAGATCTGGATGACCACCCTGGAGCAGGGATGAGCAGAGTGGCTCCACACACAAGGTGGCGACCAAGCAGAGCCTGCATCCTCTGACCCAAGTCCCCCTACTTGATATGCAGCTCATGTCTCAATGTTGCTCAGGAAGTAGGCCCTCTGATAGAGGGGAATGGGTACAATTTCTTTAAGATGCAGCAGGTATCTTTTTTTTCAAGTGTACAGACATCAAGTCAAGAATCAAATCTGGGATGTTACCCTAAGGTCAGCCTCCCAGTTCTTAGAGCCCAAGATGCTGCCTGAGATAGATGTGCCACCAGGAGGATTTGAGGGACACCTGACTGGTGTTCCTGGTAAAGCTGCATTTGATGGGATGATCCCTAGATGACCCCAACCTGCCCTTAGTCACCAATGTGGACAGGCCAGCCAGGAACTCATCCACCCCTGCCCTAAACTGCTTCCCTCTACAGTCTGCAGCCATCTTCCTGAAACACCTCCTGACAAGGCCTCTCTGTAACGTGTAGCCTGCTGTGAAGGTCCAGGCTACAGCAAGCTCCTCTGAGTGAGGGGCTGAGCTGAGGGTGGAGGTGGGGAGGCGGGGAGCGGCTTTCTTGCCTTGTGCCATCCTGTGCGCTGCAGTTCACATTGGCCCCGTGCTCTAGCAGGATGTTCAGGATGTCCGTCCAGCCCCTGGAGCAGGCCTCGTGCAGGGCCGTGTAGCCAGCGTTGTCGCGGTGATTCACATCTTCACTGTCTTTCTGGAGGCAGTAGAGAACAACATCCTGTAGGAACAGGGGGAGCGCCATGAGCAAAGAGAGGCCTAATTCTTTTTTTTTAATGTTTATTTATTTTTGAGAGAGAGAGAGAGAGAGAGAGAGAGAGAGAGAAAGAGCATGAGTGAGCATGAGTAGGGGAGGGGCAGAGAGAGAGGGAGACACAGAATCCAAAGCAGGCTCCAGGCTCTGAGCTGTCAGCATAGAGCCTGACATGGGGCTTGAACTCAGGACTGTGAGATCATGACCTGAGTGGAAGTCAGATGTTCAACCAACTGATCCACCCAGGTGCCCCAAGAAAGGTCTAATTCTTGACATCACTCCAGTTAGCTCTGAAGCTCTCCAAATGTCCAAAGAGTAAGTCTTATTCCAGGAACTAATGGACAAGTCTCAAAATCGTTTGCCACCAAAGTCAATCCTGAGGTCCATTCCCACAGCCTCAACTCTGGGCTATTTTCTTAGCAGCGGGGAGACATTTCTTATGACCAAGGATACTCACTCATCTGGGTGTGGGTTGTTGGGGTGAGGTCCTCAGAGAGGCTCACCTGTCCACCATGAGCTCGTACTCTCAGGCCTCAAGTCCCTAGTCTGGGGCTTTGCAAGATAGCACCAGACCACAGAAATGAGACATATGGTGGCAAGCACAGCCTCTGGTGGTGATTTGAGAACAAGGAAAGAAGAATTGGTTTAAGTACTATCCCTGGATGCTAGTTTTAATTATTTTAAGCACTAGTCCTGGATGTTTATGCTGGGGCATTCAGTTCTACCCTCCTCTCAAATCAGGATTGTTCCAAGTATAATCCAGCATGCTCATTCATTCACATAGTAATGATCAGTGTGCCTAGGCTACATGATAGGACCAGAGACAGGACTCCAGGACTGGAAGCATCCCAGCTGGTCTGGAATGAAGCTGGTGAATATGCTGAGGGAGAGGGGAGAAGCAGCCCCTCTTCTGAGGGGAAGAGGCAGGAAGCAGCTACCAGGGGCCTATCATCAGCCCTCTGTCAGGTCCTAGTGAGATGGTCCACCCAGGCATCCCAACTGACAGCTCACAGGCTGGCTGGCTAGGACAACTGAGTGAGTAAGTGAGTGAACATGAGAGTGAGCGTGTGCCTGTGTTGGAGGTGCTGTCTCTTGGATATAGGAACTATCAGGCTGCCCGTACCCAGGAGAGCGCAAGGCTGCCTACCCTCCTCACCAGTGCAGACGTTCGCCTCTTCTTTCAGGCCTCATATTCCTCCTCCCTCCTTCCCATGACAGGTTGCCCGGCCTGCTCCTGCCCCGCCCTGTTTGGTTCTCCTATGGTTTCCGATTTGCTAGTTTGGCCCCAGGTACAAGGTTAAACCTGAGGGCAGGGGTTGGTCATCTTCTTTCCTTAGATCTCCCTTGGCACCTATCCCAGCCCCCACACTAGGTGCTCAAGAAAGTTGGGCAGCTTGCCAGTGAGACGCTGTCAAGGCAGTTCCCCTGTGATGGCCAGCCCAGCTAGAAGTGCAGCTGTCTTTAAATGCATCAGTTGTAGGTATTTGAAGCCTTAAAAAAAATCAGGGTCTACTGTATAACCTAGCAGCTCTACCCTTAAGAGAAAATCCTGAGGAAACAATTGGTATGGTAGGCAAAGATACATGGTCAAGGAGTTCATATCAACACAAATGTCCAACAAAATTTAATTATGGCCACTGAGTCAGGCTTCCACCCTACCCTAGTATTGGGCATCAAAAAGACCTTGGAGAGAATTCAGGCTCATACAGATGAAGTAGTAAGTAAGGGACACATTGTTTCACATTGCTAAGCCTTAATATTCCCATATGTAGAACGGGGCTAATAAAACGGGGGTGAGATGAAATGATATGAAGCAATCAGAGCTCTTAATAGGACAAAACTGGTGCTCGATAAATGCCAGCTTCCTTTCCAATCCATAGGGAAGTAGTGTACGGTAGGGGAGCCCAACCCAGCCCCGCCCCCATACACTACTGCCTCTTCCTCTACTGGGGGCCGAAATGGGGGCAGCGGGAGAATGTGAAGAGTGAGTAGTGATCACCCCTGTTCCTCTCTGAGTGGGGTATCCAGCACAAAGGGAAATTCAAGACAATGTCAAAATCCTGTTTCTGGCCTAGGAATGTGTTGGATTATCGATATTGTGTTACCATTTCAATTATTTTCATTCCCAATTGATATTCAAATGAGCTTCCATTCCCACATACCATGCTGGCCAGCCCCAGAGGCCACCTGGGCAGTAGAAGGAGTCCAGTCAAGGTTGAAACCCCAAACAAAGCCCTGCCCAGGCCACAGAAAAGCCAATGGGGAGAAGCTTCTCAGAACATAGGTGCTCAGGCAGTGGCATCCTGCTGCCGGGGAGCTCCCTACCTTATAGCCAAGACGTGCTGCCCGCTGCAGGAGGGTCTCGCCCGCATTCTTGTTCACTATGAGCCGACGTGCCTCTGGGGGGATCTGCCGGGCTGTAGGTGACTCGGAGGCCTCCTCTGGGCCGGCACTTCGGGACTTAGAGGGTGTGCATGGTTCAGTGGGTTTCACTGGGGTGGGAGATTTGGGAGATCGAGTCTTCTGTTGGCTCCAACGACCTTTGCCCTGGAAAGCACAGATGCAGTTATATCAGCACAGGCCCCCACCGGTTCCTACCCAGTGAGCAGATGCTGAGGGGCTCAAATCCTCAACCACATAAACCAATGATAGACCAAGGGCCTGGAAATCAGAGATTGAGGGGATATCCCAGTTTCCTTCAAGCACTCTGCATGCACTCTTTACCTGCCTCAGTACCCCTTTGTTGAGGTTTTTACAAGTCCTACTTCTAAATAAGCAGAACCAAACTGAGATACAAGTCCTACTTCTAAATAAGCAGAACCAAACTGAGAGTAAAAAGAACTGGAGACTTCTTTGACTGAAGAAGCATGGTTGCTAACGCCTTCACTCTTATTGCAAAAACCTGCCTTCGAACCTTCCCCAGCCTCTTCTCACCTTCCTCCACCCCACATCCCGAGGTTGCATTCATGCCCAGGCTGGGTGGTGGAAAGCACTTGGGTGCAAGAGTCAGAGAGACCTTGGTTTGGGATCTTGCCTCTGCCACTCACTAGTCCCAAGAACTGCGTGAAAGGCCTTGCCTCTCTGAGCTTCCCTTTCTCCCTTGTGGGGGTCTTCAGATGGGGAGGAAATGTGTTCAAGGAACTGTACTCAAGGAACCAGACCTACAGAGCCTCATTTGCACCTGGACCTAAGTTGGATGATGAGATTCTAAACTGGGAGCTGATGCTGGGGTCCTTGGGTGGCTTAGTTGGTTCAGCATCTTGCTCTTTATCTCAGCTAAGGTCATGATCTCGCAGTTTGTGAGATCGAGCCCTACACTGGGCTCTTTGCTGACCACGTAGAGCCTGCTCAGAATTGTCTCTCCCTCTCTCCCTGCCCCTCCCCTGCTCTCTATCTATCTCTCAAAATAAATAAATTTAAAAAGCAGTTTAAACTGGGAGCTGATGTCATATTTGGACAAGACTTTGGGGGGCCTTGAGAGACCCACTTAGGCAACGTGGGTACACTTTGCATGTGGAAGGGACATTAATCACTGGGTGACCAGAGAGCAGACTTTGCCCTCATCGGATTCTAAGATGGCCCCTGATGATCCCTCCTGATGTTTGTGCTCATATGTAGCCCCCTCCTGCATTGGACTGGGCTGCCCTGTGTAGCCAATAGGAGATTGCAGAGATGATGGTGTGTGACTTCCAATGCTACTTCCTAAAAGACAAAATGTGGCTTTGGCCTTGCTCTCTTTTGGATTAGTTGTTCTGGGGGAAAGCAGCCACCATGTCATGAGGACTCTAGAAGTCCTTTGGAGAAGTCCACGGGACAAGGAAAAGAGGCCTCCTGCCAACAACCAGCATCAATTTGCCAGCCATGTGAGGGGGCCACCCTGGAAGCAGACCTTCCAGCCCCAGTCAAGACGTCAGGGTAATGGAGCCCTGGCCGACATCTTGACTACAACCTTGTGGGAGACCCCAAGCCAGGCCCAGCTAAGCTGCTCATGAATTCCTGACCCCCAGAAGCTGTGGGAGAGAATACGTTTATTGTTGTGTTGAGCTGCTAAGTTTTAGGGTAATCTCTTACACCACCAGAGATAACTAATACATGCCACTTAGCCAAATCTCTCAGAGCATTATCGAGGTCTCACTGAAGTCCTATGTCTTCTAAAACATAGAGTAGCCCTATGTCTTCTAAAACATTCTACAACACTCTAGCCTTCTTTCTCTGCACACCCAGAACACCTAGCCTGAAACAAATAATCTGGTGCCTAATGCTTGACTTTTAACTTCTTTCCACTGTTTCTTGGACAAGTCTGGCCTCCCTTGCTAGGTTTTAAGCTCCTTGGGGGCAGGATTCATATTGTTATCTTCTCTTTTGTTCCTTACAGCACTTAACTCATGGCTGGACACATGATCACAACAGACATTTGTTGACTTGATTCAAGCCAGCTATGTGCAGGGCCCTGGGTACACAGAAAAGTTGCCTAGAAAATCATGAAGCCAGGAAATGAATGGCAGCAGGGAAAAGACCAGAACCCAGGGCATTTGTTTTTTCCAGTAAATCCCGAGACAACCAGAGCTGCTATCCATCCCCAACCCAAAAGGGCAGGGAGGTACAGTCACTAGTGGGAAGGCACTGGCTATGAGTGTAGAGTGTTGCTCTATGGCCATGAGGGTAGAGGTATATAATGCCAATACTGAAGGATGCTGGGTAAAGTGCCTAGGTTTTTGCTAAGCCAAGCCAGGAGCCAAAGGGTGACTCTCCCTCTGGGGACAAGAGCTGCCAGAGACAAGGGAGGCTGCCTGAGAGGGGGAGGAACAAGAACAAATGGGGGCCCCCTCCCCTTCCCTGGCTCAGAGCCCCTGTGGGAAGAAGCCTTTGGCTAATGCCCCAGCTTTAGTGTTGCAGGCACGTCCCCTGCCCTCCCCCTGCCTTGCTTCTCACTACAAAGCACTATGCCATGGGGGTAACCAGAGCAGGTGGTGGTGACTGGGAGAGAAAGAAAGGCGGGAGGGAGAAAGGGAGGCCCCATAAAGGGACAAAACCTCTCTGGGAGGGACACTGCAGCAGACACTGCCAGGCAGAATAACCAGGCACAACTATCAGCGTGTGCTGCTGAACGTTAGACGGCTGGTCATCTTTGTGTGGGACAGGGCCATCTGTGTGTGTGGGGAGGAGCAGGGAAGAGGAGGGGGATGCCCACCTTTCACCAGAGCTGCTCTGGGTTGCAGTGTATCCCTGTCTGGCCGCCCTACCCTCTCCCCTGGTGTTTCCCGGGTACGGACTGAAGCTACCCATCCACAGGGTAGAGGCATATGGAGAGAGCCGCAGCAGTCAGGCCTGCTTCATGTCCCAACTCTGTCACTCATGACCACTGAGTCACCTCCTGAAAGTCCCTTAACCTCCCTGAGCCTTGGTGTCCTCACCATAAAATGAGGACAACAGTGTGTACCTCTAACAGCTGCTGTGGGAATTAAGAACAACCATGTGAATGGAAGCACTCAGCACAGACCAGACTTCTTTATTCCTTCTCCCACCCCAACCCCTCTCCTCTGGGGGTCTGAGGGAATGGTCACTGCTATTTTGCCACTCCATGCCTCTGTCCTCTTATCCCTGCCTTGACCTGAAGCTTGAGGATGTACACCAACCTCAAAGAGCACTTTCCAGTTAGTTGTCAAAGCCTTTTATTCCGTTGCCTCCTTTGTTCCCCCAAGCACCCTTGTGAGATGGAAGGGACATGTGGTATCATCTTCATTTTTAAAGATGCGGAAATAGGCTGGAACCAGACAAGGGGGACGGGGAAAGGAGGGGGAGACAAGCCCCTGGGTCCCTTGCCGTTTGCCAGTGCCACTCAGGGATCCCTGCTCTGGAGCTGGAAAGAGCTGGTAAAGTTACAACCACCAAACAAGCCCAATATGACTCGTGTTTTAATTGCCAATGACAAATACATATTATGGGTATACATTTGAACCTGGACTTTCACTTCTCTCAAATGTAAAGCTCACCGAGGACTGAGGACCACATGATTTTTCTTCAAATGGTACAATGTGGAACTCAAAACCAATGTTGTGAACATCAGACCAAAACAAGATGTCAACTATGAACAGGGGTTCTAGAATGCTGGCCTGGCTACTAATTGGTGAGTGGACAAGAAGCAAAGCAACTGGGGAGTTGGGTGTGGGGAAGGGCAGCTAGAGCTCCTTCAGCCAAACCCTCAAGCAACTTTGTCTGGACATCAACATCCTTGCTTCTACAAGTTGTTTTCTACCTTGATTCATTCAGAAAGCTCTCTGATTAGTTTCAAGTGAGTTAAGCCCAGACAAAAGCTTCTTGATTGGATATTAACAAGCTATTCAGGCTAACATCCTGCCATATTCTTCAACTCTTCCTTAACTCAAAGGAGATCCAAGGATTGCTGAAGAAAAGCCATCATGAGCCAAACCTGAGAGTTTGCAGATTCTTACTGTTAGCTATAACTTTAGTTTCCATTTTTCAAATACAACCCCCAAGTTTTCTAGGACTAGTTCAAAATACTGGAATAAATATGGGTTAATTGGGTCCTTTCCATCCACTCACTCACTCAGAGGACCATTCATCAAGGAGCTTGTGGAAAGCCTGAGGCCCTGGCCTGCCCCCCTCACCCCAACTCCCCTAGCTGGCAAAGTACCTTTGCCTCTTCTGACACATTCGCCATGTGCTTGGTCTTGCACTTTCGTTTTCCTGATGGCTTTTCTGAACTTTCAAGGCAGGCTGGCTCCTCCAGGTTATTCGGGAGGAAACCATTTGGTGAATCCGAGATCCCCTGGGCTTTGCTGGGCAAAAGAAGGTTCCTGTTTCTGAGGCGGTGCTCCGAACTTTGGGAGGAAGTCTTCTGCTTACGGGCCTTTAAATCTGAAGGCAAGAAACAGGAAAGAATGGATGTCAGGGAAATGGACTACAGAAAACCAATGCCTTCCTCTAAGATGAATCAGAGGCTTTGGGGATTAGAATCTCAGTGCAAAGTTGTATAACTATCAGCTACCAGTACCTGATAGTGCGGTGCGGATGATTCCACTAAATGCTTCTCAAACAGACACCATACTTCAACATCAAAGTCCCTCCCCTCCAAGCAGATGACGACTCCCAGCCCTGCCAGCAGGGGGCAGCCCATCTGGCTGTGCCCAAGATGAGAGTAATTTTAAAAGGATTTCCCCATAGCCCAGGGCAAGTCACAACTTTCTTTTCAGCTTTTCCCCCATCCACTTTGTCTCTTTCTCCATTCCATTATGAAAGCAAATTTAGCGGCTCTGCTTCACCAAAGTATGAAGCACACCGGGGTAGGGAGTAAACGGAGACTTCTTCCTTCATAGCCTCAGCTCACCCACCTGATGGCCAGGTTGGTCATTCTCTGAGAACACAAAGATCAAAGCCACAGAAACTCCCTGAAACCATAAGGTGCCATGGGCCTACTTAGCTGGTGGGCAGTCGCAAAAGCCTGCTGCATTCCCTGGCTGGAAATCAAGTCACTGTAATGCGCTGGGCGGCATCTCTAATTCTAGCCACAGCTCACTAGATAAAGTACTTTCTAGCTTCAAGAAGTGTTGTGGGGTGCCTGGGTGGCTCAGCCAGTCAAGTGTCCAACTTACACTCAGGTCATAATCTTGCAGTTCATGAGTTCGAGCCCCACATCGGGCTTTCTGCTCTCAGTGCAGAGCCCACTTCAGATCCTCTGTCTCTCTGTCTCTCGGCCCCTCTCCTACTCAGTCTTTCTCCCCCTCTTTCAAAGATGAATAAACATTAAAAAAAAAAGGTGGTTGTGATTTTGACAGTTCTTTCCAGATCCAGAGCACCGATCCCGGAGAGGCACTGGGAACTTCATTGCCAACAGACTCACCCTACAGACCCTACAAGTCTGTCCTAATGCCCATGTATAGGGGGGATAGAGTGGGTCTACCCATATCTCTTAACTAATATTAATGTTATGTGGCTTGACCACTAGCTGTGTAATTGACTGGAGGCAACTCACAATCTCCCAGAGCCTCAGTTTCTATGTCCAAATATATTCCACATCAGAGGACTGGTGGGAGAATTAGATGAAGTATCATACACGAAACTCCTTTAAAAGGCATTATAAAGAATGAGGTGTCCTTATCATATTATTTCAATGCAAGCTCTTTAGGGAGGGCCATGCCCATGTGTTCTTTATTTCCCCCACAGGACTGATCGCCATGCCCAGTACAGGGCAGAAGATCAGTACGTCTGGAAACGAATAGCTGCAGCCTCAGTTTCTCCAATTTATGAAACAAAGGGGGTTGAGCAAGATCCAAGAGTTCTTAACTCACCTTCCTTGACCTTGGAATGTTCTCTCACATGTGACATTACTAAGGGCAAATCCAGATGTGGAAGCCATCACTAGAGTATAAGGAACTGGCTACAGGTTATGCACAGCTCTTAGAAGGCCAGCTATCATACTACCCCTTTCTCCCAACTAGACCCGACCCACCAGTGGGTCCCCACACCTATCCATGAACTGTAGTGTTAGATGGCTTCTAACGGCAATTCCAAACAAAACACTCTAAACCAGGGCTTTTGATGCAACAAGCCCGGGCTGAGGCAAAAGAGGAAGGAATAAAATGGTGCCTTATGAGGGAGGACCTCAGGAAACATGGGGAAGCTGTATTACAGCATTCACTGCCACAGGAAAGCAGCAGCCCCTTAACCCATTTACCCGGGGCAGAGAGGGCTCTGGAGCTTATTCAATTGTAGTGGACCAAGAACTTCACAGTAGCAAGAAAGAAACAGAGTGGAAGTAGCAGGTGTGTGAGTGGAAGTGGCTCTTCCTATCCCCTCTGTAGGTCAAGATGGGAGATACCCAAGTCCAGAACAAAAGGGAAGGTCATGACACTCAGACAGAAGTAAGGTGACCTGTCTAGTTTGGCCTCTCCCTGACTCCCTGAAGTCAACCTGAAAGATAGGTAGTACTAGGAGGGATCAGAACTTTCTGGAGAAGAGACATTTGCCAGGCAATCCCTTCCTGAAGAGGTCACCATTGGATCTGGAGGAAGGTAACCAAACTGTATGCCAAAGCCAAGAGCCTTGATTCAACACCCTTACACACGCACACATGGAAGGAGAATGACCTATGTTCCAACAACTAAAGCTTCCCCCAAATCAAATAAGACGTGTTGCTAAGTGGTGTTTTCCATACTCCTGGAGGTGTTTAACTAAAGGCTATTGTCAACAGTGCTATAGAGATCTCTGCTTTGGGTGGAAAACAGGACCAGGTCGCCTCGAAGGTCCTTCTGATTCCAAAGCCAGTAGGTTCCATAAAGTACCCAATCTTCTAGGAAACCAGCTCTCATTAGAAAAGACTGGGTGATACTAAAGCTCTTCTTCGTCCTAACACAAACGGCTGAGACCAACGGCTTGACACCTCTTTCTTGACCAGTCAATCCCTTACGGCTCTGGCAGGAAAAAGGGAAAATTATCCCCACTCTCTCACACAGTTGAGGAAAATTAGCTCAGTTTCTCTCTGAAGTGTAGAGATGGCACCAGCTCTAACAGAGCCGGAAATGATGGCTGGCCTCCTTTGCATTGCAGTAAACCCAGAATCTACTGCCTCGTCAAAATGCAGGTATTCAGTGCTCACTAACAGGGAGACTGTAGATGTTTCCCAGTGGGTCAGGATAAATACCTTATCAGAGACAATCAGTTGTTGCTTTAAGGGCAGAAGTCAGAGAAAGACAGTGAGACGGACATGTTCTTATGGAACCCAGAGATACACTTCTTGCTCATCTGGAAATCCACTACAGAAATGGGCCCACCCCCCACCCCCACCCCCCATCAAAAAAAAAAAAAGAAAGAAAGAAAGA
>CM053579.1:18973982-19090301 GCA_028646485.1 Cryptoprocta ferox
CTGTTAAGTTGAGGAAACTTTGTACTTCTTTTTAGTGAAGGGGCTGAAGGTATCCCAGGAAAGGCAGCCAATGAATGCCTCTTTCTTCTTGAACCCAGGATTCTAGGAGGGAGAATCCAGCCTCCCAAGACCCAGCTCCCTCAAGTCAACCAAGGAACTCCCTGGTATTGACTTGTCTCATGCCAAGGATGCCACTGTGGCCTTGCCCACAGGTTCAGACTTTTACACGAAATTGGAGGGCTTGGGCCTTCATGCCCTCCGCTCACCTGCAGGTCAGTCCAAAGTCATTCAATCTCAACCCCAAGCCAAAACTGGGGACTGGAGTTGAGTGACCACCTCTGGCAGCTGGAGCTCACAGCACCAGGTTTCTAGGGGTGCAGAGGCTTTTGGCTGGCGAAGAGAAGGCAGAAGTGGAAATACCCAGGATGCCCGAGGGTCCCCAGAAGCCAAAGTCACTGTGGTTTGGGGACGAGTGACAGCAGCTCACTGGGGTAGCAGCCCTCAGCCAGCCTTACCTGCTCTCCCTTTCCGCCGCTGCTCTTCTTCTTGCTCTGTCAGGTACTCCCCAGTCTGATATTTTCGGCTCTTCTGTCGTCTCCGCTTCTTCCTCTTCACCAGGCCTTCCTCCTCATCTTCCTCCTCCTCCTCATTGGTGTCCCACATTTGCCGGGCAGCCTCTGTCCTCCAGGGCATTTCTCGGGCTCGCCACAGGTGCCGGCGGCCCTGGCTCAGGAGAGTCTTGTCCTGGGCATGGTGGCTGCGATACTGGGTGTCCCGTTGGGTCTTTCTCACCTTTCGACGCTTAGCTGGGGTGGGGGTCACATCTTCTTCCTCCTCTGTGGGGAAGACTTCCTGGCTTCCCATGTCACTGTCTGCCATACCAGCAAAGGAGCTACAGATGCTTCCTGTGGATGGGATGTACAGAGGACGGTCAGGTACCTCTTCAAAGGACAAAGAGTATGGTGTCGAAGCAAGTGCCCTGGATTAGAAGCTTGAAGGTCTGAGTTCAAGTTCAGGCTCTGCCAGTTATTAGCTGTGTGCTCTGGGAAAGTTCCTTCACTTCTGTTTTCTCCTCTATAAAACGGGGACACTGTTCTCTGCCTTACTGGCCTCAAAGGACTGTTTTGAGGCTCAAATGAGATAATTCGCCCATAAGCACTTCACAGAGTCCAATATACCACACAAATATCCAGTATCCAAAACACATGCCTTTCCTCATCCATGTTGCTGTGACTTTAATTCATTGCACAAACTCTCACTTAGTGCTTACAAGGCACCAAGCATTATGTGAGGAGCAGGAGGGGGCCACAGGTCCCTGCTCTTTAGGAAATTAGGGTTCAGTAGTGGGTAAGGGAGGACAGATGGGCATGGCACCCCTGCCCCTACCTGCTATGTGACCACCAATCTCTTTGACAGAGCCACCCTGGACAAGCAGAATCATCATAAAAGAAGAGTCTCAGGAAAAGCAAAGCAAGGAGTCCCTTTCCTGTGACACAGCCTGGGTTAGTCCCTCCCAGATACTCTGCCAGGCCCTCTTCCCTTACACTGACCCCACCTCCTATTGAGTGGCTAAGACTCCTGGGGTGGAGCTCTCTCCCTGCCCCCATCCTCTGCATCGGTTCTCACCACTGTGCAGGCACGTCCTCCTCCTCCCAGACCACCCCAGCATGAAGGTACCTTTCCGGCCCTCCCCCACCCCCTTGTTGAGAAGCCATTTTCATCCCAACTCCTTCCTTCAACTCCACTAACAACAAAAGTACAACCCTAAATTGGCCTGGTTTTAGCACAACAGCAGATCTGACAGTCTTCTTCAGAAGGAACTCTGAGACACCACCATCTTTCTCCCCCACCCCCTTGTTGAGAAGCCATTTTCATCCCAACTCCTTCCTTCAACTCCACTAACAACAAAAGTACAACCCTAAATTGGCCTGGTTTTAGCACAACAGCAGATCTGACAGTCTTCTTCAGAAGGAACTCTGAGACACCACCATCTTTCTCCCAAGGACTCGCTATTAACTTGACAATCCCCAAACACAAGTGAGGTCAGTAGAAGAAAGAAATGGTTCAGACAAAGAGAGCATCCCTTAACCAAAGCTTCAAGTCAGTCAGACTGCTCAAAGACAGCAAATATCCAGCAAATTTTCCATATACAGACCAGGCGGGGAACAAAGTGTTCTGGTTAATCTAATATTCTGGTTAATACGGAATCACCATAGAGATCACATAGGGATCACCAATTTCCAAAGAATCAAATACAGTACAATGTGTTTAACAGTAAAACGGGACTGGGCATAATGTAATCACTTTTTGATGATTCAGAAGACACTTCAGGATTTTGCGAAGCCTCCAGGCCATCATTATGAGCCCCAATTATCACTGCATTCTCCATGTGCTGAGTGCCAGTTAATAGAATGTCAGATAGATGAGTTTACACTGTGCCCTGCTTCCCCATTCTATCCACTTTGCATGGAAATATGGGTGAACCGGGGCAACCACTTCCAGGGCTACGAACGAACATGGAGGCTAGCAGACAATAGTGGTAGCTGGAAACAGCTATATTCTTTTAGACACTGAATACAAATTCAGGGGACCAAATGTGATTCTACTGGCCCTGATAACTCAATGACCATTTCCAATTTTGTTGACGCCTGTCACATAGGGCAATAAGCCCAAAGGTTATATGCCCATGCCTGAGACTGGCTCCAATAATCATGAGAGGCCCAAGCGTGGAGTGGGTCAATTTTCCTGAGTGGCACAGGCCTTTCCTCTTTCCACCATCGGCTGCCAACAAGAGATGTCAAATCCCTGTTTGGAAAAGCTAAGCAAACGGCCCTAAAATTGTGGGCAATGCTCCCTCTCCCCACCCTTGGCTCTCTTGTCCCTGCAAGGAGCAGGGCACCTTAGCACAGTGAACCAGATTCCCAACTCTCCACCTGGACTAGTGGTGAAACTGCTCCACCAGATTTCTACCTCTCTTTGCAGAGAAGTGCCAAGATGGGCCATGCCTTCACACTCACTCACCAGACTGACTGCGTGTCCGCGTGCTCAGAACCACAGGGATGAAGTCACGGAAACTGCTCTTTGCTTTCTTCTCCAAGGAACCTGAGTGATGTGTGGTTGCAGGGCAGAAGGTAGAAATATCACAATCAGAGTCAAAGGACCGAAAGTACCCTGAGGGGCTCAGATGGAAAAATCAAGGGGGGGTCTTGTGTTTTCCCCAGGTCGCATTTGTTAGCTCTCCTTATGCTATCACCTACATGCATCTCTTACAGAAGGAGCACTTTCTGGTGGTTTCTGAAAACTGGGAGTTGAGTCATTTTTGCTGACACCAAAAAAGGCTGTGTACAGAACTGATTCGCCAGCATGCCAGAAAGTTGAAGGCCTGGCTACCTGCATGGCTACAGGGCTGCTGCACCTCCACGAAGTTATAAGTGAGCTGGAGCAGGTCCCAGAGAAGGGCAACCTCAACGGATCTTAGAGGACCGAGCGAAGCAGGAAGATGGGAGCAGGGAGCAGTGGACAAGGGAACACTCCTATATAAGAACAGACTAGGAAGAGGCAAGTCATGTCAGACAGGCAAGGCCATGAAAACAGGCTACTGTCTGTGGTGTTACTTGGGCAGCTCTCTCTGATGAGGGCACCAAGGAACTAGGAGTAGCAGAGCGTACAGGTCAAGTACATACTTCCCTACTCCAAACTTACTGTGTGTCCCTAAGTAAAGGGTTTAGGATTTCCCTTCTGGCTAGTTAGCTAGGTATTAATTTTTAAATTTTTATAATGGGAGTTTTCAAATATACCAAAGGTATACAAAAAGGTGTAATGAATCTCCTCCCTGCTGTTTCGGTCTCAATCTTCATGAACCCTGTTTCTTCTCTGACCCTAGATCATTACAGGGTCATTACCACTGCAGGGTAATGGGTTGGCTACTCTGTTGTAGGACTGACTTTTGTCTGTCTGCAAACCACCTTCTTTGATCCTCAGAGTGTACCTTATTCTAGTGACCAGGAGGAAGAGAATAAGCCCCTTCTCCCTTTACCCTTGCCTCTGATTTCAGAGGTGTAAATTACATCTCCCTTCCAAAGCGAGGGAGTCTTTCCCTGGACTTTTCTGGGTAGTCCCGAGCCATCCACCCCTAACCACTGACCTGCCCCCAGGGAGCCCTCTGCAGCTCGGCCCAGGGGGGCCAGGACCTGTGGAGCCTACCTTCCTCGTGGCCATCAGCTCGTTTTCCTGGAGACTGGGAATCCGGCTTTGTTGGTTTCCGGTGCTTGTGCTTTACCCTGACTCTATTGTGCTCTTTTCCTGAATCTGAAGCCCCCCTGGGGCTCTTCTTGGTGGGTTCCTGGGGGTCACTAGGCGGCTTCCGGCACTGTGGAAAGGCAGAGAGAGTCAGGTCTGAGGTCAGTGTTGCTTCTTAGAAAGAAAGCTTTCCCAATGGGAAGTCCTGTGCCCCACTGGACACATGGACATGAGCTGCCCAGGTAGGAGCCAGGGGAAGGAGCAGCCTGCTGCGTTCCACAGAGAGCTACAGAGGCTTTTCTGGACTGAATCCAGTGCCCTAGCTAATCCCTATAGATATCCACACCCCATCGTATTTACAGGTGTACAGAGTCTGCATTCATAAGCAGGGTGAACACCCGAAGTCAGTTTCAAATGTGCAAAAAAGTGAGGCCCATGCAAACAGCAATAGAGATGGGCAGAAAACAAACATGCCTCCTCGGCAAGATGGGTGACTGACTACATTGGTCAAATAACTTCACTGCGAATGGTACTATCACCAACAACTGAAAACAATTTTTAGTCCAGGACAACTCAAGAAAAATGGTCTATTTCCATGTGTAAATTAATACCAGAAAATAGATTCAATGAAGGTGAGAAGAAAGGCATGACAAAGGAGCAATTCAAATCTCTCCATACTTATGAAAGACAATGAAAAGGCCGAGGCATTATTAATAATGTAACTTTACACTCCGCAGCACTGTCAACATCTCAAAATGTTCTCTTCTCTGTTATTTGATCTGATTTTCCAGACAACCCCAAAAGGAAAAGCTAATATCATCCCCATTGAACTGACAAGGAAACTGAGGCTCCAAGACAAAGATGTTACACAAATTTGTCCAGGGCAACACACAGCCCAAGGTGTGACTGCCACTTACCAGGCAAATCTACAAATTAGCTCATTTGTACGTAAAGAGAGAAAGTGATGGAACTGGGACTGGGGCCCAGGGCTCCTGGCTCCCACCTGGGCCACTCCACAGCAGCTCTTGCTCTTCTCCTTTCCTGCTCATGTCCTCCACTGTTTCTGCTCAGCCCACTCTCTCAGATAGGCACAATGGCCATATGCTTACACAGTGCAAGGACTCTCTCAGCCTAACAACTGCATATCCTCACAAGCTTCGAAGTCTCTCCATGCCACCAAACAAGAAATAGGGCAAGGTAGGGATTTCCAGTATTCTAGCATCCAGGGAATGCAGAATAAGCAAAACATTTTAACAATGAAAGCAGGCCCTAGCAAGAAAGGAAGAGTTGTTTTTCCCTTAAGCAGACTCACATGCCACCTTCTAAAAGGTTATTACTATCTAGCTCCAGCTACAGGGGTGGCAGATGTCTTATCAACGGAACATTTTCTGGGGTGTTGGGTGGGGGTGTCTCAATTCTCCAGGGTCAGGGAGTCACCATTCCCCATCAAATTCCAGGGACTCCTACTATCCTGTGAACTACTCCTGCTTCTTATTCACAGAGGGCTGAGCTAAAAATTCAAGTTTCAGTTTCCACCTTTTGCTTGCTGCTAGTTCCTACACACCAAAGTGTTAGGACAAAGAAAAAACTGGGGAGGAAAGAGAAAGATGGGGAACTCTTGGCTTAAAATCGCACCTTCAGGAATGGCCAGAGAAAGACCACTTTAAGTCAAGGGGAATAAAGTTAAATGTATTAAAATCTGAACATGTCCTATTTATTTCTGAATATCATTTTTAGCTGGCTCTTTCAAGTTCAGATCATTAACTTTTATTCCCTAAGACAGACAAAAACAAGTAAAACAGAACATCTAGAAGGGATTTCTGTCTGTAAGTTCTGCGAGGGCAGCACTGAGAGTAAAAATATACTGGATGCTCCAACTTAGGCAAAAAGTTGGGTGGATGGGGAGACCATGTAAGATGAATGTTAACAGAGTTTTGAAAGGTTTTCCAAAGAATTTTCCAAAGGATGAGAAGACAATAAAATATACCTAGCACCAGATGAAGCATAACTCTTCCTTTGCTGATAATTCAGTCAGTCCTTCAGAATTCCATGAGGCCTTGGGGCAGGTGGTATAGGAGACAGGAGACTATTCTGATTCTTGGCCATACCCTGACAGGGGCTGTTTTGAATGAAGCCCTGATCTTACTTTGCTTATCAACAGTTTCTTTCTCAGGAAAATGGAAGACAAGAAAATAAAGATCTGAGTTATTTATTCTCCCCTCAAAATGGACATTTAGTAAATCATTATAGGAAGCTACTAAGGGCTGCTGCAAGGCCCCTGATCTTGTAACTTTATTCTCTGACCTGGGTATCTGTCAGTGGGCCCAATGAACTGTTCATCTAACATAGTAAGGGGCAGTGCCAGCCTGTCATCACATCTCCTGCAAGACATAAGCTCCATGAGAGCAGGGACTATGTCTATTGTGTTGGCAATACTAACAATAACAACAGCATCCACAAACACTTAGTGAACACTTACTTACTATGTGCCAGGCACTGTTCTAAGCATTCATATATGTCACCTCATTTACCCTTTTTTAAACAATGTTATTGACAGGTAATTTATTCAGATATACCATACAATTCATTTGATTAAGTTTACAATTCAATGGTTTTTAGTAGTCACAGAGTCGTAGAACTATCATCTAATTCCAGAGCTTTTTCATTACCCCAAATGGAAACCCCATACCCATCTCCCTGTCTCCTCCAACCTTAGGCAACCACTATTCTACTTTCTGTCCCTATCAATTTGTTTATTATGGATATTTCAGAACATCATCTCATTTAATCTTTATACAGCCCCATGAGGAGGTACTATTATTGTCTCATTGTACAGATGAAGAAACTGAGGGCCAGAGAGATTAAGTCATTTGACCAAAACCACACAGTTAGGGAAAAGTAGGACCAGGATTTAAACTCTGGCACTGTGCCTGGCTCTAGAAAGTATACTCCTCACCAAAACACTGTACTGCCTTCCTGAAAATGTATCTCACTGCCTGGGAGGGAGTGGCATGTAGCAAACAGTCAACAAATACTTGCCAATGGTTAGTGAAACAGTTATACATAAGGAGAGAAGATAGTGTGGCAAAGCTGAAGATGAACATGAACTTTGGAGCCAATGACTGGAGTTTGAGTTCTAGCTCCGCCACTTAGTAGCTGTGTCACTTTGAGTAACTTACCCATTCAGTCTGTTTCCTTCATTTTCCTGTCTGTAAATTGGGTATAGCTTTCACCTCATAGGGTTATTGTAAGGATTAAGTTAGATGACATTTGTAGAAACCATTTGGTATATTTTATATATATATATACACACACACACACACACACACACACACATATATACACATATATATTCATATACATATATACATATATATTCATATATATACATATATATCAATAATAAATATAATGACAAGAATTACTTTTTTAAATAATATTTTTAAATATTTTAATGTTTATTTATTTTTGAGAGAGAGAGAGACAGACAGACAGACAGGGTTTGAGTGGGGGAGGGGCAGAGAGGGAGACACAGAACCTGAAGGACACTCCAGGCTCTTGGAGTGTCAGCACAGAGCCCAACGCAGGGCTGGAACTCATGAGCCGTGAGATCACGACCTGAGCCGAAGTTGGCCGTTTAACAGACTGAGCCACCCAAGTGCCCCTACTGTTCTTTTTTTTAAGTTTATTTATTTATTTGGGGAGGGCATGCAAGCTCACGCGCACGAGTAGGGGAGGGGCAGAGAAAAAGGGAGAGGAAGAATCCCAAGCAGGATCTGCGCTGTCAGCATGGAGCCCGACATGGGCCTCAATCTCATGAACTGTTAAGATCATGACCTGAGCTGAAATCAAGAGTCAGACGCTTAACCAACTAAGCCACCCAGGTGCCCCTGAATTATTATTCTTATTACTACCAAGGACTAATCACAGCTACCTGAGTAAATGTTATACATATGCTCTACTATGTCATGACCTGTGTTCCTACTTGGCATGTCTGCCATACAGAGGTAGTTGTGAGGTCACTGAGAAAACCCACCCAAGCCATCCCTGGGGTTCTTAATTCAGAGCCCATGGGCTGGCTTTGTGGAGAGGGTGGGTCCAAGAACTCCTTGAAATTATTGGCAAAATTCTGAGGTCATGTTTCTGTGGACAGGGTCTTACCAGCTCCTCATAATGCTTTACAGTCCAAAAAAAGACTAAGAGTTTCTGCCACAAACCCAAATTCATGGCACTCTGGCTAGATATCTGTTCATTAGTGCATATCAACATTCAATTTGAAGGCTTCTTAACATAACTTGAAATCTCTCCTTATTTTTTAAAAAAGTTTATTTATTTAAATAATCTGTATATCCAATGTGGGGCTCGAACTCCAGACCCCAAGATCAAGAGTCACATGGTCTTCTGACTGAGGCAGCCAGGCACCCCTAAATTGCTCCATATTTTTGAGAAGCCCTATCTTCAATTGCTTCAAGAGTTTCCTTGGATCACTAGCAGCCTTTGGATTCCCTCTGGAGGATCGCTGGATTGAAACTGAATCATCTTGGCCCATCTTTTTGCCTAGAACCTTGCCACCATTAAGAACCCAGATGCAGGCACCCATCTGCCTTACAAAACCACATTCGCAATGGGCTGAAACCTGAAGCTGCCCCTCCCACCAAGCACTGGGTGGGTAGGAAACTGGTAAATGAGCCCATAAGCAGAATTGGCTCCAGCACCACAAAACTCCCAGCCTATCCTGAGCAGGCACCCCCAGCAGTGCAGAGAATAACCCTGTCCAAGGCCCCTTCCCTCCCCTTGAGAATCCTAAGTTCTGGAGGCCAGCAGTCATCTCAAAAAAGGAAAAGGAAGAATGGTTATGTGGGGGAGAGCCTGTTATCAATTGATTTCCCTCATCAATCCCACCCTCATGTGGGACAATGGCTTCCGTGGCCTCAGGGACCAAATCATTTCCCACATCCTATAAAATACAAGCCAGCCCCTCCTGACGCTAAAAGACCATACATGGAAAATGTGGCTTAGAAAGGGGATAGAGGTCATTATCACTTTACACAAGCTTCCAATCAGTTCAGTTCACAGAGCTACTCAAGAATATCACCATGGGAGGCTGACATCTGCAGGACAAAGCAGACCTCTCTGGTCTCCCGGCCCTGCCCTCGACCTCAGCCCAGCACTCACCTTGGGTCCATGGGAACTCCGGACTATGACCTTGGTTTGTGGCTGCTGCTCCTCAGCATCCTTCTCTTTGCCAAACTTCATCTTCTTGGGCGGCAGAGATTCAGTCGTCCCATCGGTCACCACAGAGTCTGGCTGCCACTTGTTCTTGCAGGCAAAAGCACCCATGCTTTCCTGTTTCACTCGAGCCTGCCCGGTCTTATTCCGAACTTCAGCTTGGCCCCTCTGGGGAGCTGCTGGGAGGCCGTCGGCACGGAAGCAGGTGGCTAAATTGAAGACAACATCACCGTCCACCTTCTCCATTTTCACCCGCCCCAGGTCCACCTGGCTTCCAAGCTGTGAAAGCTCTGTGCCGGAGCCCCTCTTGCTGCTTGGGACCACATCCAAGATGAGCTCCTTGGGGCGGCTGTCGTGAGGTAGCAAAGGCAGCTCGGGCATCTTGTGCAGGTTCTGGGGGGTGGCCAGGACAAGCTCGTGGGACATATAGGTGGCCAGCACTTGGTTTTTAGGCTTCGTGTCTCCTGCCAGCTTCAGACCACAAGCTCCCTGGGGACCTTCCACCTTAGGAGTGCTGTCAGGGCAGAGGTGGCTCTCTGATTCCTCAGGCCCCTGATTCACTTTTATGTCCCCACTGCTAGGCTGGACAGACAGTGCCAAGGTCCCTGTCTGAGGGCTAAGAGTCAGGAGGACAGGGTTGACTTGTTCTTCATAAGGCTTGGCAGCAATCCGGCAAGTTTTGTTCTTTGTGCCAGTGTCCTGCTCTGGAGCAAAGGGGCCCCCAGGCCGTGGCTGCCCCTCCGGAAGTCCATGCACAGCTTCACTGGGGCCAAGAGATGGCACACCAGAAAACTCAGAAACAACGCTGGTGGGCCTGATGGGCACCCCCTGACTGGGGGTCAGCTGCCCAGCACTGGAAATGCCAATGGAAAGCAGAGACGTTTGGTGGTATGGTGACCAGCCAACAGGCAAGACCTGGGTGCTGGTGGGTTTCCCATTAACTGAACACCGTGGGTAAATATTTGCTGGCCCCATGGGCTTCCACAGAGAGAGCTCCTTGGTTTGGCACCCTGGCAGCCCGGGGGCAATGCGGGCTGGGGTGTAACGTTTGACTGTGCTTGACTGTCCCTCAGTCCCAGCCTGGCTGCCCTTCTTGCCACAGGGGGCACCAGTGCTCTTGGGCTCTCCTTGATCGATGATGGAGATGGGCTCCTGCTTGGGGAGATGGCGGGGGTCTCGGTTGAGGCCCAGGTTAGGGTCTTTGTTCAGCAGCAGGGATGCAGGCACTGGGTTGGCCACTCCCACATAGGTGCCAGGAATGGTGCTGATCAGCGCAGTTGAGTTCTTCACCCAGGTGCTTGGGTCCCCATTCCTCACGATGTCGGGAAAGATGACGAAGGGCGAGGAAGTGGAGCCCAGGCATGAGGTGACATTGCTACCGGCAGCCTGGGTTGTGCGCTGAGACCTAGACAAGACTGTGGAGAGGAGGGCTTTGCTGCTGGTGTGCACAGGGGTCAACACGGGCATGGGGGGTGTCTTGCGTTGGTTCGGCAATGGAAGCTTCTGGCGGTTGGACTTGGAGGAGAGGTCGAGGGGCATCTCACTGCACTCAGGTGGAGATGCCATCTCTCGCTCCAGCTGCGGAGGTGACTTAAGGGGAGAGAAGGTGATGGAAGTCCCTTCTGTTTGCTGCTCGGCACCACCTGGCATCTTGGCAGGGTGTGGCGGGGCTGAGCTCACGCTGGGGGCTGGCAGCAAGGGCTGTGGGGTTGGAAGCACCTTGGCAGAAGCAGTAGAGAGGGAAGTATCTGCCAAAGGCCCGGGGACCCCATCGGGTGCCGGCTGGGTGCTGGTGCTGCTGGATGGGGAAGCACAGGGAAGCCTGTTCACCTCTAGAGAGACCAGCTTAGAATCTGAAGTCAGAGGCCGGGTAACAGAAAATGCATATGGGTAAGACCGTAGCTCTGGGGAGGCCAGCACACCAGGGAGACACCTGTCCTGAAGGTAGGAAGGCAGGACAGGGAGTGTGAGAGTGGAGGAGACTCCCAGGGTGGTTGGCAGTGTGGCCATACTGAGCGGCTGCCCACAGCTCGGAGGCGGGATATATACCAGCGGCTGGCTGGGGGTCAGTACTGTCCCTGGCTGAAAGGACAGGGGTACTTTTTGCATAGCTGGTGCCTGAGCAGCAGGAAAACATACTCGGCTCAAACTAAAGGAGGCTGGGATGGGTGCAGAGGTGGGAATGGCAGCCGGTGTGGCAGCCGGCATGGGCGTGGGGGCCGGAGTAAAGATTGGGGCTGGGGTGGGTGCGGGCACTGGCGTGGGAGCAAAGGCAGGGATGAGGGTGGGGGTGGGGGGTGGGCCAGAAGATGGGGTTGGGGCGGGCATCGGCACCGACGGAGGGGCGGGAGCTGCCGGAGGTGTGGATGCTGGCATGGGAGCCAGAACTGGAGTGGGGACAGGCGTGAGGACCAGGGTTGGAGCTGATGGGGGTACGGGGGCCTGGATCAGAGCCAAGGGAGGAGCCGAAACTGGGACCGAGATGGGGGTAGGGGCTGGAGCTGACAGGGGGACTGGACCTGAGGGGGGAGCAGAAGCTGGCACAGGCACCAAAACAGAGGCTGAAACTGAAAGGGGGTTTGAATCAGAGATGAGCGTGGGCACCGACGGTGGCGCTGGAGCCAGAGCTGGAACTGGTGCTAAGGGGGGGGACGGGGCTGGAACTGAGGTGGCGACCTGGACGGGAACGAGCCCAGAGTGGGGCACTGGGGTGGGGACAGAGAGGGGAACCTGGAATGGATCCGGAACAGACGGGGGGACAGAAGCTGAACTGGGAGCTGGGGGGCAAATGGGGGCTGGCAGCGGACTAAAGTTAGTAGGGACCAGAGGCAGGGTTCCCTCCACAGGGACTCCGGTCCCCAGAGTTGCCAGAATAAAAGTATTCTTCTCCCCAACACCATGCCGAGAGTCCAAAGCCTTCACCCCAGCTGCTGAGCAGTCCGTTTGTTTGTTCATTTGGGTGCCGAGGGGAGCCCAGGAGCAATCGGCCCTGCTGTTGGCAGCGTCAGTGCTGTTGGGAGTGGGAAGCTTGAGCCCGTCTCCGGGGCTGCTCAGTGGCACCAACAGGCCCTCAGCCTCCGCCACGCTGCCAGCATAGTCCATTTTTGGCTGGGGGTCGTCAGGCTTGTCTTCTGACTTGTGCCCAAGTTTTTCTGCTGCATTACCATCTGGGTCTGCCCCCCGGGCATTGCTGCCACTTCCAACTGCTGTGAGCTCCACCTGCAACGACAGAGCAGCGTGCCCGTCTTAGCTAGCTCTCTGTGGATGGTGCAAGTGTCCCGAGGCCCAGGAGAGGCGACTGCTGATCCTCTTTGCAACTCGACCAACCGGGTCTCGGCAGAAGCAAAGAGCAGCTGGCCAATTTCTGTCTCACATACAGCAATTCCTGGGAAATACCCTGTTCCTTCCTGCCCCCCTTCTTGGGATGGCAGACTGGGCACGTTGCCCGGGCAGTTTGGCTCCGCCCTTTGGCGGGCGACATGTGGCTCCACATGGCCCCTTACCTTGGAAAAACTGCTGCTGACACAAAACTCCTGAGATCCAAAGCGCTGGCAGTCACCTGTCGTGGACTCCTCATCAGAAAGAGGTGCTCTTCTAGCATGGGAGACACAACCAGAGAAGAGCCATGAGGCCTAGCCTTTGGGCCAACATCACCTTCGGCAGAACACCTCCTGCCTGCCTGGGTTCCCATAAAACCTTCCTGTCCCACTTCCCTTGGTGGCTGGGAGGACAACACAAGCAACTGGAGGGGTCGAAGTCACAAGCCGGAGTCTCCATTCCCAGTTTTGCAAATTCCTGCAAAGGAGCCCAATCTGACTAGACTCCCCTTTTTGGGCTGTGTGTCCTTTTTTCTGGGGCTTTCACCAGGAGTGTGGAGGACAGCCCAGCACCTTTGCTTTGACCCCGGAGCTTACGCATCAAGGTGACTGTCCAGGACGTACTGGGCATTGCCAAAAGGGGAGACGTGAATCACAGAAGATCTCGAAAGGCATGCAAATGAGTTTTCTCTTAAGTACACTCTTATTTTAAGTCTATAAGGGAAGCTGGTTGCTGGTATCATAAGGGTAATCCTTTTCTAAAACAAATAACCACCTCCATTGTGTGTCATGTTCTAAATTTGAATCATCACCTATTCACCTGATGGGGTTGCCTAGAGCAGATACACATTTATTAGGGCACATAATGATACTGATTTGAGGCCACCAGGTCACTGGGTGCTGAGGGGCATTTCAAGGGCACGACTTCTTTCCCTCCAGGGCACCTCTTCCCCTTTTCTAAAGCACCACCGAACTCCAGCCAGTGCCTGCCCTCCTACATTTCTATCCTTGCCCGCACGCCATGCCTGCCAGCTCCCCACTCTCCCCTCATCCACTCCCATCCCGAAGGGAGGCCTGCAAGGCCACAGACTCCAAATTCAAGTTGGTATATTGGAAAGGGAAGGGCTGAACGCCAGAGAGCTGAGTCCCAAAGGAGAAAAACGTAACTGAACCCCAATCTACTCAAAAAGTCTTCTCTAGATTTTGAGTAAGAATCTTAGAAAATAGGGGCACATGGCTGGCTCAGTCGGTTAAGCATCTGACTCTTGATTTCAGCTCAGGTCATGATCTCATAGTTTGTGAGATTGAGCCCTGCAGTGGGCTCTGCACTGACAGCAAGAAGCCTGATTTGGCTTCTCTCTCTCTCTCTCTCTCTCTCTCTGTCTTAAAATTAAAATTTTTTTAAAAAGACTACAAGGTGAAGTTCAAGAGAGGATAAATACCCACTAGAAATTTAGTTTTTTGGATACATTCACTCTCTGCCCTAGGGAAGACACTAATGGGGCAAGAGCCCAGGTGAGTGGCTGAGTGGAAGGTCTGGGTGCAAGAATAAAGCTCTAGCAGAAGTGCCGGGGTGCAGTTCCAATGGGGAAAGGCACAGGAATTCTCTGTGTGCCTCTGGGGAGGTGGGCCACCTTGGGTCTTAGCCCTCAGCTCTGCAACAGCCCAGGAAGAAGCCGGTGTCTGTCTCATCAGCCACCCTAGCCTAGGACAGTCAGAAAGCCTGCAGTCAACCCCTACAAAAATGAGGAGGGTCCTGCTAACTCCCTCCCTCTCACTGGAACAGGGCACTGGTGATGGACTCCAAAATTGTACCTGGGACAATAGAAGCTAAAAAGGCAAGGGAGATCACCACAGGCCTCTCCCCAACGTTTCAGGGCTCCAGAAGGGACTAACCAGGGGGGAAAGGTCTGTCTGGTCCTTTTAAAATGCAGCTAGGTTGGCAGAAGTGGGAGGGTTCCACTACTGGCAATGATTGCTGGTGACAAACAGAAATGACTATAAGGACAAGCAAGGGCTAGAGATACAGTCAGGGGTCTCGAGGAAGGGGAGGAAGGGAGCCCTGGAGGAAAGGGAAAACATACTTTGACATCAGCTTCTGGGAGACCAGAAAAGCAAGGCCTACTCCCAGCCTTGGGCCTGGGAGAAACATGTTTCAATTGGACTGGCCTGCAATGGTTTTGGAAGGAGGACAGTGGCAAGGGGAAAGAAGTGGCACTGTCCCCTCTGCTTGCCAGCCCCACCTGAGGGGCTGGGGAGCCCACCTGCAGGGGCTCCCAACCAAAGGGAATCTAGCTGTATATCATCAACCCCCTGCCCTTGCTGGGCTCCCACCCCCAAATAAAATCACCTTGAATGCAGGAACCCTGCCTTCAAAGGCAGCCATCAGAGACCAGCAGAGCCAGCCTGCGGGCCCAGAGACTCTAGTGGTGGCAGCAGCAGTGGAAGCAGCAGTCCTGACCACTGCAGCCATATCCATGCCTGAGTGCCAGTCCCTGAGGCTCTGGGAAAATGTCGTGTGGCCACGTTTCAAATCCTCAGAGAAGAGGGGTGTGCAAAGCTAAGCAAACATTAAATTGCTCCATGGAGAAAAGAGCCTGGGACAGGAATAGCTTGCAGGGAAGGGGTGCACAAAGAGAAGTGGGTCAACCAGGAAAGGTTAGGAGGGTATAGGCAGCAGGGAGGAAGGGGTAGGGGTCAAAGCAGACTTCAATCAGGACTGAGAAAAAATCTCACCATTTCTTCCCAACAGAGATGACCCTGGGCAATTGTGCTTAAGGCTTCGTTGAACTTAAACCAGAAATGGCCATAACCTTTCAGGGCTGTTTTCCTAATTATTAAGGGCTAGCACCACTGTCCAACCAGACCTTTTTCAGTTCCCACTGGGCCCTGGCCACACCACACACATCAGTCTCCTTAGATTCCATCCCCTGCAGACTTTCCCTGCCTGAGTCCCAGCACACCCCAAGACCACCTTCATTCCAGGCAGGGTCTTCCCCAAACACACCGTGTGGGAAATACCAACCCTTACCTCAAACTCCTACTCATCCCTCAAGCCCCTGCTCAGATGTCACTGCCTCTGGGAAGCCCTCCCTCCCTCCCTTATTCCCCCAGGAAGTCTGCCATTCTTGCATCTAGACTCCTACAAGACCTGTACATGCCACTCTATAGCACTCACCATCAGTCTCCCATGACTGTTGGTTTGTTCTTGCTGGATTTAATAAATGTTTGTTGAATGAAGGAATGAATGGATACAAGAAAGGAACCAAGCGAGCAAGAAAACCGGGATTCAGCCATCTGGGGCGCACAGAAAGGCCCTACCCCTGTTCCTACAGTCCTCAACTGTACCTGATGAAGCTGGGCAGGTTTCTCAAGCAATTTTAAGAGTTAACCCCCACGTGCAGCTTTACACTCGAAATTTCTAAGTTCTACCAGTTGTAAAGGGCTGAGGAAGATGGTTTTTAAATAAGGTGGGATCCCATTTCAGAAATCAGTTGCAGCATGGCCGAGACTGTAGAAGAAGGCGACAATAAAGGGTAGATGAGATCAAAAGTGACAATGCTTAAAAGGTCATCTTAACCACTAGGCATATTTGGTAATTTAACATCCCAAGAAAGGTCCATAAAGAGATAAAGTCAGGTTTGGGATTCACTTCTTGTTCCTTTCTCAGCAGGGATTTAGAATGGACAATGAAGCAAGGTAACTTGTCCACTGATTTTTTTAAAGGCTCTAGTCCAGATCTCTGCATCCAAGCCTCAACTACTTATAACGAGTTGCCAGTGGATGCTTACACAAATCGACACCACCACCCTCCTTACCCCAGTTCATCTCTTAGTAATTATCTAAGGACATACTTCACATGCAAAGGAAAATACCTTTCTAATGCAGATCCGAGAGGAATTTTGTCTTATTTTCCTTAGTCCTGACTTTTATATTCTAAAATTAAATTCCTTTTTTTAAGTCCATGTCTAACTTGTTCCTCAGCATAGAGAACATTAAACTATTAGGCACTAATGGCTTTAAAAAAAATAAAAAAGTCTATTCTCCTAACCTGAACCTCAGACAAGTACACACTTCTGTTAAGAGCAGAAGAAAAAAAAAGATACACACAAAGACGTCCATTCCCTTACCCTTCAAAATTACCAACATTCCCCCACATGCACACAGACCCATGCACACACTTCCAAGATTTACCCAAGGAGACACCAGATCTGAATCCCAGGAAAAGCCATATCATTCTTCATTCTAGAGGATCGATCTGATGTATTTGGATTTAAACAGTTGATGGATTGAAACAACAGCTAAACACCAGCAAGTGTGGCTTTTCTAAAAATGAGAGGCACTGCAACTATCACACATGGCTCTTTCTTTAGCCTAGGGTCCCGAAAGTCAAATATAAAATCTGAAGGCCAATTTGAGTGTCCTTCCTATGGGGATTTATCAGTAAAGGGCATAGTTTGGTCAACCAAACATTCTGGTGAACAGAAAATTTGACACATACATATCACCAACTCTCAATTTCGTATGACAACTACATTAAGCAGTTTGATCTTCCTGAGATATTTCATAAGGATCTCACTGTGAATCTTCATTAGCCTCGTGAGGCAGGAAAGCGCTGATCACCAGAATACCCACTAACAGTTCCCAGTATACAGCTGAATAATAAAACAGCCTTTCTTCCAGGCTTAGATCAAGGACCAAAAATATCTTATGCGTATCCTTGAGCACCGAACATGGATGCAGCAAATAAAAATTGCAATCGCCCAAGCTTCCCCTTACTCCACAATCTGACAGTTCTTAATGAGTCGACAAATGTTAGTTGGCCAAAGGTCATCTGCTGGCCTCCTCACCTTCATCTGAACAGGGACGGCATGGCAAACTAGGCCACTTACACAGTCCTGGCACCATCCCATCTCAAGAAAATTAGCAACCAAAGCCTCTTCCCCAGGGTCCCTCCCAGGGCCCCCCTGCAGCTGCCCTTCTGGTAAGTAGGTACGGCTGACTGGAAGCCAGCAACAGCCACCTTCCCAGCCTCCTCACCTCTCCTCGTTAATGCCACACATGCGAATCCGGTCAGAACTGGTCCAGTTGTGCACGCCGCTGTAGAGTGGTGCTGTCGAGATCATGACAGCCACTCACCACCAGATAGGACCTGCTGTGGCCGCTCCCCCTGGGGAAAAAGAACTCTGAAAAATCAAAACTCGTAACAGGGACAGCTGCTTTAACCACCTTTAATAAGGAAACATTTAAATAAAGGCAATTATGGTACCAACATGTTAAAGTCGTCTCTCCCACAAGGCAGCCTGCTATGGAAAATTAAGGTCCAAATGGGGATGAGGGCACACCAGCTTTCCAGGAATCCATAGGTTTCAGGATGCAGACGAGGATGCTGTTAATCACCTAGAGTGATTTTTAAATTATCTTAAAGACAGAAATGCTTGAGTGTTCGAGGAAATTCAATCTATTCCAGACAAACAAGATCACAGTATATTTTTCCACACACATTTAGCCTAACCAACTGCAATTAGAGGGTTGTTCCCATATATGAACAATGTGTTGAAAGACTACTGGGGATCTTTTTCTCAAACCTCTCTAATCCATGGGTACTGAAGTATTTGAGTGACGTACCAATTTAAGTTCTCCAGAGGAAGCACACGATTTCTTTATAAGCCCTTCAAAAATACTCTATTCTGATTTTGACTTGGGAGTTATATAGATATAATACGTATATCTAAGCTGGTTTAAAGTTCCCTCAAAATCAAATGCAATACTCCTTGTACTCTGGCCAAAAACAAGCAAACAAAAAACAATTGTCCATGAAAAACCACACATTTCTGTTCTTATCCCTTTGTATAGGTCTTGTCATCCCCATGACCTACCACCCCCTTCAGCAGCTAACATCCAGCTGTCACTGTTGACAACCACTGCACAGCCAATTCACCTTCTAGAGAAAATGAGGCATCAAGAAAAAGAGGTTTAGGTTTACCCAATGAGCTTGTCTTAAGACTCTTAAAACTCTTGAAATAACTTATTAGCTAAGGTCTTCTTTATCAAAGCTCAACTGAACAGAACCTTCCAGTGATCAGAATTTTCTGCTGTTCTCCACTTTGCCAAGAAGTAAATCAGTAAAATACAGTCACATCAAGGGTTTGTTTCATTAATTCTTTATATAATTTTCAGAGACTGTCCACATTCAACACAATAGCAGTTATCCATTCAACAAATATTTACTGAGCTCCTACTCTACGCCAGCACTGTCCTCAGTACTGGGGATTCAACAATTACCAAACAACACCAAAAATCACTGCCTTCGTGGAACTTGTATTCTAGTGGGATGAGATGAACAATACACATGTGAAATGACTCCTGTTATAGTATGTTAAAAGGTAGTATAACACAAGCTAAGGGCCATGGCGATAGTGGCAAGGACAGAATGGGCTACAGTCTGTAAGTGGGTAATCAGCATAAGTCTTGCTGAGAAGGAGATGTTTAAACATCCTGAAGAAGCAAAGGGATGAGCCATGTGGATAGCTGGCAGAAGAGCATTCCAGGCAGAGGGAACAATCTATGCAAAGGTCCTAGGGAAAGAGGCTGCATGATTAGATCAAGAAAGTGCCAGGAGGCCAGGTGGCTGGTACAGCAGAGGCTCCAAGCAAAGGAGACAGGCAGTACAAAGACAGCAGAACCACAGCCCCCCATTCTCTTCGGTCCTCACCCTCCTCCCCATGTCTGTGGCGCAGGATACTTCTGCCCTTGCCTTCTTTGTACTTGTCCCTTTCTTGGCTTTCTTGACCCAGTGCCTTCTGGCTTCTCCAGGGTCTTCTCTCTCTCCATCCACCCAAGAGACCTAGCCTTCATCTTGCCTGGTCTCTCCTCACTCTTGCAAGCCCCCATCTCTTCCCCTTCCTTCCCTCTTTTTCTCCCTAACCCTCCTCTCTCTCTTTCTCTCACTCTCTTCCCCCCCTCCCTTCTATATTCCCTCTCATTTTCTCTTTCCTATTCCCCTCTATTACTCCTCCTCACCTCCGTCTTCCCCGATTATTCCCCCAGCTCTCTCTCTTCCCCTCTTCCCTGCCTCTTTTCTCTCTCTCCAATCTCTCTTGGTTCAGTCTGCACTCCTCCTCTTTCCTCTCTTGCCCTTGTCCTTTCCCCCTTTCTCTCCTCATCCTCATTTTCCCTCAGGCTCCCCTCTCTCCTCCCTCTCCTCCTCCTTCCCTTCCTCCCCCGCCCACTGTGTCCTCCTCCCTTCCACTCTTTGTCCTCACCTCAGCCTTCAGTCTCCCTCTGTCTCTCTTGTCCTCTATCTCTTTATGTCTCTCTATCTTAGTCTGGCTCTCATTGGTTCTCCCCTACTCCACTTCTGTGTGTGTGTGTGCACGCGTGCACCCTGCTCCTTCTCCTCTGTAGCTGCTGAGCTCCCCCACTTGCAATTCTCCCCTTCCTGTACCAAAGACTCCCAAATCTGTATCTCCATCCCTGACCTCTCTCCTTAGACCCAGACCAGAATTTCCAGCTGCCAGCAACTTGCTGTTAATTGGATGTCCACTGAGCCCCTCAAACTCAATGTGTCTCAAACTGAACTCATTATCTGTTCCCATGAACCTGCTCCCCAACCCCCATACCCAGAGTGTTTCCTATCTTAGTTAATGGCACCACTATCCCCCAGCCTGGAAATTTCAGTGATGTCGTCTTCAACTCCTTCTCTCCCCCCATTGCTGCCCACAGCCAATCAGGAGTCAAGCCTTAATAATGCCATCTCCATCCTCTCCTGCCCCTTTTGCCACCACCCTGATGCAGGCCCTCATCATCTCTCACCCAGAATATTACAATAGCCTCTTAACTGGCCCCTCTGCCTCCAATTTCTTGATTCTACAATCAATTCATCTTCTAAAGCACCAGTTCGATCATGTTGCCCCCGTCCTCCTCAAAAGCTTTCAATAGCTTTCCTGTATTCAGAATCAAGCCCAAATTTCTTATCACAGCATTCCAGGCCTTCTAAGACCTGGTCTCAAACCTCCTCTGGTCTCCTCTTCGGCCACATCCTGCTGTTTCCCCGCCGCCTCCCTGTTCCAGTTCCAGACCCTTCCATGAACAGACCATCCAGTTTCAGGACTTTGCTGATTCCTCACCCTGCCATGGCCTCTCTTGTGCCCCTCCTCCTCTCTGTGTCACCCCTCAAAGCCTGGCTTAAATGTCATCGTGTCATCTCCCCAGCCCCAGCTCCTGGTCAGTTAACTCTTCCCTCTCTGGTTCTCCTCAAACATTGCATTCCGACCTCTCTCACAGCACTGATTCTTACTCTCCTCTGCAGTGTGGTTAGTTGGGAGTATGGCATGTCTGTCTCCCCCACCAATCAAACTACTGAAGGTAAGAAATACCATCTTTTCTGTCTCTGGATCCTCTGCAATGTCCTACATATACTAAGTACTTCAGTAAATGAGTGTTATATGGAAATGAATCCTGGATGAGAATTGAGGTGATGACCTTGAGAAATTACAAGTAAAATCAACCCCCCAAGAAGTGTCCCCTGTGCTTAATTACTATAGGAAAGAAGGCTGGACTTTAGTGAAAACACTATGTGTTACCTACAGCACATTGTTCGCAGCTGCTTGATTCCAGCATAGTCCATTGTCTTTGAGTTGTTTTGTACCTCTATAAATTGCAGGTAACTGATGGATATGCAAACTCTGTATTGTAACATAGAGTTTGGATTGACTTCCCTCCCCATCGTGGAAAAACCAGTTTTGCCTCCATTTGCAATTCAATTCCTTTACTCCATATAAATTTGTGCTTTTGGACTTTTTCTCTAAACCAGCTAGAACATCTGTCTGGTTCCCTGGCTGATTAATGAGTAAAATAAAATCTTTAACACATGTTCATTTTTACATCTGTATGAGACTCATGATTTTACCTTTTTCTAAAAACTATCCTTAACATTCCTAAGACAGCTTTGTGGGTTAACGCCATGATTTTAGAAAGATTTCAACAAGGGGTAAGACAAATGGATCGACTGTCTGCTTTACATCAGTTCACCAGGATCCCATCCCATCCCTGAACATCCTGGTCAATCAAGTTGTGACTTTTTCTTAGACTATCTTGTAATGTCCCAGTTTAAGAAACAATAACTCAGCCCGAAGACTGACACATCAGGTACATTTAAAAAATCTTTCTGCCCTATGAAGCATTTGAAGAATCAGGCAATGAAAGGGGTCACACTTGCCATAAGATGAGTTTTAACACAAAGTTTGAGTTTTAGTGCCTATCTGAATATCTGTAGGCAGCAGATACAAGTCAGTCCCTACTGCTTTTTCACTCTTGAGTTTATTTTTGTTCTATTTAAAGGGGATTAGTAGTTTGTAGGGCCTGGGGCAGAAATCAGAGGGGGGAATGAATCCTGGCATTTGAAAACAGAACATATAAAATACCATCACCTAGATAAAGTTTTTAGACCCTTCAAAACAAAAATAACAACACGAAAACCAACAACAACAACAAAAAAAAAACAAAATGATTACCAGACAATATCACACTTTAGGACTGCCTAAAGGCATCCTTATTTTCACGAGATCTGGAAGACAGAATATTTGCTTAACTCTTGGCTTCCCACTCTTCTGTTATGAATTTCTCAGAGTAGCCCCTCTTCCTATGTAAGGCCTACCCCTGCTATTAACTGTAGCCTTTGCGGAGAAGCGGAGGGGAGAGGCAGAAAGCATGGGCAAGAGGGCAGTGAGTTAAGTGGTCTACATAAGAAGGCAAAATTGGTCCTCCCAAGCCAGAGAGTAAGCAAAGGGAACTTCCAAAGAGGCACTGATGGCATCAACGTCCACGCAGGACCGGAGGAGTCAAGATGTCCAATGTACGCCAATGTTTCCCAAGCCAGAATCACCAAGGACTGTGTTCAAAATACAGATTCATAAGTCTCAGCCCTGGAATTTCTGATCTGGTAGGCCCAGGGTATTGTTTCATCATTACCATGTCCAATCAAATTAGTAACCACTCCACCATACACTGCTTTCCAGGAGAGGTGAGCAAAAAGGAAAAACTTTACAGACACACCACACTTGGTAGGTTCTGCTGGCATACACACTTGTGTGCTGACTTGCTCTTGATCACAGAGCCTGCACTTGTGTGTGGTGTGCATTCTCAATCTGTCTCTTGCTCTCTCTGATGGGAATCATCACATCAAAGGCTAAAGGCAAAGTTCCTAAAAGGAACTTGGAAGAAACCTGGTAATCCCGAGTGACCCAGGAAGCACGGGTACAAGGATACGAAATACCTCAAAGGATTTTCCCAGATACCACAACCATGTAATTGTTAAGAAATGAACAGCTGCATGGCCCCAGAATCAAATGCCGGTCACTGCCTGGAAGGCAGTGGGACCACTGTGAGCAATCCCTACTTTGGAGGGAGAAACTCAAAAGACACATCCAATTCATAGTGAGAACAAAGGAGAGCACATGCTCTGCCAACCCAAAGTGATAGCAGGGCTGAAAAAATAAATACAATGTTTTGATTAAGCAGGCATACCAATGCACACTTAAGGAGGACTGACCAAGATCCAAGAGGATGAATCCAGCAAGTGGACAGCAGAGAGGAGGTAGTCAGACATAATCACCACACTACAAAACAGGGGAAACCAAAAAGAAAATGGACTAATAGGAGAACAATAACTTTAAAATGGTGAAAATAGCAGCTAAGCTGAGGGTGAGTAGGTAGTAGAAGACAAACCATAATGAGGCAGAGATCTCTCCCCCCACCAAAAATCCAAAAGAAATAAATAACCGCCAGAAGACAAGGGCAGGTGTGAAAGGCATAACAGAGAGGCCCACAGAAGAAAACAACCAAAAGAGTAAAAATGAAATAGGGGAACCTGAAATATTTCACCATCATGGGCCAAACTGAAATACTGTGGGGAAGCACTGAACACAGACATTTTAGTAAACTTTAGAGACCATATGTTATCAAAAGGGGAAGAACATCAAATTATAATCCAAGTCAGGGTTAGGGGTAGCTGGTAATGGGGGATAGACAGCACTAAAATCTCAAAGGAGATTTTGCAGATTGGGCAAACATTTTCTGTTTTGTTTTGAAATGAAGATGCCAAAACAAGCAGATTTCACAACAACTACAAGCAAAAGTATGGTCATCGTGCATATGAGGAAGAGAAGGACACGAAAGGAGGTAATACAGCATCTATCTGACAAAATGCCTTTTACCTTGGTAAAACATTAACTTTGAAAATGGCCAGACGGTGTGTTTGTCCAGTGAACAAGTTCCTCAGAAGCATGTAGCTTCCTTTGTGGCCAAAGACCCCTTATGTGCAGAACAACATACGGGATACAACCAGGCCCTTTATGCATAGCATGAAACCTGCCCATTTGTTCATGGTTGGACTCTTACCATCTAGCCAATAAATTAAAAGTTCAAGATTAAGAAGGTCTCAGTTAAACTAAATCTGGTAGTACTCTCCCAGGCTTTTTTTGGTTCACATTGTCTAGTGACCTGGAAGCAATTATAATTTTAAAAAATGAAAGAGCCGGAAAATATTCTTCTTGAAGCCTGGCCCTGAATCTGTCCTCAAGAGGATAGGCGTGGCCAGTAGACAGTTTAAGAAGGAGGGTTGGGTCAGTGATGACTAATGTGTAAAGAAAACCAACTTTGGGACCTATTGCTCCAACAGAAATCTAGAGTTCTGGTTCCAGCTCCCATAAGACAGAGCTATTCACATTCAAACTTCACGGAATCAAAGGAGAGGCCAGCCATTACCACACTTTGGGAAAAGCAGCACCTAAAACAACCCCAAAGAGTTCCAAGATACCACTGGCATTTACATCCAATGGGCCGAAGGGAAGAGGCTAGGACTCCTACCTAGTCGCTGAAATGCCTTTAGAGAGAGGTCAAAATATCTCAAAGTCGGTGTTTTCTTTTTTTAATGTTTATTTATTTTTGAGAGAGCTAGCAAGCGCATGAGCGGGGAAGGGGCAGAGAAAAAGAGGGACAGAAGATCCAAAGTGGGCTCTGCACTGACAGTAGACAGTCCTATGCGGGTCTTGAACTCACAAACCATGAGATCATGACCTCAGTCAAAGTTGGACACTTAACCGACTGAGCCACCCAGGCACCCCACAAAATGGGTGTTTTCAGTAGGAAAGTGTACACATACCCAACAAAGATAACTTTACCTGGCTTTTAGATATGGAGCCTCTACCACAGATCTTACCCTCCTTGTCGCTCTCTGCTTTCTTCCATGTGCCTTCCACTCAGCCCTCCCCTCCACTCAGCCTTCTGGTGAGACCACTGCACTGCTAGTGGTTCAGCCCCTTTTGCCTCCTGGGACCTAACCTTAACCCTAGCCAGGGCCCTGGCCCTAACAGAGCCCACCATTGAGGTTTGAGAAAAGGATGGATTTGGGGCCAATGACCAGCATGGAATATTTCAGCACGGAAGCCAGAATTTCACCATGACATTTCCAGGGCCGGGATAGAACTGCAAAAGGAGATCATGAGACCTTACCTAACCCTGGCCCACATACTCTTCTGGCTCCAGAATCCAAACCCTAGGCCTGAGCCGCACCGACCATGCATCCTCAACTCATATATCCCAAAACTTAATCATATATCCCAAACTTCACCTCCTAATGAGGAAGTTCTCCCAGTGTAAATTGTCCTCATCTAAGGATTTCCCATATAAAGGT
Organism: Cryptoprocta ferox; assembly: GCA_028646485.1. Taxonomy (NCBI): domain Eukaryota; kingdom Metazoa; phylum Chordata; class Mammalia; order Carnivora; family Eupleridae; genus Cryptoprocta; species Cryptoprocta ferox. The sequence continues at coordinate 18,999,462 of CM053579.1, forward strand.
GTTCTAATATTCTCCACAGGCTTTCCCTCTAATATCCATATCTTCTCACCTTTCTGTACCATTAACCAAATATCATTCCCTGAAACTCAAGAGTCCCTTATACAAGTCCCAATCACTTTACTTTGCTTCCCTTCATGCAAACAGGCTTCTCTATCACTACATGCTACCACACACACACACACAAAATCAAATGGAAATAATCTGCTGGGCAACTGAGAGGAGGAAGGGGCCCTTTGCCTTCTGCCTGACTAATCCATTGTAACATTCTCTAGTTCCCTGGGGGTTTTTTCCTACCCAAATATTTCTACTAGTTGTACCCCCAAGGGATAAGTCTTATTGGAGACATTGCATCCTGTTTCCAGATACAATAATTCCTGTATTTAGCGAGAAGACTCAATAGTTGTATGTACACGGCTATAGCATGGACAGCTTCATAGACTCCTTGGTACCTCCATGTTTAAAAACCTGGCCTATAAACATTTATGAGACTGGATACAAAAGAATTTTAACTACCTGTTAAACACATGAGAGCTTACTCATTCAAATGAATGTAGTTACCTCCAAAGTAGTCACCTTGGGAGGCTAGACCTTCGTCTCAATGGAGTGACCAGGGCTTGCAATCTCCCTGAAGCTCTTCAGTGAGTATTACCACCCAAACCCTTTCTAATCCAAACCATGCCCTTCTTAATCTCCCCACTAGTGCTGGATCCCCACTCAGTCAGAAATTTGATATTTAAAAACCACCAAAATCCATTCATAGTCATCTATTCACATGGCAGCAACACCCTTGAAGAGTGATATAGTCTAGTATCCAAAGCATAAACTGGGGAGGGGGTGGATTTGGGAGAGCATTTTCAGCCCCTATTTGTTAGCCATCTCGGGTACCTCATTAGGTACACTTATTATGCCATCTGCAAAACAGAAATAAAGGAGTCCCTACTTAAAATTGAGAACAGGAGGTGCCTGGCTGGCTCAGTCAGTAGATTGTGTGACTCTGGATCTCAGAGTCGTGAGTTCAAGCCCCACATTGGGTGTAGAGCTTACTTAAAAAAAATAATAACAATAAAATAAAATTGAGAATAGCACAAAAGCACTTAAAAGGACCAAAGGTGATCAATTCCAACAATGAAGGAGGCAAAAGCAAACATTTTAATCTCTCACATTTTCATACCAACAGTTCATTTAACTTTTCTACCCGCTAACCATACCTTTTTCCTGTTATTCAAATAGTACTTGCATCTCCTGCTATAGGGAAGTAATTTTACTCCATTTAAGGAAAACACCTCATCATAGCTTTATATGAGACCTAGGATCTAGCTACAAGATTTTATACAACTTCTAGATGTCACCGATATCTAGAAAACTTAAGTGAACATTATGAAATTAATCAGTTCTTTTCAAAATGCATAGCCACCTCAAAATGGCATGCTAAGTAACTAGGGTCTTTTTTTTAAAAGCATTTCTTATTTCTTCTAGATCAAAAATAAGAGTTGACTTTCCTCTGTCTTGGTCTTCAGCAGAACCATGTGAATATTTGGTGTGTCTTTCACACTCCAAAGTTGAATCATTGTAATCTGAGATCCGAATCCCTTTTGTGATGCTTCTGTGTCTTCCATGCCATGGACTGTGAGAGTGGCCCTTGGGTGTCTCCATTTCAGTATACTGCATTCATGATATGGACTTTTTCATCTAAAGAGGTTTCCTCCTCACTAAACTTGTGCCTTTTTTTTAAGTGTCTTGGACCTCTCACACAAATATTTTGAAAGGCCATTATCACACTATTTTTTCTATTCTGTCATCCCAGACTATGGGCTCAACTCATTTTACATAAATTACTCATTCAGGGGCACCTGGGTGGCTCAGTCAGTTAAGCATCCAACTCTTTGTTTTGGCTCAGGTCATGATCTCATAGTTCGTGAGTTTGAGCCCAGCATTTGGCTCCAGGCTGGCAGTGCAGAGCCTGCTTAGGATTCTCTCTCCCCCTCTCTCTCTCTGCCCCTCCCTGCTCATGCTCTCTCTCTCTCTCTTAAAATAAATAAACTTTAAAAAATAATAAAATTACTCATTCAAAGGTATACATATAGAGTGTATATACACATATATACATTACTCATTCAAAGGTATACATACGGAGTGTATATATGCTATTGGCTCCCCAAGACTAGAAAGGATATTTTCTACTTCTTTTAATAGCCACTCCCAAGTGTCTAGCATGATACAAGGCATATGATATGTGCTCAGTAAATAAACAACTGGGAAAAACTAAAATCCTCTCTAGGTCATATGGAAACCAAGAATCCCACATAAAAAGCACTGGGTCTGTGGATGCCTTTTACTTCCCTTGGTTTCTTATAAACTTTCTCTTCTTTCTTTTCCTTACTTCCACAATAAAGACAATCATAGAAATAAAATTGGGCCAGGGCAAAACAACAAAGTCAACTTCCAATTATTTGAGTGTGGTTTAGCCACAGCTAATTTTTAAACCCAGCCAACTTATGGACTGCCTACTGCTACTTACAGTAGGTATGTACTCAGGGAACAACTCCTTTTAATATCTGCCTAAGAAAAATATAAATAGGAAGGTAAATCTCCTGGGGGAGGGCAGGTAGAAAATAATAATGCATTTCCAAGCCAAAAAGAAATTATTAATTTGTTAACTGATCTACTGTTTTAAATTGGCCAGCTATCACTCTCTCCTTATACTGGCATAGCTGACTGTTGGCATCAAAGTCCACTCTGGCTGCAGAGAAGATCTCTATTTTATAGCCCCCCCCTCCTTTTTTTTTGTGTGTGTTTAAAAGTTTGGTCTGGTGATACCTGAGGTATTCGAGACAGGCTTTCTCCCATCCAATTGCTGATGAACATCCTTGTCATAGACCCATGCAAGACCCAGGCTCTATCTACCAGCCTTTATAGGACTTCCAGATGTTAGAGACATCTGGAAAGCCCAACCAGTCGTAATTAAACACAGCAGCCCTTTTCAGAAAGCAATGGTTTTTTTAAAATGTCACCCTAGTAAACGAGGTTTGGGCCATTTTTTACGTATGGCCCAAAATGTCCCCTGAAGTTTCAACTGGATATAGACTCTTCAGTTTCCACCCTAAAATCCTGAGTGAGCAGTGTTACAGCACAGCTGTTAGAGAAACCGCCATCTTCCACCTCAAAGGTGGATGCAATAATGCAGTGGTGAGCCAAGTTATTCCTTCCTACCACATTGTAAATGCTAAATATGTACTAATACAACAGGAATATGGAGAAAAAGCACAGAGAATTAAGATACATCGGGAGTGCTCAGGAGCTATGGATAGTTTTTATTTTGACACCACGTTTACCATAGAGAAACATAAAAGATCATAGGACTCCATTGAAAAAGCAAAACTAGACCATAATGTAATAATAGATGCCATTTACTGGACTCCTGCTATGGAGCTGGTCTTCCATGTACATATCATCTTGTGCAATCCTCATAGCCCTGTGAGACTGGGATTATCATCTCCATTTTATAGATGAGAACACTGAGGCTTAAGACAGTTCAGTGGTTTGTTTCCTGCCACACAGCCAGGAAGTAAAAGAACAAGGACTCTAACTTAAGGCAGTATGTCTCCAAAGCCCTCCAGCTAATTCTGAGACGTGCCAAAGTTTGAGAACCACTGCAAGATAGTAACATACACAAGGTGTGACCAAGTTAAACTGAGTAAAGCCCTGTCATCATGAGACACCTAATCATCTCATGGATCAGGTATAGAGTACATTGACTCATCCTGGGGATCAGAGTCACAGTGCACTTCTCTATAGAACTTGGAAAAATGAAAGTCTGCTTGTTTTTCTTGTCCCTGGACACCAACATTGTAACAAAACTTGACTATACCCTTAAATGGCACTACCACTAAGATTTCTAGACATACCTTAGCAATGAGGTAACCAAATTTTGTTTCTTAGCTGACAGTCGGTAAAGAAGCCTGAAACACAAAGCTTTGCTGCCCCTCAGTACTCTCAATTCTTCACGGATGCTTAACTTAAGATCTTCTTAAAATCCAAATGAAGACATATCCTGCCTCACATACTCTCAATGAATAAATCTGTAAATTACCACATTTTACAAATAATAAATCATCGCTCTTCAAATTCATCACAATTCACTGACCAGGGAAACTATGACCTTGACATGCAGCCTGCAGCCACTTTATAAACAATTATCCACGTTTTAATGTTTTATGGGGAAAGAGTGGCTTCTGCTTAAAAAAGAAAAAGAGTGAAACAAAACAGCACATTTGAATTATTGGGAATAGAAACAGAGTTAAATTTTACTCTTAACCAGATTTCACCAAAGAAAGTTTTCATCATAAAAGACTGCTTTCAAGTTATGAACAGTGGAAAGGGTACAATTTAGAAAAAGAACAGTTTCTACATTACTTTAAGGATAACCATTCAAAACTGACATTAATAAAGCCTAGTTAGTATGTGAGATTACGTAAAATACTGTACTAGCATCCTAGTGGCCAAGAGGTAGATTACTTCTTATTACCTCTCTCTTTGGCCATCCTGATGCTAAACCCTCTGCCAAGCATAGACTCACACCTAACTGGAACTCCAGCATCAAGAAATTTCCTTTCCTTTTGAAAACTCAAAGGTCTAGGGTCTTCCTTCCCCCCTTATGTAATTCTCAGTGGCTTCTCCCCTTTCCTGTCTGTTTTACCCCAACAATTTCCACTTTCTCCAGCTCTCTCTCTGTTCCACTCTAGTTAGTATTCACTTTCCCACCCAACTTAACCATGAACTCCTCCTCTCTCAATCCCAGATGCTGGCTGACACTGGAAAACAACTCTCTACCCCACTGTGGCTATTCTATTCCATCTAAAATGGAGCTCTCAGCCTAGAATCAATGAACCAGTCCAGATGTCCAACCCATGATTAGCGCCTCTCCTCCATGCCCCCACCCCACCCTTCAATTCTGGCCCAAGGCTCTAAGGCCACTGTTCTTTATCCTGTTTCACTCTGGAATTTCCATAACTCACCTGCCTATATCTAGGATTCCTCCCATTTGCAGACTGGAAAAACTGGTGTATTCCCACTTTTTCCTTCTTTCAAGGCCATTCTACTTAGGTCTGTGAATTCCTTCCCCCATTCATTATCCTTATTTTCATCTTAATTTTACAACTAATACTTAGACTTGTAAGCCCTGGATCTCAGCTAACCTCTGCTTCCTGGGCCCTCCCAGGGCAACAGCTATCAAAGGTAATTTTTTACCTTCTCTAACACTAGCTCCAGATGACATCTGAGTAAACATCTTCCTTCTCTGCCTTGTTATTCCACCCTCTTTCACATTCTGCATTTTTTTAGCCTATTATACTATCTCTAAATTCTCTATTTCCCTATGGGTAAATATATGTATTTTCTTCCTACATGTCAGTTTCTCTCCAACCCTATTTTTACTCAAGATCGTCCTCTCTTTTGCACCAAACCTAGTGATTCTAGAATGAAAGTGTAAAGTGACATAAAGATTCTTCAAACTTTACTTTGGAAAACATTAGCCTGGAGATTTCAAGGTTCCACTTTTTCCTTAGTTGGCCCTGATGTAAAACGAGTGATGATCGCTTTTCTTCCCCCTTCACTGCCTAAAAAAACCCTCTTCCTGACTTTTGTTTTTGCCTTCCTTCTTTCTAGTATTTAAGTCCTTTTCCCCCTTAATTCTGTTCTCCTAAAAGAAACCCCTCTCTGAAACCCATAATCCAGACTCATCATGTGAGATTCTCTGCCACCTGTGCTAAACATTTTTTTTCCTATGTAGTGAACTGCAACATGAATAAGGCAAACAGACCCCTGGAGGAAACCCCTTTGCTTCCCAAAAAAGTCTAGGCCACTGAGAGTCAATGCCCTACGAGCTCTCGGTAATCAAAACAGCCAGATCTCCAAGTGCCCTTGGTGCAGCCACCATTTCCTCTGGAACTCCCCTCCACTCTGCCCAATCCAGACTCCAACCACAGAACTTGCCAGGGACTTAGCTTTCCTCTGCCCTATCCCAATAATTTGTTGTCTTTTCCTTATGGCCTATTCTAAAGAACAGTCTTCCTTAACCCCTTCCTCCATCAATGACTCTCAAAGCCAGAACAGAAAGAATCCTACCCTTGCTACATAGCTGGTAACAGGGCCAGCCCTCTCAAAGTCAATTTGAGTCAGGCTCTGTGCCCGGTGGCCTGGGCCTCTTGTCCTCCCCATCTATCCCAAAGGCAGCCGCTCCAGTTGCCTTATCAAAAGATGAGTCTGCCTATCAACAGCCACGAGGCTTAGTCAAAACAACCATGTCCCTCCTAAACTCTATCAACCTTCAGATTCTCTGAACTTGAGTCATCAAGCCCCTTGCTCCTCCTGGCTCCTCAAGTCCTTCCTACTAACTTTGCTACTCCATCAAAATTTTACAGGTTGCTTTCCCAACCTTTTGCTTCTATTTGGAGCCTCTGGGTGATTTGGGGAATTGGATTATCCCATTTAATCCCCAGTGGAATCCTCCAAATTTTGTTCCTGCGTACTACCATCTTCAGTACCACATGGTGACATCACCATCCAATTTGAGTACCCCTAAACTCTGCTCCATCTCCCCCAAAACAAAGCTTCCCCTATCCCAACATTCAAGGACAGGTCTGATAAACAGAGAATGAGATGACCTTTAAAGTCCCTTCCAACCTTGGGATTTTATTATCAACCTAATCCACTTTCAACACCAAATGCGTCCCCTGTTCATCTCCCCAACGTTTGGCAGTGTGATTTGAGAAATAGCTTTCTAAGTTGAAAGAGCCATGCGGCCAACCAGGTTAACGCTAACCTACAACTGCACCCCCAGAAGTATGACCAAAGATTTTTCCAACTATATTCCACTTCTACGCTATGAGGACGACCTCCAAACTGCCCTCAGAGTATTCAGCTGTCGCACAAAGTTATCAGGCCCCCTTCCCACTCTCGTGTAAAGAACCCCTAAACCCTGGGCTAGGACTCGTCCTCGCTAAGTGACGCCTGTCCTTACTTTAGACTCTAGGAGACACCAAGAATGAATAAGTATCACCACCACATTGACAGCTTCCTACAGCCAACACTGACAATTTCAAAACAATAAAACAAAAACAGTGTTTCCACTGGGGGTGGGGGGAGGTGCAGGCGGAATAGAAGGGCACCTCCACTGGCCTGGGCTGTTGGCCTCCCGGATTTGCAGTGTGCTTCCCTCTTCCTTTCCCCTCTACCACATCTTTCCCTACAACAATCTCCCGCCCCTCCATAACACGAAATCCCCAGCCGAGGTGCAGTCGGCTCCTCCCAGACTTACCCCGGACGTCCCTCTGGCCCAGCTTTTCCCTTGGCGGGACCCCGGGGAAGAGGGCCCCCTCCACGGTCCAATTCACCTCCCTGTCCCTTCCCGGGCCTCTGGGCGCCCCTGCAGGGCTCTGTCCCGAAGCAGAACCTCGAGGAGCCAAGCCCACGAAGCCCGTCGCGGGACCCACCCCCCCTTCCTTCTTCCAGCACCTCGTCCTCCATGCACCCGGCCCCCGGGGCTCTTCGTCTTCGTCGTCCGGGCTCGTACCGCCCCCCGTCGGGGGCTCCACCCCCCGCCTGCCCCCGCCCCCAGGACGGCCCCCTCCCCACCACGCACAGCCTGCGCCCTCTGCCCCGGCACGGGACTCCCTTTGGCCTCTGTTCCCCGCCCAGAAGCGGCGGCGGCGGCGGCAGCAACGGCTGCGGCGGCCCCAGCAGGAGCAGCAGCGGCGGCAGCAGCGGCGGCGGCGGCAGCAGCGCCGCCCCGGCCCCGCCCCGCCGCCCGCCGGAGCCCCACGCCCCGCCCGCCCGCCCCGCCGCCGGACTGCTCCCCCCGAAGCCCACCACTAAGCCCCCCCCCACTCCCCAGCCGCGATCCGCTCGAATCCAGCTCCGCTGGGCCTGCTGTCTGTTCCTCACGCCCCTTAGGACTTGGGGTGGGGGAAGCCCTGGGGTTCGCGGCCATCCCTCTCCCTCCTTCAAGGGCTGGGGGATTGCCCCTGATCCCGAAACCCGGCCGCGAAAGCGGAGCCTCCTTCCTTCCACCCCTCGGCTTCGCTCTCAGACCCCTTGCCTCCAGGCCTGGCGCGAAGCGGGTGTAGACCTTGCACGCCGGATCTCCCCCTGGCTTGCTGGGGCTAGTATGAATTGCCCCCATCTCATCCTCCTTCAATTTAAGCCCCCTCCCCGCCGCGCCCGGCGCGGCAGCCCCCGCCCCTAGAGCGAGGGCAGCGGAGCCAGGGCGCTCCGAAGTCATCCCCCGCCTTTTTTCCAGGGACTCGGATAATTGCCCCTGCCCCCATCACAGCACTCCCACTCCCGAACCCAGGCCCCGCCGCCACCTAGGGGGTACCCCTTACCCTATGGTTCCCACACCCCAACACCGGGGAGAAAGCAGCCCTGAAGAGCAACCGTCGCACCTCCTCTCTGAGGTTGGAGGGTATTTTCTCCAGGTCTCTTCAAGACTTCATCACGGACAGCCACCACCACCCCCCCCCCCCACAAAACAAGCCCTTTCTCGCCCTGCCCTCCTGGCCAGCCTCCCTTCGGATCATTGGATCCTTGAATTGGGGGGGGGGGCGGTTAGGGCCAGGTAGTTAACAAGACCGTAGCCTCCACCTCCCTTTCCGAGGAGTGGGGTAATTCCAATGGTCCCCCCCAGGATAAACCCGACCCCCGTTTCCATGGAGACCCCCGCCCAGCCAGGAAGAAGACTCTCGGATCCTGGCGAACAAGTCTCACCTGGCTAAGGGAGAAGGGGGTGAGGAGGGGGTAGGGTAGGGCACAGATGGGGTACGAAGGTGGGAAGTGGAGGGGAGCTGTCCCGAAGGGAGGGGCGAGGACAGAGCGAGCTCCAGGGAGCGCTACGTCCGGGGACACGAAGAGGACGGCGCCCCCGGGGGGCAAGCAGAGCGGTCGCGGGGCGAAGAAGGGACAGGGTCGGGGAAAGGCTTAAGATAGAAAGAAGCGGGTGGGGGGATACGAGAAAGCAAGGGAGTCAAAAGGGGTGGAGGGTTTGGGGGAGAGAAAAAAAAGACGCACCTGTTCCCGGGTCGGCTCCGCGGGGAGGCTCAGGCCGCCACCCGGGCTCCCTCTTACCCACTCTAAGCCGCCACCCGCCTAATACTGCCCCGATCTGGTGCCCCCCCTCCGCCCCTTATCGCCACCGACCTCCTTCTCCTCTCTCTCCGCGGCGGCGGCGGTCGGACTCTAGGAACTGAGAGGAAGAAGGGAGGGCTCGGCAAAGCGGAGGAGAGACAGAGCCACACACTGGCAGCAGCCGCGGCGAGCGAAAGAGTGAGGGGGAGAGCGGTGTGTGTGTGTGTCTGTGTGTGCGAGCGAAGCCTGGTGGAGTGGGTGCCGGTCGCAGGGCTCGACGGGAAGTGGAGTCCGGCGGGGTTCGCGGGCGGCGCCAGTCGCCGCTCCACCGGACTACAACTCCCAGAATGCCACCCGCCGGGGGGGGAATGGGGAGGTGGAGGCGAAGGGAGGGAGCAAGTAAGAGAGGGAGGGACGAAAGCAGGGAGCAAGCGGCGGCGAAGGGGGCAGAGCCAAGCAGCCCCGGTGACACTGGGAGGGGAGGGGAGGAGGAGGGGATCGCTCCGAGGACCAAGCGGATTCCGGAGAGGGAGGCAACAGCAGTGGCTGCAGCAAGCCGGGCAAAAAGCTAGACTCCCAGGAGAGGCGGAGGCGCTCAATCCTAGGGGCTGCATGAGCCCCACGCCCCCCACCGCCCTCAACGCCCCTCGAATGGGAAGGTTGAGGAAAGGAAAAGATCAGGGCGCCAAGGCCAGGGGTTTCTGTCTCTTTCCCCCAACGCTCTCCACCATATGCCCAGACCTGACTTTCTCAGGCCACTGGTGCCCGATCCAGTGTGCAAACCCAGAGACCCCAGATCTCCCCTGCTGGGCAGCACAGAACGGATACATTCAGTCCCCTTGTCCCAGGGGCCTGAGGGAGGCTCCCCTTGCTAGCAGGGCGTGACTCCCCCTTCTTCCCGCCCCCCCCCGTCGTCGCCACCCCCCCATCTCCCTCCCAAGAGCCCCTCCCCTGAAGCCCAAGCTCGATTCTCCCTACCTTACTAGAAATGGAGTCCCTCAGGGTACGACTACCCAGCCCCCTCCCTTATACTGGGTCCCTGCCCACCAGTATCTCCTTAGCGTTGCCCCCCTTCACCGAAGTAATAGTGGGGGCGACCCGAGTTGGACTGGTGGCTACTTTCCCTCAGAGACTAGCCGTCCTTGGCCACGCCGACCCTGTGTAGAGATAGAGAAGCACGTTAATACCACCCCCCAAAGTTCGGATCCCCGTGGAAATGGCTTACAAGGAAAGAGGGGTTGGTAGTGGAAGTGAGCTGGAGGTGAATCTCAATCCTCAAACCTCGTCTTAGGCGTGGAAATCCAGGGATTCCTCCCTTTCCTTAAAAGCCATCAAATCGCTTGGGGTGGGGGAATGGGGTTAGATTATCTAAACCCCAGTGTCCACATGACTCGAAGCAACGCTACATGTAGGAATAAGATAGGAACTAGGCTGCTGCCGCGGGAGGGAGAGTATACCGTCGCCCCCCCCCCGCCGTCGTCCACCCCCCAAACACATACCCCTAGGAGAGTCGGATGGCCTAGGAATGGGGGGAGGCGGTGGGAGTGCTGGAGACTGAAAGGGTTGTGGCGGGGAGGGTCCGCGGCCCCCTGAGAGCAAAATCCAGATGCTAAGAGGTGGGTGGGGGGTGCGGCATAATTGCAGACGGTGCCTTTCCTTGCTTTTCCTGGAATCGCCGCCGAACACCGTCTAACACTCGCAGTTGCTTACCAGTCCGTCCCCTAGCCCCATTTGTGCGCGTGAGGCGGCCGGAGCCCGGGAAGCCGGGGCACAAACTCCGCGGAAGCTGGCCTTCGCCGCCGCCGCGCTGCCGCGGGCCTCCCTCCCTCCGCTGGCGGCCCCGCCGATCTACCTTCGCCCCCGGCCGAGGCCAGACCCCGCTCGCAACTCCACGCCCCTACTCCACCCCCGGTTCCCCCCCTCGCCCTCTCCCCGCGGGTCCGGCCCAGCCCCTAGCGCCGCCCCGCCCTACCGCTCGGTCCCGAGCCCAGCAAGTGCCCCGAACTCGCCCCCCGCCCCCACGCCCAGGCCAGTCCGGCGGGGCCTGGTTTCCCCCTCCTGCCGCGCCCCGCCCCCGAATCCACGTCCTACTTCGCCACCCAACTCGGCCCGGTCCGGGTTCGGCCCGCACCCAGGCCACCAGAGTCTCCGGTTCGGTCCGGTGTACGGCCACCCACCCCGCCCTTGCCTGGGTGCCGGCCTGGCCCGCTGCCTGCGCCCGCCGAGCCGGCCCAGGCGCGCGGTCCGGGTCTGGGTCCCGGTGCCGGCCTCGGTCCCAGCGGCGTTGCCGCGTCTCGCCACGAGGGCTCGGTCCACGCAAGATCCGAACCCGCGCGGGGTGGGGGCCGCGGGAAGCAAGTTTCTTTATCTTCCCTCCGCCCCCGCCGCAGGGCCGCGCCATCCCCCACCCCCCGCGGCGCCCCCTTCACCTGGGCAGAGCCCCCTGGCCGCTGTCGCAACTTTGCTCTTCTCCACGCCGCCGGGGAAGAGGGCGAAGCAGGAGGAGGAGGGAGGTGGCGGGGGGTGCTGGGATCAGGCCGCTGGGCTCCGGGAGGACACGTGGGGGAGGAGGGGAAGGAGGAGGAGGAAGGGGGGGCGGGCCTGCAGTTCTCGGGGCTCCCCCTGCCAGCCCCGGGGAAGCCGGAACCTCTCCGGGCAGCCGCAGACCCCGCACTGGCCAAGGGGGAAGAACGGAGCCACCTTTCCCGGCCAGCCCCCGGCACCAGGAAGGGGGGGGGGAAGCAATGCCGCTCGGGGTCGGAGAGTGAGCGTTTTCACTCGTGCTTTATGTATGACTCTCTCTCTCCGTTTAGCCTCTGTGTTTGGGGGAGCGTGGGGTCTTGCATGCGGGGGGACGCCCCCGCCAGATGCCCCGCCCCTTCCCCGGTCCCCCACTTCCCTAACCCGGGCGACCTCAGTGCAAGGCTCTGGCGCTCGGGCACCGAGGCCGCCTGCGGGCGCAGCCCCAGCCCAGGCGCCCAAGTGGGACAGGTGCTGGGGAAGGGGAAATGCTGGGGCTCGCAGCCTTGCTTCGCGTCTCCTGGGCGGCCCACCCTTCGTGGCAACCACCCGTGCTGCACATCCCCAGGGCCCCCCTCAAAGGACAGCCCCTAGCCTGGGCGTTGAGGCATCCTGGGGTGGGGGGGGTGCATGGAGCGAGAGGCCCTGGGGAGGAAGGAGGAGGAGGGGGATGAAAGGTCTGTAAAGGGGAAAAGCCTGCACAACTTGGGGCCGAAAACCTGGCTCCAGGAAAACTCGGCTTCTGCCCCCCACTGCACTTCCCGGGCCCCTCAGTCACCAAACCGAGCCCCTTGACCCTTACCCTTTACCCTCACGACTCCCCGCCTGGCCAAAGGAATAAATCCTCCGTATGTGTTTACATCCCAGGCCATCCCCAGGACTGAAGGGCTGAGAAGCCTGCGGTCCACATTGGAACTCTGATGACTTTACATTAACTCCGAGGAGAGCAGCTTGCGAAGAAGCTGAAGCTGCCGGCAGACTTGCTTTCAGTCTTAGGGTGTTTCTTAGCAGCTCCAACCCTGAGCCCGCGGTTGGGACTTCAAAGGCATCGCCTCAGCCTAGAGGGTATTAGGGGAGGTGCCCAGCAGTTCCTGGAGGGTTCAGGGCTTTGTAAACACAGAATATGAAATGAATAGCAGGAATTTGGAAAAAAAAATCTTTATGTTCAGATATATTGGTATTATTTATTATATATTTATCTATACTAAGGAAGCCAGAGGGTCATTTGAACTATACGGAAACCCTGACGGATTAATGTCTTCCTCCTACTCCTCCTCCCTGCCCCTCTCCTTTGTCGCAGGCCCAGAGGTTCCATCTCTAAGCTATGGGGTGTCTTCTCTCCAGCGGAAAGACTTTAGAGATGGCAGGTGAGATCTGCCTGGTATGTCTCCCTCACCTGGTTTAAAGGAGGACTATTGCAGAGGAGGCCAAGCCACTAAGGTAGCAGTGGCTTTGCTGTTGTCTCAGGCCTGGTGTTCTATGACCACTCCTGCTTGTCCTCACCAACCTCAAAATCTACTGCCAGCAATGTGGACATAACACTTGCCATTTTACTTTACTTTGGGAACTTCTTCACTAGCTGTTTTATTTGGCCATTCCCATCTTCCTGTGCATCCCCCTCCCCGCCGCACACACACACTTTAAAAAGTGTTTGGCCTAAGTTGCACCAAGGGAAAGTGAATATGTGGAAATGATTTCTTTAATCAACATATGAATTCAAAAAGCATCATTAAGGTGTGGGGGATCACCTCTAGTGGGCCTGATAAAGCAGGCCCCACCAATTCTGCTTTGATTTAAATTGGCTGTCTTCACTGATTTTAATTCATCTGGTAATTACTAAATTTTCACTTTTCTTAAGTGCCTTAGGGCCTTGGGGCTACTTTGCTCTTTGGTCAGAGGCTGAAATGGATTCTGGACACCTCTGTTCCCACTTGTCTGTATCTCACCATTTGGCTGCATCATTTATCTGGCGAAATGAAGGTTGGGGCAAGATGGTTATTTCCTGGCTGAAGTTCTAGCTTCTCTGAGCCCTTTCCTGTTGGGGGCCACGCTTCCTGCCCTACAGGAGGTGATGGGAAATCAAGGAGCAGGGTAGGGAGAGCTGTGGGAAACCTTGTAAAGAATGTAGAGATTAGTGATTATTTTATTTGAGGCTAGAACCACAACATAATAATAATAATATCTTTGTACAATGTCAGGATGTCTACCAAGGCCTTTCACTTGTGTTATTTCGTTTGTTTCTCACTACAACCCTTGATTTTGTAATTGAGGAAACTGAGTCTATGGGCATCTATGAGTAGCTTGCTCAAGGTCACATGGCTAGTGAGTTCCTGAACCAGGACTCAACCCCAGTAATCCTGACTCCACAACCAGAGTTCTTTTCAATATGGTATAGCACCTCTATTTAATGCCAAAACGTTCCTTTTCATGCAGATTTTTAAATAATTGTTTCTTCCATCAATAACAGCTCTTGGCCTAGACCTGGAGTCTCAGAGAGCCAGCTTGGTATAATGGAAAGAGGATTGTTTGGAGAGTTCTAAGAACCAGATCCTAATTCTGTTCTGTCGATGGCTAGCAGGGGGACCTCAAGCGAGCCCTAACATTCGAGTAGTGCCAGCCCAATTCCAGGTACTGTGTTTTGGGTCTTCCTTCCAACTCTAAACTATGGAAACCAGTGCACCTGTCCCACTCTCTCACAAGCACATGCCGGAGCATCAAATGAGATAATGGATGGGAAAGAATTTTGCGCACCATAAACTACTGGACTCAGGCAAGTGTTACTATCATCAGCGTCAGCATCACCTAGCACAGCTTCCCTAGCACAGAGACCTAGGGGTGACACCTGCCTGGGCTCTGCCCTCCTGAAGCTGACTGGACAAAATAGGGCATTTGGGGCTCCCTGGCTAATTGAGGCCTTAAACCAACCTCTGACTTAATTCAGAGGATAATTGCTCCAATTCTCTGCTTTGTTCCAAAATCAGAGGCCTTCCTTGTCTCTCTGGTAAAAACAGCCAGCTCTTGTGACAGCAATGACCACGACAACAATGACAACAACGACAACCATTTCAGTGAAGCAAATTTGAAGCTTTCGGTCCTCCCTTCATCCCCTGACCCCCAGTCAGTTGAAGGTAAAGTCACATTTGGAACTCAGAATCTCAGGACTGCCAAAGCGCTCATTTTAAGCCACCTCAGTTGAAAGCAAACTAGGGGGAGAGAAGGGTACAGAAAGAGCCTTGCACATTTGGGAAAGAGACTGGTACTAACGCTAGCAGGGCTGACCACGAGTTACATACACTTACATACACTACGTGCTCTACAATGTTTCTCTTTATGTTCTGGCAGGGGCCGTGGGGGAGAATTCATTGCTTCTGTTTGCTCTTCATGTATCTCAAGCGCACAAACCCTATTCCAGCACGTTGCTGCTGGAGATGCATTCTGACAACCCACTGCATGCTGAGGAAGGCCTGTTCTCTGCCCTCTAAGAGCCCTGGGTCTAGATGGGGAGACAGTGTGTCTGGTGAAACTTAACTCTGTAAACAACTAACAGCCTTTCTGGATTTTATAGCCAAAGGGGGGAAATGAGGAAGGGGGCTAAAATCACCCCAGAGGCCTTTCGAGGTCAAGCCTCCTCGCTTCCCTAAGACCCCCAGGCACTTAACAAGGTTCTTAATCATACAGATAGTGTTAGAGGTGGAAGAAACCCTAAGAAATCATCTGCCCTCCTGAAAAACTGGCTGTCGCAGCCCACTCCAACAAAATCAAGTGTATAAGCCTTCACCTAGCTTCTAGGGCCCTCCATGACCTGGTTCCAGCCTCCTTCTCTTCAAGCCCCCTCACAAAGCCTCCGTTCTCACCAAACCAGCCCTCTACCACTCTTTGGACAAGACAAGTGCTTCCTTGACTGCTCCTTCAGCATTTTCTAAGCTCTTCTGGGGTTGTTGAAATCCCACTCAACCATTACTCAAGCTGGCTCTTTCATGCCACTTTCCCTGAACCCCTACTCCCTCCCCATGAAAGTTAACTGCTCCTCCGGGGTTTCCCCCACCACACTGAGCTTGGCTCTTTATTTAACATTTCTACACTCTGTCTGTCTCTCCAACTGGATCTCCACTTCCTTGGATGAAGGAACCTAGTATTTTTCTTTTTTTTTTAATGTTTTTATTTATTTTTGATAGAAAGAGACAGCGTGAGAGAGACAGCGTGAGCAGGGGAGGGTCAGAGAGAGAGGGAGACACAGAATCCGAAGACATGCTCCAGGCTCTGAGCTAGCTGTCAGCACAGAGCCTGACGCAGGGCTCGAACCCACGAACCGTGAGATCATGACCTGAGCCGAAGTCGGATACTTAACCGACTGAGCCACCCAGGCGCCCCGGAACCCAGTATTTTTCAACTGTGTATTACAGCCTCCATTCTCACTCTGTGACACCCCCCCCCAACATCCCCTACCATGGCATGGAGTAAGTATTTCTACAAGTATTTGTTGTTGTTGTTGTTGTTTGTAATGTTTATTTGTTTATTTATTTATTTATTTAGAGAGACAGAGAGAGAGAGAGAGAGAGAGAGAGATCAAGTGGGGGAGGGGTAGAGGGAGAAGGAGAGAGAGAATACCAAGCAGGCTCCACACTGTCAGCACAGAGCCTGATATGCAGCTGGATCCCACGATCTCATGAACCCTGAGGTCATGACCTGAGCCAAAATCAAGAGTCAGATGCTTAACCGACAGAACCACCCAGGCGCCCCTCTACAAGTGTTTGTTAAGTAATTGCATGAATGGATGATCTAATCTAATCCCTTTATCTCATAGTGGGGAAATTGAGGCCCAGACCTGGCTTCCCTTCCTGCCAGTTAAAGGCTCGGTTTTAAGCTTTAGCCTCCTTTAGTCTTTCTCTTCCCGCTTAGGTGATACACATTGGCTCTAAAGTTAGACAGATATGGTTTGAATCCTGGCTCTTCTACTTCCTAGTGATATCACTTTAGACCCTTGATTTTTGTCTAAGCCTCACTTTTCTCATTTATAAAATGGAAGCTAATAAATACGTCCTGAAAATGTTACAAAAATCAAAAGGAGTTCTTATATGTTAAGCACTTAGAACAGTGCCTGGCACCTAGTAGATGCCCCATAATAGCTGCTGGGTTTTCTTTTAATTTTTTAAATGTTTATTTTTGAGAGAGAGACAGAGACAGAGACAGAGCACGAGTGGGGGAGGGGCAGAGAGAGAAGGAGACACAGAATCTGAAGTAGGCTCCAAACTGTCAGCACAGAGCCCGACGTGGGGCTCGAACCCATGAACCGTGAGATCATGACCTGAGCTGAAGTCAGACGCTTAACCCACTGAGCCACCCAGGCACCCCATTCTGGGGTGTGTTTTTTTTTTTAATGTGAGGAGTTTTTAGAGTTCAGAACTTGGTAGCACCTACATAATTCAAGCCTGGGAATAAAATCATAACTCAAATATAATGAAAAAGAAAGGTGTATTTTTGGCAAGGGGAAGAGAATAAAATTTAGAAAGACCTTTCAGCAAAACTACTATCTCTTCCTCCAAAGAGGCTAAAGATTATTGAGAATGGCTCCCAGTTCAGTGGCCCACATTCAGTGGGTGCTCATCCAATTTCACATCCTCTGGCTGTGGTGGTGACTCTGTTTAGGCTTAAAGATGTTGGCATGGGGCTGAGATGCCCTACTGAACTTACACATCACTATGCTCCCTCTTCTCCATGAGCCTACACCTGAGTTCCATTCCACCTGGCCAAAGCCTTCAAGCCCCGCTTCCACAAAGCTTTCTCTGAAAGCTTTTGCCTCTGAATTCTTGGCCCCGTAGGTAAGTACTGCTTAGCACTTAGTGATTTTCTGTGCTCTGTGACTTAGTACCTCCCCATCTGAGGGCAGGCACTTTGCCATAGAAAGCGGCATCCCCCACAATGCCTGGCAGTGTTTGAGCAGACAGCACTCCATGAATACTTTGGGATTGATTGACAGTAGGCGTTCAATGGGGGCATGAGTCCCCTCAAGTACTGCCCAGCATGCAGTTTCCCAACCCCCTATTCTCCATATACTCACCACTTCTCAGACCCACCACTCACATGATGCCCCAGCCTTTTTAGGAGGCATTTTGTCTCTCAGAATTCGTCAGCATTTGGAAGGCAAGGGCCACCTTTTACTGTGTCCTCCACACAGCCGAGAATAGCACTTCCAACATTGGCTGAATGTAGAAAGCACCTAGTTTTGCTGCTGGAGATAACTTGGTAAAGATACATTGTTATTGTATGTTTATATGTATCCTTGTATGTCTGTTCTTGCTCATCAAACTGCAAGGGGCTCTAGAGGAAGAATTGTCCATCTTGGGAAGAAAGTCACAAGATGATTAAAAAATAACTAGAGACCTGGGATTTAGATTTTTTAAAAATCCGGGGAACAATGTTCCACCTTCCATGCCCATTCAGCCTAACCTCTCACACCAAATTTTCTCAAAGTTTAATATACATAAGAATCACTGGGGGGAACTTGTTAAAATTAAAATTCCAAAGCACCTTCCCACCCAGGGCCTTATTGAATAGGTCTGGGGTGGTGCCTCATACTCTGAATTTATAACAGTGTCTACTGGCACTTAGAAACTAGAGGGCTCTTGGACTGCACCTTGAAATACATTGAGCACTTTTCCACTTTCATCTTCACCAGAGATCCCCAACTTTTTGCTACCAAGGGTTTTATTATTTCTTTCCCCTCATGGACCCTATTAAACATAGTTATACAATGCTTAGAATGTACCAGCCACTGTTCTGAGGATTTTACAAATAGTAACTCATTTAATACTCATAACAATATCATAAAGTAGATACTTTTATTTTCCCCTTTCACAGATAAAGAAATTGAGATACAGAGAGGTTCAGTGACTTGCCCAAAGTTGCCCAGCAACTAAGTTTTTTTTTTTAAATTGAGGTCAGGTTCACGTAATATAAATTAACCATTTTAAAGTGTAAAATTCATTCTCATTTAGTACATTTAAAGCTGGGTGCAAACACCACCTCTACCTGGTTCCAAAACATTTTCAGCACCTCAAAATGAAACTCCATACCTGTTAAGCAGCTGCTCCCTTTCCCTCCCGGCCCCAGCCTCTTGCCAGAGAAAATTCGTATCTGCTCTCTGTTTCTATGGACTCACCTATTCCAGATATTTGATTTAAGTGAAATCATATGATCGCTGTGTTTTTTGTTTCTGGCTTCTTTCACTTAGAACAATTTTTTTTTAAGTAGGCTCCACACCCAACAGCAGAGCTTGAACTCAATACCCTGAGAACAAGAGTCATATGCTGTACCACCTGAGCCAGTCAGGCACCCCAGGCATAATGTTTTTGAGGTTCATCCACATTGTAACATGTATCAGTAAGTCATTCCTTTATATGGCTGAATAATATTCCATCGTATGGATATACCATCATTTGTTTATACATTCTTAGCTAATAACTTTTGAAGTTGGGATCTGAATCCAGGCAGTCTGGTTCCAGAGTTGGTGCTCTTAACTCTCTGTGTTCAAAATACTTATCTGCTTAAACAGGATGTCTTTTCAAGTAATAATTCATCATTTAAAAATATATCAGATGTGGGGTGCCTGGCTGGCTCAGTCAGAAGGGCATGCAGCTCTTAATCTCGGGGTCATGAGTTCTAGGCCCACATTAGGTATAGAGATTACTTAAATATACAAATTTTAAAAAATATAAAATAAAATGTATCCGATACAAATAAAACTTTGCCAGAACTTCTGATCCGCCCAAGATAGTCACACTGAGGTCTTTCAATTCCAGCTAAAGTCAAAAACACTTCATGTTGTAGTTAACCTCTGCAGCTTTGTGCATGTATGTTTCGCTAACCTTTATGAAATACAGACATAATTCATAGACTCTCTCCCAGGCTTTTATGGGTTTGGAGACCCTGGTTTGGGATCCATTGATGACAAATCCTTGCATGACACCCCAGTCAACTGAGAGAGTCCATCAAGTTGCTCAGTGGACTCTACTGACGATCTAGAAAGCAGGCTCATGCATGTTAGAAAGATTTTCCACACCAACAAGCTAAACAAGAAAGGAGCTGGAGGTTAACCTTTCAGTAAACTAGAAAATTCCAAAATCCAGGAAGTCATTCTGCTTGAATGGCCATATACCGAGGACAAGTAAGGCAGCCCTGTAGCGGGGCGCCTAGGTGGCTCACCCGGTTGAGAGTCCAGCTTTGGCTCAGTCATGATCTCACAGTTTGTGGGGTCAAGCCCCGCATAGGGCTCTGTGCTGACAGCTCAGACCCTGGAGCCTGCTTTGGATTCTGTGTCTCCCTCTCCTCTCTGCCCCTCCCCTCTCTCAAAAATAAACATTAAAAAAACAGACAACCCTTTAGCTGCCTGCTGCAAAGTGACAGCCTAAGTTGGACTTACCAGAGAGGCCTTCCAAATCTAAAGCATCTGCACTGACAGAACCTGACGTAAGAACACTATTCCCACACAACACTGATCGCAGGATTTTCTCCTGACTTTTCAAGTGTGTGTGGGAAAAAATTAGGCTCATGTCTCTTCTGCAGTTTGTGACACCTGTGCTCCATGTCTGAGAGCCTCATTTGATGTTCCAAGCACCTCCTCCTCTAAAGGGGTCCTTTATTACCCCATTAGAGATTAAACAACCAGACTAGATTCAAAACCATTAGCCCTGGCTTCGCTAGGCAGAATAAAATGAACATCAAGGAGAGCCTTGAAAGGGAAAAGATTCCACAAAACATGTTGCTTGAGAGGTGAGAAAGGAATGGTGAGCGATGAAGGCTTCTTCATTTTTGTAGCCCCAGGGTCTAGCAGAAGGCCTGGCACAGATGAGAAAGCACTCAAAACATGTTTGTTGATTGAATGACTGAAAGAGAACCTTCCTGTTGGTCTGGAGGTCATTAGGGAGGCATTGTAGAGCTGCTGTGTGGGGGGACAGAGAATGGAGCAAGGTTGGCATGTGTCTGGAGCGCCCTGCCAGGACCTACACAGACCATGTTTTTCTCTGCCTGGAAATTTCCCCCAAAGTTCTCAGAGCCTGCAAGTCTCAAAAGTAGATTCCTCTGAAATCACTATGTGCTTTATTCTACTGAACTCAACTCAGAGGAACTTAGTGTTGTAGGGAGAATCTGATGAGAGCACCTGTATAAAAGCATATTGAAAAAGATAGAGAGCCAGAAAATTCTTATTAACTTAGCCATACTGGCTTTGCATGATCGAAATGACCCTTTGTGCCATTTGGCCAGGTAGCTTTCTACCTATGAGTCTTATCACTGAACACGAACCTGTGCAGACACCCCCACCCCAACATACACTTTTTATAAGGCAGCAAACTCCTGTTTGCTAAAATCCAAATAACCACAACCATCAGAGAATCAGAATGTTCTTTTTGCAATACAGTGTAATAATCCCTTACATTCATGTGGGGTTTTGCAGGTCGCAAAGTGCCTCCCCATCCATGACCCCATTTGTTTGTTGATTGATGTTCAGAATGGTTCCAAGGCTTTGCAAGAGTCTGGGAGGCCTTGCGAAGAAGCAAATAGCAATGACATGTGTGGTGCGAGTGGCCTTGACTGTGTGCTGGGCCTCTGAACACCAGGGGCAGAGACATCAGGGGTACAGTGACTTGCTGCCCCAGACTTGCAAGGATGTACCAGCACTTGGGGGATGCGGCTGGTGGGATGGGACTCCTGTGGCTGAAAAGAGCTGAGATGCATTTACACATGATTGGTACTGTCGTGGCAGCAAAGGAGGCAGAAGGTTTGGCTCACCCCTCCCTCATTTCGTTCCATCAGTCATTAGATGAGCAGATGTTGGATGCTTGAGCTCCTTCCCCTGGCTTGTTCTGAGTATTGAGGGTACAGAAACAAACAAGACTTGTCTCCTAGACCTCTCTGGCCATATGATTCATGAGGTCTCCCCTTCAAGTCTCTTCTTGTTCATTATAGCCCCATTCTGCCAGGGGACAAATGTTGAGGGAAGAGCTTCCACCTAATCACTCCTGTCCATTTCCCTTTCTCTCTGCCCCCCTCCCCCTCTCTCTCTCACAGACACACACACACACACACACACACACACACACACACACACACACACACACTTGATGCTTCACTCAGGGCCTCAAAAGTCCCAAGGCTAACCGGTCTGTGTTACGTACCTCTATTAAGGAGAGTATTGCGGGGCACCTGGGTGGCTCAGGCCTATGTGGATCAGTCAGTTAAGCATCTGACTTTGGCTCAGGTCATGATCTCATAGTTTGTTGGTTCAAGCCCTGCAACTGGCTCCGTGCTGGCAGCTCAGAGCCTGGAGCCTGCTTCAGATTCTGTGTCTCCCTCTCTCTCTGCCCCTTCTGTATTCATGCTGTGTCTTTCTCTGTCTCTCAATAATAAATAAACATTAAAAATATTTTTTAAAAAAGAGAGTATTGAATAAAACAGATCCATGAGAGCAAAATGAAAATTTGTAATGCATAGTAATAATAATGGTAATCCCTCACATCTGTATAGAACTTAATAGTTTACAAAACATTTCCATCCCTATTCCTTGATTTGATCCTATGTCCTATCATCATCTCATATGCAAACAACATCTTCTGATTGTAATCTCCAGCTGTGAGTGAAGCAAGACAAAGTCAGGGCTAAGAGTCCTGCTCCCTGGTTTGTTTTTTGCACGTTTTTTTCTTTTTCTCTTCCTTCTTTTTCTTGCTGTACTGTCTGTGGAGCCTGAAGTTGCCTATGACTCAGCTTCCCAGACTCCCAGGAACTTGGAACCCCAGGGAAAAGGGCTGCCGATCAGTAGCCCCCCAAGCCTTTGGCTTCTGCCAGAGTTGGTGCCATGGGGAGAGAAGACTTTCCTCTTTGGGCAGCCCCAAAGTGAGCACCAACCCACTTCAGCAGATTGGGCAGGTCCCGCAGAAGGGGAGAGTTTCAATAGAACAAGGAAAGGAGTGCACCGTGAAGCTTTAAGTAGGATGTGAAATGGGGCTTTGAAGCTTGGGAGGCAACCGCTAAGTGCAGGCTTTGCAGGGTGCAGACATACCAAAGGAACCTGGTGCTTGCTGGAGAAGATCCTAGTGAAGGGCAAGAGGAGCCCGCATCATATCCATTGGGTCTGTAGGCCTTTTTTTTTTTTTTAAATCTAACTACTTCACTCACCCCCATTACCTCCCGTACCTCCATATATTCTTCATTCCTCCAGCCTATTTACTGAGCCCCCATCTACCCCATTCCTCTAATGTAGCCCCAATTTTCTGAGCTAAAGATGCTTTCAGTGAAAGGCCACCCCAGAGAGTTCTCAAGCCACCCCATTTTCAAACTCTCCTATCCCTTTTTCTACTAGGTACTTCACACATAGCGATGGCCACACCAGTCACCCTCTCCACCTGGCCCAGAGCTGGCCCCAGATGGGAATGCCTGAGAAACTTGGGAGCAATAGTGGGTATAAAGCCACTGTGTTCTGGTGGTTTGCAGCAGTAGAAGATCAAAGCTTGTCCTCTTTGGTAGGAGGGGTCAGGGCTGTCTGTCCTGGCAATCACAAGCAGGGGGTGGGGGGAGGCAAACAGCAGGGAAAAGCTGCTTTTAGCTAGTGGCCAGGTTAAAAAGGGATGGTGGTGCTGAGTGGCTGCCATGCTGGGCTGGGGAGGAAGACCCACGACCCCACTCCTCCCTTTATCCCTGGTTGTGACCAGCAGACAGTTGAGGCTTCCAGCTTTGTCCAGCCTTGGAAACTCACTTGCATCAGGAAAGGAGCTTCATTCCAGCCCAGGAGCCCCTGGTTGAGCCCTCCTTCACCCCTTACACTGACGTTTGGGGCAAGTCGAGTTAGCACTGTCGCTCAGGCAGTGGCAGCCAGTGCGGGGTCGGGAGTGTGTAATTGCAACCACTTCCTGCCCCAGCTTGCCCTAGAGCCGGCCCCGCCCCTTGAGGACAGTCGGGGCGGGGCACAGGTACAGCGAGGGAGTCCGATGGGGGGGGCTGCAGAGCAGGGTGGCTCTCAAGGGAAATCAGTTGAGACTCATAAAAGAAGCGGGGTGCCCTCAGTTTGAGCCAGCCAGCATGAAAGAGTTGGGGCCTCGGGGCATTCTATTGGCACAATGCGTCCCTCTCTGACTGGTATATGACCAGTTCCAATATTAGCTTTATTCATGAGATCTGAACACTCCAAAGCCCCAAAGGAGAGGGGGAGGGGAGAGGAGTTGGGGTCTACACCCATAGAGATGATCTTCTCTTTGGCCTTGGCACTGCTTTCTCTGAGCAAGTTAGGACAGAGAGAAGACATTAGGGGTGGGGGCTGCCGAAAAGTCTCTGGTGGTACACAACACCAGAGTTTGTAAATGCCTCTCCCTTCCTGGAGGTCCCAGGATTTGCTGTTTGTATCATTGGTCTGTCTACCCAGGCCTTGGAGTGCCCATTGTGTACAGAGCCCGTCCTCCAGCAGGTAGCCTGGAGGTACAAAAGAAGCAGACAGGTGGCTCCCTGCCTTTGGCGAGCCAGACATCAACTGGACATTAGAGTGGCAAGTCAAAGCGTGTGCTCTGTAGTCAAAGATGGAGATTGTGGTACTAGCTGTGTGAACTTGTGAAGCTTGTTTACCTTCTCTGAGCTTCAGTCTCCTGATGTGTAAAATGAGGCTACTAATACTTGACTTACAAAGTTGTGGTAAAGTAAGACACATATGGGAAAGTGCTTTGAAAGCTATGAAGCACTCTATGAAGACAAGGAAAGGATGATGCTCCTGTTAAGTGGGGTGGAGGTGGGAGGAAGGACCCTGATGGGGGAAAAACCGAGTAGGCACCAGTGATTAGGGCGCAAACTCTCCACAAGAGTGTTAAAGGAGCACGCTGTAATGAGGCTACCAGAGGCGGTTGGGGGGGTTAAGTCTACCTCGGCTTCCAGTTAGAGGTGGGTCTGAGACAGGAGAGCCCCTTGAGAAAGGTGGGCAGGCGAGGTGGAGAAAAAGCCATAATTTCTCTCCTTTTGAGAAGAATTTGAACGGTCCCAGTTTGGTGGGTAAGGAGTTTTGTTTGGGGGGAGGGGGTTGCCTGTCAGCCCTCGAAGTGTAAGGCAGCAGCTGGAAGCGCGCCGCTTACTCACATACCACGCCTGCAGCGTGCACACGGCTCGCTGGAATGAGCCCGGAATGTCTCCTCTCCTCGCCCTCTGCAGACGGAGGAGAGCGGAGGGGAGCTGGGCAAGCCGAGCACGTTAAATGACAGCTGCAAACCTGTAGGCTTCTCCGTCCCTTTCCCAGTCTGGCAAGGGCTGCCCAGGCCCAGGGTGACCCCTGCCCTCCCTTCCCAGATCAGCAGCCTCATGGGGGTGGGGCCATCCTCATTTGCTAGGTGAATATTGGGGGAGGGTTGCCCGGGTGTGTTGGTGGCACGTGTTTCGTGGCACATACACCCATGTCTATGCATGTCAGCAGCCACTTGTGCAGATCCAGGCAGTTGTCTGCATACAAACATGTGTCATACATGTGCGTGCTCCAAGTGGCAAGAACACAGGACTGACATTTCTGCTCCTGTGTGACTTTGGACCTTCTCATCTGTAAAATGAAGAGCGTGTACCAGAGCATCTCAGAGGGTCCTCTCAGCCTGAATGTTCACTGTTTCTACACGCAAGGCTGTGGCCGCTTAAAAAGTCAGGGCAGTGAAAAAAAATCAGCCAAACCAGTTGTGACGTTGGCTGTCGACACTTCAGATGTTTAGTTTTGGAGATTCAATTTTCAAAAGGCCAGTTACTTGCCATCATGTAACATCTGTTCGCTTTCCAAGGAGTGGTCTTACACTGACACTAGGACTGTGGCATGATGGTGTTTGCTCGCTCTGTGTGTTTACACATGTCCAAGTGCATCTATGGGTACATGTTTAAATTGCAGCACAGAATATTAGAGCGGAACGAGATCCTGGAGGTCATCTAATTGAATCTCTTCCATTTTTAGTTCATTTATTCAACAGTCCTTTGGTGAGCGAGAATCTGTGCAGGGAGCTGCAGAAATAAATAAGGCATAGTTTCTGCCCTCCAGGAGCTCACCGTCTAGCAAGGGGGAGAAACATGTAAACAAGTAATTACAATACAATGTAATAATAGAAGTACAAATCGTACTGTGCTGTGGGAGCATAGAGGAAAGACCAATTATTTCTGCCTGGGGGTAAAACTGTCTGGGACAGTTGCATGCTCCACAGCTTGTGAGCTTTTCCCTTCACCTTCCTACTTCCAAAATATTCATCCTGTTCTCCTCTCCCCCTTTCTCTCAGGAAATCTAGGAAGATGTCTTTACAACCTGACATACTAAGATCCACATGGCCCACTGAGATCCACTCTGACCTATACCCCTCTCAGCTATAGTCCAAGAAAGGCTCGAGTGGGGTTAGTTGAGGTTGTCTGTGGTACCGGTTTAGCTCTTGTTGGGGTAGGGATGGAAACCGAGAGGGAGGCCAAGAAAACTGAGAATTCAGTCCTACCTACCTGGCCAAACGGGTGTGCAGAAAGGAAGGAGATCACCTTCCGAAGGGCATGCCTTTGCGTTCTCTGCCCCAGGCAAGGGCTGCATTAGGTACCCCTTTCCCTTGCCGGGTGCCCCTGGTGAACAGCAGTGCCCGTTAATGAGACGGTTGCAGAGGAAAATGGGGCAGCCTTAGTCAGTGTGGAGGGCAGATTAGAGCGAAGCTATCTAGCAGAGGGAGGGGAGACAATAACCCCGGGCTCAGCACCAGGTTCCTCCCTCTGCCCTACCTGCCCAAGAGATGGCCGCCGTGGGGGGCTAACCTCCAGCCCTCCACCTCCACTCAATCTAGCGTGTTTCTCCCTCTCCACGGGCAGAAGGCGAACCACCCTCGGGGCCTACCACCCCACCAGGGCGGGAGCACTCCCTCCCCGTCCCACCCCTCGATCCATAAAGCCGGGAGATGCTACGGCGAAGGGAACCCTGGGAGTGTGCCTTGAATGACCCCCAAACACATCTGGATTTTTGGAGTTCAGGCCAGCCCCCGAAACGGACCCCAGGGAAGTGCGCCAGAGGGAGGGGGCGGGGGAAACGGAGAGGCAGCGCGGAGTTAAGGGCCTGCAGTTTAGGACTCCCTGCCCCACGACTAGGACCGTCCCAAACTTCCTGTTTCTTCCGGCCGCTCTGACCCCGGGGCTGCAGCTCCGAGATAGCTCGGGGCCTGGAAGTGCATGCTGGGTAAGCGCAGACGGACGGAGTAGGCGAGCTGCTCGCTGTCGCCGCGGCGGCGCAGGGCCGGTGTGGGCGCGCGCTCGGCTTCCTTCCCCGGCGGTCACGCTTTGCATGTGGGATGGGCAGCGGGCAGGTGGCAGGGAGGCCCCCGCGCCGAGGGCTCGGGGCGGAGCCTTCGCCGGGGCGGGGGCGGAGGGGGAAGAGGGAGGAGGCGGCCTGAGGGGCGGGGGTGTGGGCCGGGAGTTTCTGCATTTTCAAGGGAAGCCGAGTTGCCTTCGTCGGAGGCCGAAGTTCGAGCCGACCTCGCGGCGCGGAGTGCAGGAAATCCTGGAGGGGCAGCGGGGCCGGCGCGGCCCCGGCCGGCCCCGAGCTCTCGCGTCCCCCTGAAGCTTTAAGGGGGTCTTTTAGGATGAGTTAGAAGGAACCCCTTCTTTACTCAGCGGGGAGAAAACTTAACGGAACTGGTGACCTCCACCACAAAGGTGGGCCACGTTGAGGACTAAAAAAAAAAAGTGCGGGCAAATGCTCGACTCTAGAGAGAAACTAAGGCGATCCCAAACACTGAGGGGTGGAGGTCGGGACGGACAACAGGTTCCTCAGTGCCTCCGTCCTCAAGATGGACTGCATGGGGCGGGGGGCGGAGGGGAGCGGTGAGCAAGCGACACCTGACTCAGATTCCTGAGGTGCCTTCTCCCCAACAGCCCGCTTTCCTCCCCCAGTGCTGATCCCACTGCAAGACGGCAGGGGAGAGGAGGGGCTGGGGAAAGATGGTTGGATACATAAAGATGGTTACCTCAGAATAGAAGGTTAACCCTCACCTCTACCCGCATCTTCCATTGGGGCCTCTTCCCCTGTGCACAAGTGCATCTCCCATTCCCACCACCTCTCAATATTCCCCACTCTCCCAGGCTCTGCCAGAAGTTTGCTTGCATCGTGAAGAAACAGCTATGCCCTCACTCTGGGGTCGACGTTTGACATAGGACCAAGCAAGGTGGGAAGTAAGGCACACAGGATACACAGGGGCTGGCTTCACAGATTGTGGCTCCCATTTTGAAGATGAAGAAACTGAGGCAGCCCACAGAGCTTAAACATTTGCTGAGCTCACACATGGAGTTAGTAATAGAGGTTAAAACACAGCTTGGAGATGGTGGTGGTGGTTGGTGGTGGGGTTGACGCTTAAGACTCTGATTAAGCAACCACACCCCCCACCAAGTCCCCAGTCCCTTCCCACTGCTACCTTAGCAGTCTTCTCTTATCTTCCTTCTGATGGCACACCAAACCAGGCTGTTTATGTTTCTGTCACCCATGCTAGACTAGGAGTACTTCAATGATGGAGGCAGGGTCTTAATACATGTTATCTTAGTGCCTAGTAAAGTGCCTGGCACATAGGAGACACTCAATAGGTGTGTTTTTTGTTTTTGTTTTTGTTTTACTAAACAATAAAAATCAGGAGTCCAGACTCTGGCCCATTCAAGTCAAAATGTTCCTAATCCACCCATCCACTTACACACCTGGCTTAGAACTACCCCTCTGGGGCAAGATCTTTCTATTCCTACATACCACTGGTGTTGGATTCTGCATTTAGAGGGGATTTCAAAAGTGGGCACAGAAGGTGAAAGGCCATCTTGGGCTGGCTGGCTAGCTCACCTAGCCAGGGGCAGGCTCAAGAGGCTCAGTTACAAAGCTGTTATGTATGTGATGTTCTGTGCCCTGGTGCCCTTCTCCAGAACCAAAATATAGCAGGCAGTGCAAACATTTATGCAAATAAGCCAAGAGCCCTGCTGCTTTCAAAAATAAATGATGGAGCCCTATCAGTAGTTGCAGTGTGTCTTGGCAGGGTTTGGAAGGGGCCCTGCTTGCCCCTTGCTAGTTCTCTCAGGGAGCCCAGCACAGTGAGAAGCAGTGTCCCCTACCCCTGTCATTTCCCCCTCCCTTCCAAAACTACAAACAGCCACAAACCACATGGCCCACAAGCAACAGAGATTTGTGGCCTTTGGAACCTCCCAGGGCAGGGGTCAGTCAGGAGGTCAACGGGGGTGTAGGCATCACACAGTCCAGAGTCATTACTCTAATGCCCTCTGGGAGAGTTTCGAATCAATGGGCCTATTTGTCCTCCCTCCAGGGAGGACTGGGGGTAGGGCAGTGGGGGTCCATTATCAAGCCCACCCCCCCTGCATAACACTGCCTCCAAGAAGCTCACTCTTAGCCTGGCATCCTGCAAATCTCACCACTACCCAGAAAAGACAGAAACCGGAAGTGGGAGGATTTCTGTGGGGATGGGCAGATAGGACAGGTCCTTGGAATTCTCTGATAGAAATCTAGGATCTAGACTTGTATTTGGGAGGCTGTGGCATTTACAATGCCAGCAGGATGACTTTGGGCCCCTGTTGACCTGCATTTTGGTAAATAGTGAATTTCAGCAAGATTATGCCCTGGCCAATAATTGTCCTTGTCCCTTTTGGGAGAGTTTTGAGAATCTCTCCTTCTGGGAAAGAGGTGGGACAATCTAGTGGTTAAAGGCCTGGACTTGAGCATCGGCCAGACCTGGATTCCAAACCTAGCTTTGCCACTAACCAGGTGTGTGACCTCTTCAAGTTACCTTCTCTGAGCCATAGTTTCCTTATCTGTTAAACTGGGATAATTATAGTGTCTATCACATGAGACTGTTATTGGGATTAAATATGATGCCTACCATGTACTTGGCACTTTGTAAGTGCTCAATAAATTGTAGCTGTGGTGACCATTCTTAGTAGGTTTTATTGCAAGTAAGTACCATTCTGCTTGGTACCAGTCAAGCCTCGGGCATTTCTCAGCTCAAGTCCGTCCCTAAAATCCTGGAAAGATAGAATTCATTCTGGCACCCATCCTCTCCCAGCATTTGGGTAATTTGTTATTGGGATTGACCTGGGATATGCCTAAGGTGCAGCAAGTAGGGCTCTGGCCACAGGCAATATCCCCAAGGGGATTTAGTTTCATTGACTATACTGGTTCTAAGTGGTCAACTGGGGGACTCAGGGCAACTCTCCCACCAGAGGGTCTAAAATGCACACTCATGGTATCTAGGGCCGGGCTCAAGCCTATAGCTAAGTGTGAATTTACAATGAGGCAGCTTTGAAAATGTTTTGTCTGATTTACTAGATAACCTCCATCTTAAATGGCCTTTGTTTAAATTTTTATCCTGGTGTGGAATGAGAGAGAGTTCACTTTTAAATCCAAATTTTGGCAGTGGGGTTTGGTAGGATGGGGAGATGCAGTGCTGGGCTAAGTACTAAGTGACGGGCAATATGGGCAGGGAAACACGATGTAGTTCTGCCAGAAGTTCACGGAGATGTCAGTCCAGCCCTGCTCTTGCACGGGACTTTTATGACACTTTTAGATTCATCCTTTTTTACTGAGTTAATACCACGAAGAGTTTGTCTCCCCCATGAAACTCAAGCTTCCTTAGGTTGGAGACCTCGGCATCCTCACAGACCAGGAACCTGCCAACGGCGGGGCCGAGTCTCCCCGCTCAGGCTGCCAGTTCCCCAGTATGGGAACCGAGAGAGCTGCCTCCGTCCTTTGAGCGTCCCCCCACCCTGCGACCGGTGCATTCCTTGGTATCGGAGGCGCCCGGAGGCTCAGCACTCGCGGCCCAGCGATTGGCGCGAACCAGGCCCGGAAAGGGTGGTGCGGGGAGGCGAACGCTCCGGACCTCTGGTTGGAGAGGGGCTGGGGAGCTGCACCCGCCCCCGGAGGGAGGGGGCCACGTGGTGGGGAGCTGCAGTAGGGTGCCCTCAAGTCCGTCTGGGCCCTTTTGTCTGTACCCCGCGCCGATGCCCCCTCCCCAAAGAGGGCTGGCAGTAGGGGAGGAGGGAGCCCCGGCGCAAGGGGGGGGGGAGGGAAGAGGGAGCGAGCACTATGGGGGCTGGGAGAGGTTGGAGGGGTGGAGGAGTGGAGGGCCAGAAGCCGAGCCGAGAGGAGCGGCTGGAGCTGCCGGTGAAGGCGAGGAGGAAAAAGCGGAGGAAGGAAACCCATCCTGCCCCCAACACCCAGTGTCTCCTGTTACCAACCGAAAGGTGCAGCCTCAGGAAGAGGTGATCGGAGCCGTTGAGAGCAGGCGGTCACGTGAACCGAGGAGAGAGAAAGAGAGCGAGAGCGAGAGAGCGAGAGTGCGAGCGCTCCGGAGAGCCAGCGCTAGAGAAAGCCGACAGACAGACCGACAGACAAAGAGCCCGAGAGGGAGGCCGGCGGGGACCGCGAGAGAGAAAGGAGGAGCGGGAGGGAGGAGGGCGGTGCGGCCCAGCCCTCCCCCTCCTTTTCCCTCTCCTCCCCAGCCCAACTCTCTGGTCACACACTTGGGGGGCCCAGTGACCGAATAGGGACTGGAGACCCTGTGCTCCTGCCAAAGGGGCTCCTTGTTGCTGCGCTCACTTTACCCATGCAGCTAGGTTTGACGCTAACCCACTCCTGGAACGACAAAACCAGCTATAATTAGGCCGGGTACACACTCCTTTCTAGCTTACAAAATAAGGACAACTCCCTGTTAGCTGCAGGGGCTCCCTCAGGGCCCTGGGAATCCGGATTCTCCCAGACCTTAGAGTTCCCCAACCCCCAAGTCCGTGAGTCCATTCCATTGGACAGGAAGAAATGAGGCAAAGGCTAGGAACCCACTGTACCAGACACTGTGCTAGGTCCAGGGGGCTGCTGAGATGGACAACACAGCTGAAAGGCTATGGCCTCCCTTCTGGAAGCTTCTGTTCTGGAGGGAGAGGAGGTCACAGACGGAAATGGCTAACTGTGAAAGGGGCTCTACCCAGTGCTAGGAAAAGTGGTAGAGGAAGTATGGAGGAAAGAGAAATGATTGAAGAACCCCAAGGCCTCTTGGAGGAAGCAGGATTTGAACAAGGCCTGGAGGGTTGAGGAGAGCTCTTGATTCTGGGGATATAGGTGCAGGTGGAGGCATTATTCTGAGCAGAAGGCCTGGAGCACAGGCCAATGCCTTCTAGCAGGAACCTGCACTGGTTCATAATTATAAAGGTAAATCTGTTGTTTTAAAACAAATTGAATTGTAAACATTGCTATTTTTCTTTATCTAATTGCAGGCCCTACTGCTGGCCCCTTGTTGCTGCTGATTACTGGGAATTGGCTATAATTTTCCAAAGTGCTACCAGTTCAATGAAAACTTTCCTCAGTCCACTTTTTCCATTGGAGAAGCTCAGGCCAGGAGGAAATGAAGTCATTATTTCTGTTCCCTGTCCCCCTGCCCCACAGGGATAGGAGGTGGCCACTGACTTGGTGAGTATAGAACAGGGGCACCCAGAGGTTTGCTGTAGCCCTGCCCTTCCCTCTCATCATGTGCCAGGCCTCACCATTGGAGTCATTGAGTAGGGATTCTGAATCCAGATTCCAAGTCCCCGGAAGCAGATCAGGTGTTCTTGGGCCATCCTGGTCCTTTCTTATTGGCATATTAATCATGTGAATTCCTTTATCTGTTATCCTTTTTAGCTTGCAAAACACAGTTAACTCTCTCTTATCTACAAGGGTTACCAGGGTGCTCTAAAATTCCAGTATCTCCCTGACCTTAAACCTCTCTCCCCTCCAGCCTGCTAAGAGTTGGGACCTGGCAAACAAAGGAGTATTTCAATGTGGGGAGGGACATGATAGCAATAAGCCTTGGATGGCAGGCCCAGTATGTGGAGTCCCCAACGCTAGGGATATCACTTGAGATATGGCTGGCTGGGCTCAAGGCAAGGGGACCCAAGCCTCATAAGAAGACTGTAGACCTAATAACACCCTTCTCAACATTCTAGTGAAAATGCTGAACCCTCTTCAGGCACCCTGTATATACAAGGTGTTAACATCATCGCAATTAACTTGTTCGTGACTGTTACTCATTTATTTCTTTATTCAGTGTTTTGTTCCACAAACATCTGTTCAGCATCACTGGGTGTCACTCCCTGCTCAGGACTGGGGACTGAGACCCTCCCCACCAAGAGCTCCTGCTCTACTGAGAAGGAGATCACAAATTCTGAGGAGTAGGAGAGAATGCTACCCTTTGTTCCTGATCCAAGAAGGATTAATTAGATGAAGAAAGGGACAGTTGGGAAAAGGTAGAAAGCACATGTTCATTGTCAAAAATTTGGAAAACAGAGAATAGCAGAAGCATAATTTTTAATCAATAATCTTTAATTATGTGACTTCTGAGCTGTGTGGATTTTAGCTAGTTGGCCCCTGGGAGACTCACTTTTCCATCCTATAAAGTGGGAGGAATTGCCACACAGGTTGTTGTCGTGCAAAGGCATGTGATGATTGAAGTGAGTAAAATGCCAAGACAGAACCTGGTACATAATAGGTTCTTAATATTTTTCAGGTACCTAGTAGTGTTACATAACTACCATCCAAAACAATCAAATGCTGGGGCACCTGGGTGGCTCAGTCAGTTAAGCACTGGAATCTTGATTTTGGCTCAGGTCAAGATCTCATGGTTTGTGGGATCAAGCTCCACGTTGGGCTCAGCACTGATAGCATGGATTCTGCTTGGGATTCTCTCTCTGCCCCTCTCCCACTCACATTCTCTCTCTCTCTCTCTCTCTCTCTCTCTCTCCCTCTCTCTCTCTCTCCTCTCTCTCTCTCTCTCTCTCAAAATAAATAAATACACTTAAAAAACCAATCAAATGCTGCTAACACTTTGGGTGCATTTCCCTCTGGTTTTTTTAAATGCGTATTTTTTCCATGCAGTTTGCGATTCAACTGAGTATATACCATTTTATACCTTGGCTTTGCAGTTTTACTTAAAATTATAACAAGAATTTCCTCATATTATTAAAAAAGTTCCCTGAAAACATCACTTTAGTGGTCATGTAATAGTTCTTTGTGTAGATTCCTGTTCCTTTCTAAAAGCTCTCAGGTTATATGTCAATTGTATCTCAAAGCTGGAGAACAAATAAAGAACAAGAGCTTTCTAGCCTACTGTCTCCTTTATCTTTTACACATCACCACCCTGGAAATACTAGGTGTTTACCGAATACAATTAATCATGGAACCATGTGTTTCCCATCTCCCTCCCATTCAGATCCAGTTATTTCCTGAGACCTTGATTGGGATTGGTCCTTTCACTTCGGCATTTTTGGTCTACCATCCACTCATTGGCGGCCAAGACATTCTCAGACCTTTTGGTAGGTACCCTGTTGTAAGGACACAACCACTGCCTCAGAGGACTCTTCCTGTCTCCCTTCAGCATCTTTGCCTCTCCCTACTCCTTAGCCTGCCGCCTAAGCCTGGGCTGGAGGTTCCTTAAGGACTCTCCGGATGCCAGTCCCGTTTATACCTTTCCAGCCAGAGATGGCACCGCCACTGTCCTACAAACTCAGTTTTGATGTCACCAAGAAAGTAGGCCAGAAGGCAAACACTGTAGCCACTGGCAGGCCTCTGGAGGGCCAGATTAAGCTCCTGTGTCTGGAGGAAGGTTAATAGGGCCCCTTTTCGCAGGTGAGAATAATTACAGAATAGTGAGCCAGGGAGGGGGTAGGGTGAGAATGGGTGTTTGTCTTGGGCCATTTCTTTTCTTTTTTTTTTTCATTAGGGAAATCCGTCTAACCCTTTTGAGTTTCTCCAAATCTGAGCCAAACTTGTCAAATACATGGCTTGCTGTGGGGAGGCCTAAAGTCAGCAGCCATGTTTCCAAACACAGTCCTCCAGCTTCAAGCAGGGAAATCCTTATGTGTCCAGAGGGTTCAGTATCAAGCAGGCAGTCTGGGGTTCTAGAACATAACACTTTTCTTGGGGAGAAGAGAATAGAAACCCCTTTGGGGTTCTAGGAGAAGTGTGGGATTCTAGTCAATAGGACAGTCCCGAGGGCGAGAGCTCATTCAATAGAAAATATCACCCATTTCAAATCAGTGGGGAAAGAAGGGGTTATTTAATGAATGATTTGTGGTTAGCTGATTATTCGACAGTGGGGGGGGGGTGGTTAGCACCTCATGCCATCCACCAAAGTAAATTCCAGAGCTAAATCCTAGTAA
Organism: Cryptoprocta ferox; assembly: GCA_028646485.1. NCBI lineage: Eukaryota > Metazoa > Chordata > Mammalia > Carnivora > Eupleridae > Cryptoprocta > Cryptoprocta ferox. Next base: position 19,034,292 of record CM053579.1, read on the forward strand.
CCTAATCAGGTTCTAGGTTGCAAACCATAGAATCCAATTGTAACTGAAGCAGAAAAGGACTTTGTTGGAAGGCTATTGGAGATTTCACTGTGAGTGGAACTGTAAAGAACCAGCCTCAGGAAAAGGGTAGGAACCAAGGGAAGCAGGCACAGTTAGGATCATGCCACAAGACTGCCTTGCTCAGGATGCTGAAAGTGTGTGGTCCCCTCCAGAGACCTGGCGCTGCTCTTCTGGATGCTTGGCTGCTGAGACCTTCAGGAACCATTGCTGCTATCCCCTGCAATGCTATAATGCTGAAGTACCAAAATCCAAAGGGAGTGATAGCATCTGACGGGCCACATCCCCACTACCCTAGCCGCCAGTGGATAGGGAAAGGGAATATCTATCTACCTTCCATGTCTCTGGAGATTTGCTTCAAATCATCAGGCTGTTTGGATACTGAGCAATCCAAACCAAAAATATGTCCAATTACAGCCCTAATAGTTCTTGAGTACTAGCTATGTGCTAGGTGTTGGCCAACTGCTTTGATATATTATTTCGTTTAATCCTGAAAACAACCCTGCAAGTTGGAAACTATTATTTGTCCCCACTTTTTAAAAAAAATTTTTAATGTTTATTTTTGAGAGAGAGAGAGAGAAAGAGAGAGAGAGCGTGAGCAGGGGAGGGACATAAAGAGAGAGACACACACACACAGAACTTGAAGCAGGCTCCAGGCTCCGAGCTGTCAGCACAGAGCCTGACATGGGGCTCGAACTCACGAATCTCAAGATCATGACCTGAGCTGAAGTCTGACGCTTAACCGACTGAGCCACCCAGGCACCCCTGTCCCCACTTTTTAAAGAAGGAATCTGGAGATGCCCTTGGTCACACAGCTAGTAAATAAGGGGTGGAGCTAAGATATGGTCCCAGGGTGGGAACTTGCTCCAGAGTAGTCACGAATGACAAACAATAAGACCGTAAGCAACCTATAAGAAAATAGGTGAATATTCCTGTGATCTTGAGAGTAGGGAAAGTTTCTAGGCATAATGATAAATCGAGAAACAGGGATGCCTGAGGGGCTCAGTTAGTTAAGCATCCGACTCTTGATTTCGGCTCAGATCATGATCTCATGGTTCTGTTTGTGAGATTGAGCCCCGAGCCCCATGTCGTTGGGCTCAGTGCTGACAGCCTGGACCCTGCTTGGGATTCTCTCTCTCTGCCCATACCCCATGTTTGCATGTACATGCATGCCTGTGCTCTCTCTCCCTCAAAATAAATAAATAAACATTAAAAAAAGATAAACAATAAAGGACACAAAAATATAGATTTGGCTATATAAAAATGTAAAACTTCTGCATTTTAATCCCCTTCACCCATTTTTCCTACCCCTCACCCCCCACCTCTGGCACCCACTGATCTTGGTATCTATGAGCCTGTTTTGTTTTGTTTTTAGATTCTACATATAAGGGAGATCATATATATTTGTCTTTACCTGTTTGGCTTAAGAAAGAAAAACTTCTATTTTTTTATTATTAAAAAATTTTTAATATTTATTTATTTTGAGAGAAAGAGAGACAGAATGTGAGTGGGGTGGGGGCAGAGAGAGAGAGAGAGACACAGCATCTGAAGCAGGCTCCAGGCTCTGTCAGCACAGAGCCTGATGCACGGCTCGAACTTACGAACTACGAGATCATGACCTGAGCCAAAGTCGGACGCTTTACCGACTAAGCCACCCAGGTGTCCCTAATCTTCTGTTTTTTAAAAATGATAACAACCCAAGCAAAATTAGAAGGACTAGTTGCAAGGAGTACTTGCAGTATATGACAAAATTGCAGTAGCTTTGATATATAAAGAAGGCTTACAAATCCACAAGATAAAGAACAGCATCTCACTAGAAAACTAGGCAAAGGACAGGAATTGGCAATTCACAAAACAAGAAATACTAATGGACATTGAACTAGGAAAAATATTCATTATTACTAAAGAATCACAAATCAAATATTGAGATACCGAGATACAATTTTTTAAATAATCTCTACACCTCATGTAGGGCTTAAATTCACAACCCTGAGATCGAGAGTCACATGCTCTACTGACTGAGTCAACCAGGCTCCCCTCGACATGTACTTTTTTACTCATCAAGGTGGCAAATATATGTACATATTTTTATTTATTTTAATAATATTTATTTATTTAAATAATATTCTGTCAGTTTAGGGAATCAGCTTTATTGAGGGATAATTAGCCACACCATTAAATGGTACAATTTAATGAGTTTTGATATATAAATCCCACCATGAAACCAGTGCCACAATTAAGATATAGAACATACCCATCACCCCCAAAACTATGCTCATTCCCCTGTAAAGTCCATCTCTTCTTCCACCTCTGTCCCCAGGTAACCATTGATCTGCTTTCTGTCATTATGGTTTCATTTGTATCTTCTAGATGTTTATATAATAGGGCTATACACTAGTATTTTGGTCTGCTTTCTCTCACTTAGCATCACATTTTTGAGATTTATCCATATTGTTGCATGTATCAGTAGTTTGTTCCTTTCCATAACTGGGGGGTTTTCTGTTGTAATAAGTATACCATGTTTAAAAATTCATTCACCTGGTGCTAGTCATTTGGGTTGTTTCTAATATGTGGTGACTGGTATATTGTGGATAAAGCAGGTGTGAATATTCTGGTGGGAGTGTAGACTAGTAAAATCTTTTAATAGGTCGATTTGGTACTATATGTCAAAATATTTAAAATATATATATTAAAATTACATGATGTCCAGGATTTGGTTCAAAAATAATCCATTGGTATAAGGAAATGGGTAACCTTTAGTTGATAATTACCGAAACTAGGAGATGGGTATATGGGAGTCTGTTATACTATTTTATTTTTGTATATGTTTGAAAGTTTCCATTATAGAATTTTAATATGCCTATGTCTTGATCCAGTTATTCCTAAAATCAGATATTCACAAAGGGTGTTCACAAGGAAGTACATTTATACATTTATAATAACAAAAAAGGATAAACAATCTAAATACCCAACAAACGATAGGGCAATAAATTATGGCACTTTCGTTGAATGAAATAATAGTATGGAGTCTCTAAAAATCATGTTTTTTGGGGGCGCCTGGGTGGTTCAGTTGGTTAGGCATCTGATTTCGGCTCAGGTCATGATTTCACCGTTTGTGGGTTCCAGCCCCGCGTGGGGCTCTGTGCTGACAGCTCAGAGCCTGGAGCCTGCTTTGAACTGTGTCTCCTTCTCTCTCTACCCCTCCCTCACTCACACTCTGCCTCTCTCTCTCCCTCTCTCTCTTTCTCTCTCTCTCAAAAATAAATAAACATTAAAAAAATAAAAATCATGTTTTTTTAAAAGTTTTTATTTATTTATTGGGGTGGGGGGAGAAGCAGAGAGAGAGGGAAAGAGAGAATCCCAAGCAGGTTCCACACTGACAGCACAGAGCCCATCGTGGGGCTCAATCCCATGAACCAAACCTCGAGATCACAACCTGAGCTAAAATCAAGAATCAGTCCGAGGCACCTGGGTGGCTCAGTCAGTTAAGCATCCGACTTCAGCTCAGGTCATGATCTCGGGGGTTCGTGGATTTGAGCTCCGTGTGGGGCTCTGTGCTAACAGCTCAGAGCCTGGAGCCTGCTTCCGATTCTATGTCTCCCTCTCTCTCTGCCGCTCCCTGCCCCTCACTTTCTCTCTGTCTCTCTCAAAAGTAGATAAACATTTAAAAAAAAAAGTCAGCCGCTCAACTGACCGAGCCACCAGGTGCTCCTAACAATCATGTTTTCAAAGATATTTACTGACATTTAAAAATGCAATATACATGGTATTTGAAAAATGCAGTTTACAGATCAGTTATATACAGCATACTTCCATTCTTATTTAAAATATATAATAAATGCAAATAAAATACTGGAATGTTAATGATAGTAAATTATGTTGGGATTACAAATGATTTTTATGATCTTTATAGTTTCCTATATTTTCAAAATTTCTACAATGAGCATGAGATACTTTGATATTTTTAATGGAAGAAAAGTATTTCATTTCTTTTTGGTACTTTGCGTATTTTCATATTATTTTCCCTTACATTGTTTTATTTTTAACACTACAAGATCAACAGAACAACTTTTTAAATATTCCCACAGACCCAGAGTAGTACATTCTCAGAACTAGAGGGAACCTTGGAGATTAAAACTGAGGATCAAAGAGGGGAAGTGACTTGCTTGACACCAGGCCAATTCTAGGGACCTTTTGCTGCCTCTTAGAACAAGGGATCCCAGTTACCCAGCTCCTGACAGGGACTGGACATTCTTAAATAGGATGCCTCAACGATGAGACAACTGCCCTGACTTCTAATCCTGATTCTCACCCTGGCCACAGGCTGAACCCTCTCTGGGTTAATCCAGGCCCCAACACACTCCTTAACTCCACACACAGGCCAGAGCCTGAATTCTCATCTGTGTTGTACAATGAGCCTTTCCCCCACCTCACCCCGCTATCCTCCATCATACAAATCTGTATGTTCCAATGGGGGACAGGCAGAATATATGTAAATCAGTACAAGCTCCTCCCCCTAAGGGTGAAGGGAGGCACTTTCTTATAGTCAGGCGGGTAGGCACCTTTCAACTAGAAGGGCAAGGGCTCCAACGGAGGATGCTTAGAGCTAGCATTCTAACTTGGGGAGAGTCTGGCTTCTCTCCAGAATAGCTCTCTCACTAGTCCGTGTGGCTATTTGGGGCTCTCAAGCGGCTGGATCAGAAGGGCAAGGCCCAGAGGCCTTTCGCGGAGTCCCCAAGTTAGCCGAGGGAGGGAGTGGCCCTGCACTGGGCGGTTCTTGAAAGGCCTTTGGGAAACGGGCGGGGGCGCAGAGGCGGGGGGGCGGGGGCGCAGAGGCGGGGGGCGGGGGCGCAGAGGCGGGGCGTGTTGAGAGCTGTGGAGAAGCGCCAGAAAAGATCGAGGGAAAAGAAGATGCGACCCAGGACGCTCGGCGAAGGAACTGGAGTGACGGAAAGGAATGGACCATCCCTCTTCACCTCCATTCCGGGAAGCTCTGTCAAAACTCCTCAACTCTAGGAACCCTAGCGGAGGTGACAGGGACTCCCCCAGGGATAAAGAGGTCAGCAAAGCTAGAAAGGAATTTCCCTTCCTGCGAGATAATTGGGCCAGTCATGTCTCCTTCAGTGCCTCAGCCCCCCCCCCCCGCCGCGTCCCCATCTGTACAATGGGGCAGCATAACTTTGGGATATATGAGAATGCACAAGACAGAACTAAGTACAATGTTCTTGCAGCATCTCTAGTTCCAGGCTCAGCTGGGAGAGAAGCTGAGGTAACTATAAGACAGGTACAGTTAGTTTTGGTGCCTTTACTGACAGGCACTGGAAGGCTGGGCATTTAGCCTAGACCTTTTTAAGGGCCAGGAAACTGCTCGCCTCTCAGCTTAAATTGGGGGTGGGGGAAGGGGGCTCAAACTTTGCTTCTCAATCCTCCCTGGCCTGGCAGGGGAGACCTATCCCAACAGTCACTGCTCAAAGATTAAGGTGACCCCTCAGTGCCCAGCAATTTGCCTGCCAAGTGGAAAGCATTTCTTTGGTGGTATGAGGTGGCCCCATCTGGGAGTCTGTAGAACGTTGTCCTCCAATACCTTCTGCTCTGAGCTCCTAAAATCTGGAAAGTGGGCTCTTTGTAGCTGTGATTGTGCCTTTGTGGTGGGGGTTGTTTTTGTTTTGTTTTGGCTTTGGGTTTTTGTGTTTTTTTTTTTTTCTGCAGGAAGGGGGTAAGGAAATGGGAGACAGGGGAAGGTGAAGCAGATATAGAGGAGGGAAGTGGGAGGTAGTGTTGCAGGCATTAACATGCCCAATAGATTTTGTTTTCCCTCCCACAAATGCTTAGAAAAAAAGACCTGCAGACTTACAGAGTAGCTTCAGGGTGAATTTTCTGTGGCTTAAGGCTTTTCAGACCCGTTAGCCCTCTGCCCATCTGAGAAAATGAAAGACAAGAATGAAAAAATAAAAAGGAGAGATCAAGGTAGACATGTGAATTTCTTTTTTACTTTTGATCTTTGTAGAAGAGATGCCAGCGGTGGCAAAGCAGGAAACCCAAGCGACAACATGGAGGAAGCAAGAGGACCATGGGAAGAAAAAGGAAGCTGACCACATGTATTTCTTGAAAGACTTTCCCTTATTTCTCTGTAGCTGAAACTGTGAACTCAGAGGGCTTACAGTGTGGTCAAGGAAACGGCTTACAAGAAACAACTAGAGAACAAGGCTGGAGCACAGAACATCGAGATTCAGGTAAAAAAATATCAGATCAGATGAAAAAGTTGATGAGAGGTGGTTGAAATCAAGGAAGGCTTCTGGGAGGAGGTGAGTATTGAACCTTGACTTGGAGAATTTAGGTTTGGAGAGTGGTGGGGAGAGAAGCCCAGGCTGGAGGAACACTGTGAAGCCCTCCGTGTGGGGTAAGGGGTTGTGCAAAAGAACAAAGGCTGCAAAGAGCAGAGGAGGGTGCTGGTTATAAGGTCATTGTGGAGATCTGAAGAGAATGTACTGTACTGGTGGGAGCAAGGAAAGAGACTTTGTTTCCTTTTTCAGAATGATATGGCCCCAGGAGACTGTGAGGGAGGTTTCCCCAATTCCCTCAGCCCCTGCTCCCCACCCCCCCCCCCACACACAGGGCTCAGCCCTCTGCCCCCTCCTAGTTTCCCTTCCATACTTGCAGGGCTAAGGGGTACCTTCTAAAATGAGCAGACTGAGCCCACAGATAAAACTCAGTGTGTTATTTTACAATCCTGTGAACATGCTCGCTGCGTGGGTGTGCATGCATGTGTGCACACACAGTACTCTATAAGGGCACACACAAAGCATGTCTTGTACTCTGTACAACTGAAGCAGAGCAGGTGGCAGCCCTTTTGGCACCCTTTGAGGCAGGCTGCATGGCACAGTGAGAATGGCACATCGTGGCCAGATAGGCACAGGACTTGGATTCAAATCCCAGCTCTGTCACTGCCCATCTGGGGGATGCTTCACCTCTCTGAGCCTCATTTCCTCGTCTATAAAATGGGGATAGCAGTACCTACCCCATAAGGTTGTGGAGAGGGTGAAATGAAATAAACGGTACAGCACCTGGCTCATAATGGGTACTGGAGGATGGACAGCTTTTCATATTCGTTGCCTACTCCCCCAGCCCATGTCATCCCCAGGAGCCGGCCCTGCAAACCTGAATCTCCATCTCCCTACAAGTCCCAGCTCCTTTGTTGAAAGTGCTGTTCAAGGCAGTGCTAGGCACTGTTTGGATGGGAGGGGGACACAGACACGAAGCAGAAACAAATGTGGCAAAAGCTTCACAGCTGTGGAATCCAGGTGATGGGGGTTCATTGGAGGACCCATTTCTTCGTGTAGGTCTGAAATCGAAACAAACTATAAAAGGTAGCAGAAGTACTTCTTGTCCATGAGAAGGTTACATTTATCTCATAGGAGAGAAGCAAGGCAGCACCTAAGTTTTAGGTCAGGCAGAATGTGCAAGGAGGCCCTCAAAGAGGAATATGAAGTACCATAAACCCAGGCTGGAGGGAAAGGTGACCTCACCTGCAGCACCGTGGGCTACTTCCTGGAGGCAGGGGCAGTGCAGCTGGTAGGTACTCTGAGACAGAGAACTGGATTTACTGAGAACAGGGTGGGGGGCCTGGTTACAGTGGTCCAGGCTCAGAGAATAGTTGCCAATAGCACAGACTCTGGAACAGAACGTGACTGGTGTGCTTTGAGAAATGTGGTCCAGTTGGGTGTGGCAGGAGGGAGAACACATTTAACTCCTTAGCACTCAATAAGCAGTTGTGGAGAGGGCTTAACTGATCAAGTTAACCTGCTCTTTGCTAGTTAAGTGCAGAGCAGGGAAGGGGCTTCTTTCAGGGCTCAGCTGGGAGATGTGGATGATGGAGAATGAAGCTGGAGAACTAATCGTGTTGCTGGGTTTGGGGGGGCGTTCCAGGTGTAGAACTGGGGAGGAGAGTGCCTGGTGGGGTCTGGTTAGTCTCCTCAGCGGCCTGAGTTCCAGGTAGAACATAACAAGCAGGCGGTGGCGGAGGGGGAGTGCCGGGGGGGTGGCTTAGGTAAGTGTCAGACTCTTGATTTCTGCTAGTCATGGTCACAAGGGTTTGTGGGTTCAAGCCCCACATGGGGCTCTGCACTGACAGGGCAGAGGCTGCTTGGGATTCTCTGTATCCCTCTCTGTCTGCTCCTCCCTTGTTCAGGCAAGTGGTCTCTCAAAAATAAACTTAAAAAAATAAAATTTAAATTTAAAAAATATTAAAAAAAAAGACCATACAAGTAGGCAAAACAGCATGATGGACAATGAAGGGTGAAAGTTTTCTCCTGCCCATGCCACCTCAGCCTGTTGAAGGCCTAGAAATCCCCTGTGATCTGTTTTCATTTTTTCTAGGCACCTTGAGAACTTTTTTTCTTTTTCTTTTAAGTTAAAGAGGCCGCTATGTAACTACAGGACCTGGGGAGGAGGTGGCATGTTAAGCATGTTAAGTCACTGTTAGCTTAACTCTTTACCGGTGCAGAGAGAATGACCTAAACTAGTACTTACCAATCTTTCAGATGGAGAGCAAGCCTCTCTGAAAGAAACTGTAAGGGATTAGGGAAAAGGGGAGCATCAGTGAAGAGGGAAACTCCATTTGGCTGAGGACAGACCTTCTTGGCAGGTGACAGGGAAGACAATGGACTTCAAAAGGAGAGGGTGGGGCAAGGAAGCAAAGACCAACATCTTTGTCTAGGTCACAGTTATTTCTCTTGAGGATCCTGTGCACCCCTGTCCACCTTCCTTCCTCCTCACTCTGGCCCCTCTCAATACTGTGATTCCCACCTGTTACCACACACAATAGGAAAGAGACAAGCAAGAACGATCTAGAATACTCTTTACAGGAAAGGTCTAGCTGGCTGGGGAATGATGCCCAGGATGCTGCCAGGCTGGTCTTCACCTGCAAGGGCCAGCCTAACTCTCCCAGGGTTGCTGGGGCTGATCCTTAAGGCTGGGGCTAATCCAAGGTTAAAGGGATGGCCTTGAAAGTTGGAATTAACCAACCAAGAGCATCTGTTTGCCAATTATGTTTGGGAGAGTGTGGGGACAGACACCAGGGTTCCCACTGGGGGTCCTCATTCACCTTTTATGGCTAATATCTAGCAACCATAAGTCATTTTTTTTCATCTTTATTGCTGACACTTTTTTTTGAATGTCTACCATTTGCTAGGTACTTTATTATTATCAGTAATAGCTAACAGGTATTGGACACTTAGAATGTGGCAGGCTCAGTACCAAGAACTTAGATTGTTAGTATCTCAGTTCATCCCCACAATAGCCCTATGATGTAGGTACTGCTATGGTCCCCACTGTACAGAGTAAGAAACAGAAGGCCACACAGCTAACAACTGGTGGAGGCAGGATTCAAACTCGGGTCTCATTGGCTCTAAAAGCCACATGCTGTGTGTTTCAGCTCTCCACTCCACAGTCTCCAGCATGCTTTGCTGCCTCACTCCTCACTAGCTCACAATTAGTAGATTAGTCATGTGTTGACACTTCTAGGCTCAGTCTAATGGTTTGTTTATTTAACTGATGGATGCTGCTCCCCATTTGAGGCCATTAGCATTTAAACAAAACAAAACAAAACAAAACTGTTGAGCCTGGCAAAGTGACACTGTGTTTACTGTTTTTTTTCCCAGTGTTAATTGTGAGCATTTTCCAAATATGTATTTTGATGTGCTAACGGTCCCTAAAGAGAGCCACAGAGATTTTAGTAATCTTCTCAGGCAGCTCCAGTCCCACTCCCCTTAATCTCCTTGGTGAGGGGGACAAATGGCCCAGGGAGCCAGCCTTGGCTAGGATGAGGAAGAGCAATGGTGACAGTCTTATTCTGAATAATTAGGAGGCAGAGAGGCCAGGCTGGGGCCATCAACTCTGTTCTTGGGGGCTAAGCCCTGGAGCACCCCCTCTTCCATGCTTGGGGAGGGAATTTCCTATTCCTTTCCAGGACAATAAGAACATCTGTGCCAAGGCAGAGGAGGAGGCCGGGCGCTCAGAGGCATCTCTGCCCGAGTCTCTTGACACTGTCCAATTGTTACTGTTTCAGTTTCTGCTTGGATCACTGACCATGTCAATTCAGAGCAGGCTGGCTTGGGTGAAGACAGTGTAGGGCCGAGGAAAGAGAGGACCTGTCCCGCTGGAGACAGGGTGTGAGGTGGGCAGGGGGCTATACTGACTGAAGTGACCACTTCAGTGAGTCACTGCAAAGTACAGGCTGGATCTTGCATCCATAAAAGGGAGGAAGGAGCACTTCCACTGTCCATCCTCCCCTGCCGTGAACTGCTGTTGATCATGTCCTGTTGTTTGCAGCCTTCTTCCTCTGGCAGATTGGGGTTCAGCTTGACCTTGGGGTAAATGGATGAAGAGCTACAGGTTTGATCCTTATATGGGACAGTTAGCTTCACACTGAGAAAAAACTGGCTACTTCCTTCCTCCCAGGTCCAGTGGCAAACTGATGGGAGTTAAAGTGGAGACTTTATGGCTCCCTGCAAACCCATTCCTAGTACTGGAAAGTCACATCACCTAGCGGGTTCTGATGGTGAGTGCAACCGGATCTGGCCCCAGCAAATCAGTCTCAGACTGGGAATGAGCTAAGGAAGTTCCTTAGTTTCTTCCCCACTCTGGACATCCAGCTCTGGAACTGGGAGTTCTGGGGACCAGGAGGAGGTAAGCATCTGCCTCCTGCATAATTAGCTCCATCAGTCAAAAAACATTCATGGCCCATCTCTTGGGGGCATCATGCTGTGCCTGGCACGAGCTAGTAATCCCTACCCCGTCCTGGCCCTCCCAAGTTTACAACCTTAAGGCACACAATAATGACACAGATCCCAAAGGCGGGTGGGTTAACAAATACATATACACTTGTCCGCCACTCACAAGGGATCCATTGATTGAGCCACAGCCACTAACAGGGCCCCCTTCAAAGAGCTTCTAGTCTGGTGGGTAAATAGGTAAGAATAAGTGAGGGCTTGGGAGAAGTTCAGGCGAGGAAACATGGTCAACATCGAACATTTTTTATAAGTGCCTATCGGCATATGGCTGGGTTTTCTGTGCATTTGAGCCGTGTCCCCGACCCCGGATTGAGGGTTTATGCCAGTCCTACACGCACAGATCAGTACAAAGGGCCAGAGGCAGCCGCGCTCTGTGCGTCGTGGTGGGGAGACCCAGGCAAGGGGGCGAGGGCCGAGGCGCTCAGCGTGGGCTCGCCCTTTCTGCCTGGGGGGCCAGGCGTGTCACTGGCTCTCGCACCGCCAGGCCTCACAGCCCGCAGCTTGGATACCTCGTGGAACAAGTCCCAGGTGCGCGCGCGGCGTGTGGGTGACACGGGTTTGGAGAGGGAGCCGGGAGCAGGCTCAGGTAAGGCCATCCCGGGAGGTCCGGTGGCAGTGTTTCCCTGGGCGCTCCAGCCAGGCCTGGGCTGCGGGAGGCGCCGCGGCCGGCTCGTTGCCCAAACACTTCCGACGGGCGCCTGCGTCCCGGGCGGCTTCTGAGAGCGGGGTTGGGCAGCGGCGACCCGGCCCGGGTCCGCATTCCCGGGTCGTGCGCCCGCCCATGTGGTGCCCGTGGACCTGGGGCGCTGAAGCTCCCCCGAGGGCGGGCTGCATGCAGCTCCGGGCCGGGGCCGCTGCCGGGCCTGGGCGAGCAAGCGAACGAGTGAGCAAGGCGAGGCGAGGCGGAGGGAGTGCGTGTGCGGGGGGGAGCGCGCGGGAGCGCAAGCCACCGGCCCGGGAAGGGTGGGTTCGGGAGCGGCGGCGGGTGGAGCGAGCCGGGAACCCGGGAGGTCGGCCTGGCTGGCGGGCCGGAGCCGCGGAGGGGGGGGGGGAGGGCGGAGCGCGGAGGGCGGAGATGGGGCCGCGGGAGGGAGGGGGCCGGCGGGGCGCGGCCAGGGGGCGGGGCGCTGGGACCTGGGGAAGATAAGAGCGTGCTCTCAGGGAGCGAGGGCGGGAGTGAGGGAGGGGCGGGGGACTTAGAGACCAAAGAGGAGACAAAAGGACGGGGTGGGTGGGAGGAGCATAGACAAGCGGGGATAGGGGAGGGGCGCCGGGGGGGGGGACGCCTCGCAGGGAGGGGTACGAGTGGGGGGGGCATGGTGTGGGAGGGACTTAGGGACGTGAAGGGACAACATAAGAAGGGAGTGCAGGGGTACGGAGAATGGGGGGTGGGCCGGGAGTGCTCCACCACGCTGGCCACGAAGGGGAGGGGAGGCCACGAAGGGGAGGCCGTTGGGAGAACGGCCACACACAGGGAGGGGGATCCTGGGGATGGACAGTCCTCGAGGAAGGGGGGGCAGGGCTTCGGCAGTCTCGGGAGGGGAAGGGTGAGCAAACGCGGGGAAAGGGAGTGCTGCGAGAACCCGAGGGTGGAGGCGGATGGGCGTGTGTGGAGCGCAGAGGGCAGGGATTTAACGCTGCTGATCGAAATGACCAAAAGACCGCGGTGGGGGCCCGCACAGACGGGACGGGGCTTCCAAGGCAGGACGAAAACTGCCCAGGGGAAAGTGGGACCTACGAGGGCAGGAGAAGGGTGGCGGGGGCGGCCTCGGGCTCGGCAGGAAGGCGCCACCACCGCCCTCTGCCCGTCCCCAGCGTGCCCCGCCCCGTCCGGGGGCCCTAAGGGCAGCGGCCTGGGCCGTGGGGGAGCCGAGCCAGGGCGGTACCATTCGGGACAGAGAGGGGGGCTTGGGGGGGAAGGGAGGAGCCAGGGGTCAGAACCCTGTTGGGGGGGGGGCGCCACACCCTGGGAAAAAGGCTTGGGCACATCCAGAACGGACCAATCAGCGAACAAGGCCAGGGTGGCGTCAAGGGGCAGCTTTGGCCAATGGGAAGGGAGAACACTTCGGAGGTTCGGAGGAAGAAAAGAAAAAAAAAAAGGCCCCACGAAACAACAATCGAATCCGTTTCGGGGCTTGAAAGGCTGGGAGTGGGCGTAGTTTATAGCACGTTCCAGCGCCTGCAGTCCCTTTTCAAGGATGGGGTCGCTTGCATCACTCCCGGGCCGCCGGCAGCACACGGGGCTGGTCCCGGGAAAGTAGATGAGGATTGGCCGTTTACCGGGGGCACTTGATTGGGAGCTCCAATTTGGGGGGTGGGTGGGACAGAGGTGGTAGCTTTGTGTGCAAAATAGTGAACGTAGGGTTACGGTCTTGTAAATGGAGGCAGGAGTGGGCACTTGTCCCTCATCCGCTCCCACTGGCTACCTGTCAACCAGCAAGTGGATCATAGATGATCTCAAATCAATGGGTAACTTAAAAATACCCCCTGGGCTCTAAACCTGATCGACGTATTCATCTCCCTTCCCAGCCCCAGGGTGGCTCTTGAGGGGATAAGCCATGGTAGTGAGGGCCCACAGCTACACCTGGAAATTTCATAGAAATTTATGGTGTGGCTTTTGGCTTCAAAGTTAGTCTATGTTCCTACTGCCTACTCAGTCATTAACGTGAAACACTGGATACTCTGCCTTCTTTCACACTATAAAATAAAGGCATTGGGATTAGTTACCTTTGAGGTCTAAACATTTTGGAACTGATCTGGAGAGTTGTGTGCTTGGACAACAGGGTCCTGTCGGTTTGCGGGAGGACTTTAAAGAAAATTTGTGGAGTTGCAGAGCTATTGGCCTGGGGATTCCAAATTCTGTAAAGTCCCTCAAACTGTATGTAAAGTGGTACACGTGTTTGTGCATACTTCTGAGGAGGGTTCATAACTCCCATCAAATTCTCAGAGGGGTCTGTAGACATGCAAAAATTAATCCCCATCTTGGTCTAAAAGAGCTGGGGAGACAAACATCCAAGTAGGAGGTGTAGCACAGTAGTGGTTATGTCCTTTTGGAATCAGAGAAACAGTTTCTCCCATTCCTTGTTAGCAATCTCACTTGCAGGGACTCTTGCCATCAATATATTTGTCAACCAAAGACAGGCTGCCTCCTCAGAGCTGAGAAGCCCGTGTGAATTGTCTTATAACAGTTGCAGTGAGAGGTTGGTCTTAGGAAATAAAGGGAATAGAGCTTTGCTTCTGGAAGTTCATCTACCTCATCTGTAAGGTAAAAGTAAAAACTCACCATCTTAAGAATTGGAAAATAGTGCCAACTGCTCTAGACAGCAACCCCTGCAAGCCTGGAGGCTCTCTCATGGAAAGAAACAATTGTAGTGACCAAAGTTGAAGCCAGCTTCAGCACCACCCTAGGACCAGTCCAGGGCGCAATCCCGTCCCACGGTTTGTTCATGCTGGTTTTAGGTTCAGAAGTTAAGAGTATACAGTATCTATTATACCTGACTCTTCCAATTGGTTATTTATAGTGGATCGTGTCTGATATATATTTAAGATCATAGGCTATGGTAACTTCTCTCCACTTTGTTTTAGGACTAACTACATAATCGTTTGTGAGAAAATGAGGCTTCCCTGACAAGTGTGATTGGACAAATGCAATGGGACGCATCCAAAGGTGTCTTGTCTAACTTGTGACAACATAGAATACACTCCAGGTAAATAGATAAAAATGCATTTATTTTTAAAATGAGGCTCAACTACACTCACGGTGTGCTAAGTCAGTATTAGAATTGATCCTGCAGTTTCGAGTAAAACCGTGTCAATGGAGAAGCAGTTGGGGCTATTAGTTCCAGGCACCAAGACATCATTCCTCCAGGAACTCAATCTACAGAGTTTTTCTTCAGCTGTTTTTTGTGACGTATGGAGAGTTGTTTTGGATTCCTCTGTACAACAGAGAGGTCTGACCTTGAGGAAGACCGGTAGCCCACATCCTCTGCTTTTATAGGCTTAATGATATGCCCTGGCTTGGTGACAACCTTGGGTGTAGTCAGCTTTTGAAAGGCCCTCTGGGTGTTCCATGTAGGTCCTATAGGGGTCTGGATGGTCCTTTCAAATTGCTGATGGTGGGTAAATGGATAGGGAAGCACCCGTACCTGGAAAGGAAGGAAGAGTGACTTGTCACAAGCCAGACCTGGGGTGCAGTTGGTAAAACTATAATAATGTCAGGTAGTTTGGCACACAGGCCACAGTTCTACATGGCTTCAGTGAGTGAGGCTACTGAGATGTCAAGCCATCCCAATGCCCCCAATTTAACCTTAGAAGTCCCAATCTGCTTGAGGACATCTGGGAGTGGAGGAGACTAACAGTGATTAGACAACCCCCAAGGCTTACCAAACAATCTAGGAATTGAAAAATTGCCCTGACCCCTTCCCTGTAGTGTAGGAACACTACACCAGCTCCAGGGCTGCTGTTCCTAAATGGGTCTTCTTATATAATACTGTGACTGCGAATCTGGGCATCTGTGGGTCTCTGGGAATGTTGTGGCCCTCCTACCCTCTTCAAGCTCTCGATCCCTTTCTTTCTTCTCCTTGATACACAGGATTGATGTTTTAAGGTTTACTGTTAATCCTGCACTATACCAGGCTGTGATGCTTAGTTAGCTTCATCCTCTTTTGGCATCACAGAATGTCAGAGCTAGAAGGCCCTAGATAATGGCAAAGGTCATCTTCCTTGGTCCCAGAATTTGGCTTAGAGAGGGGAAGTGATGTACCTAAGCAAATTATGAGCAGTGAAGGAGAACAGAACCCAGGGTTCCTTTCCTTGCCTAGTACTATTCTCCATTCCAAACAGTGCTACTTTAGACATTTAAATAATCTTTAAGCACTACCTCTGAGGGCCAGAGAAGAGGGAAAAAAAACATAAGCAGAAAAATCAGGAAGTTACAATCAGTAGTCTCTGGAGATATTCAGTGGGACAGTCTCGAGAAGCTGAGTACTGCCGGGGGTCCTGATGGTAGTGAAGGACACGGATGGTCTCTAGGTTAATGGAATGTTTTATTGAGGTGGATGGCTAGATCTGTGCATGCCATGTAAATCAAGAGAAAAAAACATCTGGGCAAAATATTCAGTCTTGGGAGGCTTTTCTTTTTTCCTTCAGCTTGAAGCACATTTTATTCTATTGCATGCTGGGACCTGCATTCTATCGCTTATTCAAAAGATGAGGAAAATCAGAGAGATTCTTGGAAAACTGTCAGTTTGCTGTGACTGTATTTTTTTATAAAGGCAAGGCTCCTGGAAGGGAAGAGTGATTTTACTGAGGTCTGTGCTGCCCTTCCTGGCCTGGTGAAGCGCTCTTTTTCTTTCTCTTTTATCCCATAATTGCCTGTTCATTGCCTATTTTCTGGTTATAGATCTTCAGTGGGATTACAGTGGTTACGATTCCATTTCTGCAGGGACTGGTTCACAAAACAAGATCAGTAGAGAATTACTGAAATGATAATTTCTTACCGCTCCTTTGTATTTATTAGACAGTTCCCCCTCTTTCTCAGAAGAAAAACTACAACTCATTTCAAGATTATCCTGGCTGGGGACAGATCCCAGGGTCACAGACTTTCAGAATTGAAGGAAACATAAAAGTCATGGAGTCCAATCTCATTCCTGCGTCCCCTCTACACAGGCTCATATCCCCAGAGCAACCCGTTCTCCTTCTGGATTAGCAGAATGTTTTTTCCTTTTTTTAAAGTAGGTTCCTTGCCCAACATGGGGCTCAAACTCACGACCCCGACATCAAGAGCTGCATGCTCTACCGACTGAGCCAGCCAGTGCCCCAGAAAGTTTCTCCTTGAACTGAACTCACTGCTTTTCCTCTAACTGCTACCTTATGTGACTGCGCTCCACAGGACAGCCTTCAGTGTACCTGCAGACCATGATCATGCTCAAATTTGCTTCTCTCTTCAGTAAATATCCCTGATTTGTCATAGAACACAATTTTAACTCCACTCACTGTCCTGAACAAGTACCGGTTTGTCGTCTTCTTCTTCTTCTTCTTTTTTTTTTTTTAACATTTATTTATTTCTGAGAGAGTGAGAGAGACAGAGCACGAGCGGGTGAGGGGCAGAGAGATCATGACCTGAGCCGAAGTCGGACACTTAACCGACTGAGCCACCCAGGCACCCCTGTCTTCTTTTTCTTAAGATGCAGCTCAAACCTATAGCTTCTCAGCATTATCCTGACTATAAAGTGTGAAGAACAGTAATTCTTAGTTTGGTGAGACCCGCCTGCATCAGAAGTATCTGGGGTACTAGCTGAAAACTCTGATTTGGGGGCCTCACCATTGCTGCAAAGGTAACCCTTTAAGCCTCAACCTCTTCCCAGTCAGAAATTAAAACAGCAGAAATCGATCTGGAATTATTCATCTTGGAGCTAGTCAGTGAAAAAGAGAACAGCTTTGATTCTGTGGTCAAGATCACACATCGCTCACCACAGAGCACTAGAATATTCCTCCCAAGCAAGAGAGTGAGGCAGCAAAGAGTTTCTGTCTTCCTCACCTGATGAGCTGCTGCATGAACATTTCGCTTCTCATTGATAATCACATTTGGCAAATTCTTGTCTTTTCTTGGAGGACCCTCAGGGGTTTTAATGAGAAACCTGGAAAGCAGAACAGCAGGATGTCTAAGAGCATTAAGGACTTAGTCAAAAGGGCAGGAAGGACACAGGAGGGTGAAGTAGGAGAACCTGGTGCACTTCTGACAGGCTTTCTTCCCTGTTCTTACCGGCGTCTCTTCTTGGCACTGGGCTTCAGGCCCACACCACCCCACTCGCCCCAGCCAGGCAGAGTCAGGTCCACGTCCTTTGGCTTACTCGCCTCCACAGCTTCCCTCTTCTCTTTTAAGAAGTCTCTGATGACGTCATCCCCAGCAAAAGCTTCCTTTATCATCTGCTTTTGATCTCTCTCCTCTTCATCTTCCTGGGAAGAAACAAGAGAGCTATATAGCTTGCCTGAAGAGCCCTGGTTTGTGGCAAGAATGCTTGAATTTTGGGTTGTGACATTCTAGCGCCCCCTAGGGGAAAAGTGCTGAACAACGATGGTCTTGCAATATAAGTGAATTGGTAGCCAATCACACTCCGATTTTCTTCTCTCTAGGGTAAATCTCCCTAACTCATTATTATAGCACATAATTTTAAACTTAGAGTAAGGAAGCTGCAGCATGGAGGAAGAAATGGCCTGTGTTAGGAGGAGGAGCTCTGAGTGGCCTGGCCAGAACATGGATGTCCTCCAGCTCATATCCCTGAAAAGACGGGCACCAGGGACCAGGACCCCTTACTCAAGCAGTTTCAATTACTTAACCAGGGAGTCTTGGACCATTTCAGATCCCAATGAATAAGAGCAAAACCTTGGCAATAGCTCAACGACTCTACCTTTGAGTCGTCCTGCCTGGGATCTGGTCAGAGCTTTGACTGCCTCCCTCCTTCCTCTGAGGGCAGTTTTACAGTCACCCCAATGAGGGTTTGGTGGCTCAAGATTTAAGATGTGGGAGTCTCGGCAGCACTCACATATTTGCATCTAAACTGTCACTAGGACCAGCCTAGCCCTACACTATTCCAGAGCTTTCAACTACTGAAATGTGCCACTAGCACAACATAGCTTCACTGATTCTACTCTTCGTGCAAGGACACTTCCTGCCCCAGCTCTGATCCTCCACAACGGCCCACGCCCCTGGCTCTGCTCACCAGCTCCTCTAGTGTCGTGGGCACTGCCAAAGACTTCACAGAAGGAGATTTTGTGGTCAGGAGGTTCTGTAGATCAATCATTTGCTCCTTTTTCTTTTCCTTGGGAGCGCCAGGCTGATTATTTGTGTTTCTCTCCAGCTGCTGCCCTTCTAACACAGACCTGGGAACCTCCTTATTTTGAAAACACCCTTCTTTGCCCAGCTCTTCTAGCTCTTTCACAGTCTGTGCTCTCTCCAGCCTCTGCAGCAACAGGGGCTCCTCTTCTTCCTCAGTAGGATCCTTTCTCTGGACTGCCCAAACTGTCCTCGCTGAACTCAGTTTCTGCTTCCCAGACTGGTTTTCCTTGTTGAGTTTCTGAGACAGTGCCCTTAATTCGGATAGCACTTCCTGGCTGCTAGAATCTGAAGGAAGAAATGAAAGCTGTCAAAAAAAGAGGCTGGAAGTTGCCTTGTCAATGAGCATTTTGGGGCGCCTGGATGGCTCAGTTGGTTAAGCATCCGACTTCGGCTCAGGTCATGATCTCATGGTATGTGAGTTTGAGTCCCGCATCGGGCTCTGTGCTGACAGCTCAGAGCCTGGAGCCTGCTTCAGATGCTGTGTCTCCCTCTCTTTCTACTCCTTCCCTACTCACACTCTGTCTCTCTCTCTCTCTCAAAAATAAATAAACATTAAAAAAATTAAAAAACAAAAAAAAAAGCAATGAGCATTTAGGTGCCCCCATTCATAGGGCTACATATGATTCGCTAGATCTCTTGGAGAGTTCACTAATCATTGCCTGTCAAGTAGCAGGTAATAGAGTTTAGTAGTTAAAGGCAGCACGTTGGGAAACAGATGTCCTGGGTCCTACTCCCAGCTATGCCAGTGACTCACTGCATAACTGGAACTGTGGCTCCATTTCCCCATACAGTAAACCCTGCTTAGAGAGATGGCCCCAAGTTCGAAATTTTAAAAAAGCCACTTTAACAGGTAGCCTTGGAATGCAACTTCATTGTAATTTTAAAAATGTGATTTACTATTTGTAATTTACACTGTTATTTCTTATTTGTAAAAACCAAATCCAGCATTGCTTTAACTTTTTTTATTTTAGATAAAGAGACAGTGAGCACAGGAGTGGGGGAAAGGGGCAGAGGGAGAGAGAGAGAATCCCAAGCAGGCTCCACACCCAGTGCAGAGCCCAACGTGGGGCTCGATCTCACAACCATGAGATCATGACCTGAGCCAAAACCAAGTCAGACCTTTAACTGACTGAGCCACCCAGGCACCCCCAGCATTGTTTATCTTAAAGTGGCATTTCACAATCTGCCGTGGCCAAGTCATGTCGCTTGGCATTTTCTAGTCACAAGCAACACGTAAGCAAATACCACTAGTCTCTGAGAGCCCTGAGGGAAATATGGCAGTGACACACTTCTAAACTCTTTTTTGCACTGACTCAAGTTACCTCCATTCCCAAGTTCATCCTGTTCTCTAGCTTTGGCTTCAAGCCACTCTCAGAAGCTATTTAAATATGGGGTGCCTGCGTGGCTCAGTCGGTTAAGCGTCCAACTTCAGATCAGGTCATGATCTCATAGCTTGTAAGTTTGAGCCCAGCATCAGGCTCTGTGCTGACAGCTCAGAGCCTGGAGCCTGCTTTGGATTCTGTGTCTGCATTTCCCCTGCTCACACTATGTCACTGTCCCTCTAATATAAATAAATATTAAAATTAAAAAAAAGAAGCTACTTAAATATGGCTTTTGGACACATGTATGTTTATTCCTCAAGGAGCAAGTATCCTTGCTCATTTTATTTGGGGTCCAAAACTTCCTACTATTTTAGGACACGGTTTCCCTGAACCTGAAGGTTTGGGAACATTCTATTTATCTATCATCCAAGGAGACCCAAATCCACCTTTCATACGACAAACAAGTGCTCTATACATTTAGCTAGATGACCAGCTTTTGAGGCTCAGGACAACACAGCTGGTGTTCTGTGGTCCGATGGGGACTGCCCCACAATGTCAGCCTGCAGTGTGATCTTCCAAAGTCCTCTTGGAAGTGACTGCTTGCCACTATCAATCCCAGAACTCTCCATCTGAGAACCCCAAGTAAAGGGACTGCAATACACTCTAAATGACAGCTCTTTAAATTAAACAATATTTTTCATGGAAAAACAGATTCTTGCCATCATCTAAATGCATTATTCTTACAGGAAATAAAATCAGAATCAAGAATCTGCCTAGAAAGCAAGTGATTTCTGAATGCAGTTTCCTAAGCAGACTTTCTCCCCAAGATGGGAGCTTTCTGACCTGTCTCATGGGTGTTAAGGTTGTTAATATAAAATCTCCTTAAGATAACAGAAGATATAATATACAAATAGAATCTGAGCATTGGGTGACAATTATAGTTTACCATGTAGCTTGTGGAGTCATTCGTTCATGTCAAGAAAGTCTCACTCCATATCGGCACATACCAACCAACATTATGAAGTGCTAAAAATGCCGCTATTTTACAGACAAAACAGAAAACTGCGGCAGTAATTTGAAGAAATTTCATAATGCCTCAAAATCCGCCCGTGTCTGTGGGAACAAACACAGACCATCCTCCCACATGCAGTTCTCTCGGGTTTGCGGCACCAGTAATATTAACTCCTGCCCTTCAAGGATGGAGCAGTTCTGTCTTTCTGACAACTGTAGGTTCTCAAGAGCAGAAAACGTGTCTGACCACACACTGTACAGCCGTGCAGATGACCATGTGTTAAATGGCTTTGAAGAAAAGAGTTACTACGTTATCTATCTTCTCTTCAGGGACCCATGGCATTCTCTGGAAAGTACCCAGAGCCTAATCATTGTGTAGCATGTATGCGTGGACACTTTTCCTCTTGCAGCCTGCCCATGGCACTGGCACTGGGCAGTTCTCCATTCTAGTCCATCACAACTCACCTTTTGGCTCTTGCCTGCTCATGGGCTCAGTGTCCTGGTTGAGCCCAGACTTTTTCCTAAGTGATCGCCTTTCCTCAAATTCATTCAGCAAAATTTCTTCCTCTGCCCCTGGTCTGTCTTCTTCCTCACTTTCAGGAGTCTCGTGGGCCATAGGCTCTGGAAGTTGCTCCAGGTCCTGGATTTCGGCCTCTTTTGTGCTGGTGGAGTGATTCCTCAGCATCCAGGGGTTAGGTCCATCTGCATCCATTTGGATCTCATTCACTGAATCAGGGATAAGGAGTTCACCCTCTTCCTCCACACTTCCCTCCTCTTCCTCACTCTCAGAGGCCGCCTGGAGTTTCTGAGTCAGTTCTTTGTTCCTGGCCAATTGTTCCTGCATAGCCTGGCGAGCCTGGAGGAAGGAGTCACAGCACAAGCGCCTTGTCATTAGTGACTGGAACAACACCTCTCCTGGTCCATTTCTTAAAGCTGCCTCTTCTCAATTTGACTTAAGGGTTTCTTACCGATGCCTACTGTTTAAACTGCACATATACCACTGTGTTAATGGCTATGGAATCAAATGGGAGACAAATTCTTTTTCCTCAAGGAAATCAACATGTGAAACAAGGTTAAAAAAAAAAACAAAAAACTCCTCTCCCCTTTAACTGGACTTGCCTTCAATGCTGTTTCCCTTTCATCTCTCCTTTTCCACCTTGTTTCTGGTTCTTTTCCTCTCTGCCTTAGAGATTTTCTGATGCCTTTTTAGAATCCTGGTTTTCCATTCTTCCTCGGGCTCTTCCCCAACTCTGCTTCTGCTAGCATCCTTATGGACTGATTTTCCTTTCTGTCCTCCAATTCCATCTCTTCTCTCACCCTGATGGTGTCTTACCTCCAGGTCATATTTGGCCATAATTGCCTTTGATTTTGCCCATTTCCCACTGTTCTGGTGCTTAAGGCTCATTCGCTCCTGGAAAGAAAGGGCAGAGTGAGATCCTAACCACTTTGTGGAAAGCTGGTTCAAGGGGTAGGGGCAAGAGGCAGCCTCACCATCATTCTGGCCTTTTCAATTTGTTTCAGTTCTTCCAATGCTGCAGTAGGATTGTCCTTTTGCAGCTTCTCAAACTCTTTTAGGGCTTTCTTGGCCTTTCCTTTCTTCAGAACCTTATGATACCTATAGGGTAAGAGGGCAGAGATTCAGCTGAAACACTGATGCCACACACACAAGTGTCCCTACTCCCCAAGGAGTTTCCCTATGCAGGGGCTATGAACATCACAGAGCTGGCTGACTGTAGGGAACAGTTTGGGACCTGAGAGGACTGGCAAGCCTCTCAGTCCCTGCAGCCCCCAGGGGCACACCTCTGCAGAGCAAAGAGTCCCCTCTGCTTCTAGAGTGCAAGGCAAGAGTAGAAGAATTTCCAAAGAGGCAAAAAGGCAGGGAGGAAGCCCTACTGGCCTCAACAGCTGTAGAATTCAGAGCTCAGTCTGAAGAACCACTCCATGATGTCCTAGAAGGGAGAGAAAGTAATTGAACAGTCCTCTTTTTAGCAAAACCAAGACTGAAAGGCAAAGCCAGAGGAGACGGCACTATCAAAGTGGGTAAAACTATGAGGTTCGACTGAGAAAGAAAAAACAAAACAAACAAAAAAAAACCGCTAGTCACTCCTGTTTGGGATCTCTTCTACATGACCCCAGTTACTAGGTCAAAGATTCTTTCCTAAGGACTCATGATTGGCCACTTTACTTTCTTCCAGGGAATCCACGGCCAGTTCAATAGGCGCCTCCTTACTTTTTGCTCTTGATTTTCTTTTCTCTTCGAGCCCTGGCCTCATAGTAGGACTGCAGGGCCCGGGCCCTCTGAAGCTCTGCTCGGCGCATCTTAGCCTATAATGAATGACATTTACAGTGACTCCTGGGTTTTAGGGCAAATGCTGGAAGGAACAGAGCACGTCTGGGCGTATAATAGGGCCTATTACACTTACCTCTTCCAGGCTCATGGCTTTGAGAGAGGCCTTTTCCACGGGAGTCAGTAAAGGGTCTGTCACTGGCTGCTTGTTCTTATGGAGGAGGTTAAAAATTTCCTGCTCCAGGGGAGTTCTTGCCTTAAGGAGGTAACAGAAAATTAGAAGTCTTAAACCATGCTCCTAGTCTCTGTTTACAATCCTATGACCATCCTACAATCCAACACATTAATATAATGGGAATCACTAACTGGAAAGCATTGGCTGTTACAAAGAGAAGGCGTTCCAGTCTCACTGTTCAGCTGTGTATGATAAAGCCTTACTTGCTTCCAATTTAAGACAACTTCAGCAACTGGACTCTCTGAGGCTACTCTCTTAATATTACTGAGGGGATCATTCTGTTCAGATTACCAAAATATGTAAAACAGAATACCATTCTCTTAAGCATCAAA
This sequence comes from Cryptoprocta ferox, assembly GCA_028646485.1. Lineage (NCBI taxonomy): Eukaryota > Metazoa > Chordata > Mammalia > Carnivora > Eupleridae > Cryptoprocta > Cryptoprocta ferox. Next base: position 19,058,163 of record CM053579.1, read on the forward strand.
GCAGGATACCCTTAAAATAAATGCTGGTAGGACAGAGGAACAGCAGTATCAAACTGTCAGTTTTGATAGTGGCAAAACAAATGGTCCCTGTATTATGTATATTTGAAGCATGTGTGCAAATTACTGTATAGTTAGGAATCTAAGACTCCTATAAACCTCCCTTAAAGAATATTTCTAGAAAAAAAGGGGAGGTTAGGTCTTAGCTTCCTGACAGTTCAAATTTAACTCTAGCGATTTTCTAAATTTGGTTCCAATTCCTTAGTTTATAGTTAACTTTGCATGCTAAGGTAGTCCCTACATATGAATGAATGGACTCTAAACCACTTACTCCACCTGTCAACAAAAGACGCTATTTATTGCTTGACTGATACCATGTAGGTGGCTAAAATAATCAGGCCAATTGTGCCTTGGTCCACTCTGGCAAGGCACAAAGATAGCTGTAGGCAACAGAGCCAGTTTTGAACCTCACGCATATATTATATGTGGTTTTCTTCAAGAGCCATATACATCATGGTCAGCATTAAACTTACAAATTTCTGGACAAATGCATAAACACACATCATCACACGTTACACAGTGCTATTGATTTAACCATAAACCTATTCTACTGAATAGTAAAGGTGCATGTTATTCCATTTTTAGTATTTGCCAGAAGTGATCAATCACAGGCTCCAAAGTGATTTATATTACAATGTTGTAATCTCCCTCCAATTCAATTTACAAACATTTATTGATTGCAGCTACATCCCGGGCACTTGTACAGGGTGCTAGGAATACACAAGTAAGATTGTTCCTGTCCTCATAGAGCTCACAGCCTTTCAGTGGGAAGAGACACGCATGTACCACTAGCAACGTAATGGGTTACATGTTAGTTCACAGGAGTAATCACAAAGGAAGCGAACAATTTATTTTGATTAGGAGGTGGGTTGGGCGTGGGGAAGGACTTTTTGAATTAGGCTTTGAGGCATTAAGTACAACTCTGTAAGGGTTGGGGGACCAAATGGAGACGAAGGTAAATAAAAACAGACCTATGGAAAGGAGAGATATGTAAGGGAAAATGTGTAGTCCAGGGTAGCCAAGATGCTAGGTGCTTCTGTCTTGTTCTGAGTGGAGAGCCTTTTGAAGGACTTTAAATGGGAGAGTGACAATCAGTTTTGTGTTTCGGAAAGAAAATCCTGATGACTGTGTAAGGGTTATGTGTGAAGTGCCCAATGACAGGCAAAAATGAAAATCAAAGGAGGAACCAGGGATCTGAGAGCCATTGCGGACAGAGTTTGCAGGAGCAGCATACCATGTGGGCTGGGGAGGGGGGCGCAGTTAAGGGGAGGAGGAGGAGAAATCAAACAGCTGAGGTTTCCAACCCGAAGCACTGGGGTAGGGAGTTATGCCACTGACTGACTTGCAGAATGAAGGTCGTGGCTCAGGGTTTGGGAGTTTGGGGAAGGAAAATTCCAAGATGACTTTGTTGTGTGCGAAGTTTAAGGTACATATGGGAGACCCAGGCGAGGCCTATTGGTCACATGGAATATGGGACTGGAGCTCAGAATAAGGTGTTGAGAGTGACCTGTAGCATACACAGGTGACAGCCAAAAACCATGGAATTTACAGAGCAATAATAAGAACTAAGAACAGTCAGATACATAAAAAATAATCAGGAGTATGTCACCACAGAAGCCAAGGGAGGAGAGGTTTTTTTTTTTTTTTTTTTTTTTTTTTTTAGCCAATGTGATGTGTCAACAGTGTGAAATAAGCTGAAGACTCAGAGGGCTTGGGATCTGGTGATTCAGAGGCCTCTCACTAATGTCCTCTGACAGAAGAGTCCGTAGGGCAGTAGGGAAAAGGGTGAGAGAACGGAGGAAGCAGTGGAGACCAGCTCTTCCCAAAGCATGTTCCTCACCAGGTAACAAGATTCACTTTATTTTTTTAAGGTGTAAAATGAAATTTATTTGATTTTTGTTTGTACACTCTGGGCTAGAGTAGGTCAGAGAGGTTTCTTTAGTGTCTTCTCAAAGCCTTTAAAAAGGCTAGTGTATATTATGAACTGCCAATCTCCAGCAGGGGCACACAACATTTTTTAGCAATGGAACCCCGCCTTTTTGAGGGCATATTGAAAAACTAAGGTTTTGAGAACACTTTGGGTAATGCTAGTGTAGGCTGCTAGGGCGTGGGAAGTTACCTTACATCATTTCTAGCACTCACAGTTTGCAAATGCTTTCTCATGCATTTAAATCTTCTTGGAGTGAAATGCAATTTTAGGAAGCTGGGCCAAAACAATATTGCAAACTTTTTGGATTCTTAATCTCCAGAGTCCTTGGTACTTTCCACTCTAAGGTGTAAGAAGAGAACCCCCTGACCGAAGTGTTTCCTTATTGCTCTGTGCCATTCTGGCCTAATTTCTCCAAAATGACTCTTCCAATAAATGGTATACTAGATTCATGTACAGCATCTGGGGGCGCTCCACTCAGCCTTGCACAGGGAGTTTCTGAAGAGCAGAGGCTGTGCCATTCTTAGTGCAAGCTATTCCTCCACCATCTCATGTTTAATAACCAGCTAGGCATTTTCCAGCTATCTCCAAGATCACACTGTCATTGTCATTTGCAGAATGATGCATAGTAGTGCACTACTACTTCTGTGATTAAAAAAAAGAAAACAAGGTGGGGCGCCTGGGTGGCTCAGTCGGTTAAGTGCCTGACTTTTAATTTCAACTCAGGTCATGATCTCGCGGTTTGTGAGTTCGAGCCCTGCATCGGGCTCTGCTTTGACAGTGTGGAGCCTGCTTGGGATCCTCTCTCTCTGCCCCTCCCCTGCTTGCACATGTGCTCTCTCTCAAAATAAATAAATAAACATTAATATATATTTTATATATATGTAAAAATATATATCTTAAGATATATATCTATATATACCTATATATAGATATATATCTTTAAAAAACAAGGTAAATACGAATATAGCAAATTCTTAGGTTAATAACAACAAAAAACTTATAAAAGTGGTTACTTCTAAGTGAGTACAGAGGTAAAAACAAGAGGATGGGGGACACGGGTAGGGTCAGACTTTTCACTATGTATCTTCTATACTTTTTATTTTTGAATCCTTCAAATTGTGATTACCTCTTATTTTTTTCCTAAAGTCTCCCTTCTATCCTGCAGCCACACTTTAAACCTGATCTCTTTTTCATGTGGAAAGGGAAGCATCCTAGAAAGAGAATGGTAGTGACTTCAACAACAATATGAGAAACAGAGCTTATCCCCATAATAAGCAACGACTTGTTCAATGTTTAGCTATGGCAGCTAGCCATGTTTACTTTGATTAGCTTTAATTAGCTCAACTTCCCAACACATAGAACACTATTATTTCTGGATTCTTAGAAAGCAGAGAAGAAACATAAACAGGGCATCTATCCATAGTTTGGGCACTGCTATTTGTTTTTGACTATTCCTACTTAAGACAGAATATCCCATTATAGACTCCATAACTAATAGTGTATTGGAAAAGAAAGTCCAATTGTTCTGAAGTTGTACACAGACTAAAACTGGAGACTTTGAGGACCAACATAGGATAACCAACAAGGCTATAACTACTGTTCCACCTCCAGTCCCATCATTTACTACTGCCATCATTTCATAAAAGTAAAGCTATTTCAACACTATTAAAATGGAAAGGATAACCTCATAATAAAGAAGAGCTGCTAACCTTATATCCGCTACCATCACTATTATTCTTTTGCTTCAGACGGATAAAAAACTTCCCAGGGATCAGTGTTTGGACAACCCGGCTCGAAGATACTTTTTCATTTTCTGCAGCTCAGTCATAATGAGTTATTTGGTAAGATTCTTCTCATTATTCATAATATGTTACATTTTAATGTGGAATTTCTTTACAAGCAAACTTTGGTTCTACTGTTCATATATAGTCCTACCAAGGCTCATTAATGCTGCTGAGTTCCTGATTTTCCCCAGATCAGAATGTGGCTTTAAAAGCTTTCTAGGGGCACCTGGGTGGCTCTGGCTCAATTGGTTAAACATCCATCTCTTGATCTTGGCTCAGGTCATGATCTCACAGTTCATGAGTTCAAGCCCCGCATTAGGCTCTGCACTGACAGTGTAGAGCCTGCTTGGGATTCTTGCTCTGCCCCCCCCCCCCTTCATGTGTGCTTGCTCTATTTCTCTCTCTCTCTCTCAGAATAATAAACTTAAAAGCTTTTTAAAAACTGGGGTGTGAAAAAGAAAACATGTTCCCTCTCTACTTGCAATCATGTTTTCACACAAAAACACAAAAATAACCATGTGCTGTGTGCTACAAATGGCTGAATGGCGACTACAGAGCTATTATGGCTATTGCATGACTGACAATGAATCTTGCTACCCCCGCTCCCCCTTCCTTGCCTGCTACAAGAAAAGAACACAGCTGGGATTTTGTCCCAGTCACATTGATGGCAGGCAGTGCACCCTCACCTGCCCAGGTGCAATTCCTTGTGTGCACTCACCTTCCAGCTGCTGAGCACATGTTCGATGGGAGCGAAGGCTGATTGCTCTTTCTTCAGGGGAAAAACCAGCTGCTCTGCTTGCCGGTTCTTCAGAACAATGGGATCCCATTTGGAGAGGGCTTGCGAGGTTTTATTGAATGCCACTTCTCTGTGGATCTGAAGCAGGCAAAGTACACGAAAGGAAAGAGCCACGAAATTAAGTGCTGAACTCAAAGGACCAGCAGGGAATTAGGGGCCAATGTTTCTTAGCCTAAGAAACAGTCAGCATGCTAGAGAGTAGCTCTTGCTTACTCCTCAGGATGCACTGTCCCTGGCAATCACAATTTGCCCTCCCCCCACCATTTGTCAGGGTTTTCCCCTCCTTCCCTTCTTACCCTATTTTTCCTTGTCAGTCCTATTTCTTCCCCTTAATGGACCACTCTCTCTCTATAACTCACCCGCTCAACCTCTTCTTTGTTAAGGGGTAACTCCACAGTCTTCTTTGATTTGACTCTATTCAGTTGCTTTTTCACAGCAGCCAATGAGGATGAAGTTTTAACAGGCCCAAGTAGGTCTGAAAGGACTAGCTTTTCTCCTGATCCTGCAGAAAGGCCAAACTTTCTGGTCAGACCAAGAAAGGAGGCAAAATCTCAATATAACATAGGGAGATGCCTCTGTAGAAAATGCTGGTAGGCAGGCAGATGTGTAGGGAAGCAGGAAGAATTCTCTTTAACCGCCAGCCACAGCGACACCATCACTCTCCTACATTCCCAAACATGTTGGAAGATGGAAGAGAGGAGAAAATGATTTATTTTAAAGTCATTTGCTTTTCTCTTGGTCATTCTGCTTCTACTTCTGCCTCACTGCAGTTCATTCTTCACACACCAGCCAGTTAGATTTTCAAACTGTGAATCACGGCAGGTCAGGATCCTGCTGAAAATCCTCCAGTGGTTCCCCTTGATATTTGGAATTACATCACTCTAAATGACATGGCCCAGCCAAACTGAAGCAGCCAGTCAGTCACATCACGGTCTCCCCAGTTGCTCTCCCCCTAGCATGGTAAAACCCCGTGAAGCAGGTCTCCTGTCTTATTTTTCATAGTAGCCCCAGTTTCTACACGGTCTTGAAACTAATACATAGTAGAAATACAATAAGATTGAAGAATACATTGTTATTTGTTCTGAGAAGTTACATTAATGATTACTAGAAGCACAGAACTCATTAGAGTTGCCTAAACTGTGGATACAGTGATAAGGCATCTAGACTTGGTATCCTGTTAAAATCCCAAATTCGCAATTTACCAGATCACTCATTCACATTAGTGGCGCATCACTCGCCCACTCAAGGGATGAAAATTGGTTCTGGAGGCAGGGGAGTGGTGGAAAAAATCTTAATATTTGCAAGTTTTGTGTTTCTCCGAAGTTCAACCCTATTCACCAAACTTACTCCTTAGTATTTTATTTACTGGCTGTGGGGGTGGGGGTGGGAGTGGGAGTGGGAGTGGGGAGGGAGACAATGAAACACTAATGTCCAAAAAGGCTTCTCAGGGAACAATAAAGGAAATGGGTTGAGAAACACTGTAGTAGATGAAGGCTCTTGAGTAAGTAATTTGACTTCTCTGAGCTCCAGCAGATTATCTGTCTGTCCCAACTCAAAGCTCTGTAAGAACTGAAATAAAAACAAAACCATGAGGCAGCTGTCTTCATTCATGTTCCTGTACCCTAGAAGTAGCTCATCAGTGGGAGACCTTGACTGTGGCCTTTAGGGCTTTCTTCTAGAAATGGAAGAAACTCAAGGGCATCTGACTACCTTTCTTCACCCACTCACAGCTAAGTATTTATGGTATGATCCATTAACCACATCAAAAACAGTTCTGGGGGTGGGGGTGAAGCAACCATGATGCTTTTGTAACTCTACAAGCTCCATACAGATTACTTTGTTAACTTACCTTCAGAAGTGACGTTGAACTCTGAAACCTTCAGACTAGCCTCAGATCTCTCAGCCAATTTCCACCTGAAATTAGGCAAAGCAGAATATAGTAGAAATGGACACATTTTGCTAGAGAACACACACTTCTCTTTTCAAAGAAGGCTGTGGTTTCATGTATTTCTCTTCTAGAATCAGGTTTTGTCATAAAGAAACCAGGAAATCTGTTCCTAACCTGGACTACGTAGTCTAGCCACCTCTCTTTTTTTAAGTAGGCTCCACATCCAATGTGGGGCTTGAACTCATGACCCTGGGATCAAAATTCAGATGCTATACTGACTGAATAAGCCAGGTGCCCCTAACCATCTCTTAATGTAGACTCAGCCCCTCAAAAACACAAGGCAATATGAGATAGGCATAATGGAAAAAGTACTGGACTTAGATTCAAACATACCTGGATCTGAATCCTGGACCTGTCAATTATGAGCAGAGTGACTTTGTGGCAAGTCAATTAACTTCTCTAATGGGGATAAGTAGTGCCAAATCAGTGTTTCAAAAGACTGTAAGTATGGATTAAGAATTCAAATGCACCAAGGCCTAACACAATAACCGCTAATAATTACATCATGCTTACTATATGCTGGGCATTGGCTTAAGATCTTTACATTTATTAACCCATTTAAATGTCATGGTGACCCTCTGATGTAGATAATATTATTTAATCTTATTTTCTAGTTGAAGAAGTTGAGGTGTGGAGAGGATAAAAATTTGCCTACACAGTCTGTCTCCAAAGTATGTGCTCTTAATGACACTGACACTTGTGTCTTTATTGTCTTAGGCACTCGATAAATGTTTTCTTAAGATTTTATTTTTTAAGTAATCTCTATACCCAACATGGGGCTCAAACCTACAACCTCGAGATCAAGATTCTCACGCTCTACCGACTGAGCCAGCCAGGCGCCCCAGCACTCAATAAATGTTAGTTGCAGATCTATCTTGTGGAATCAGTTAGTTATAACCTGTCCAAACAGATGGGAATGTTACCTATTCTTTCCATCAAGGGAACTGATTGCTTCCAGAAGCTTTTGATGCTTTCTCTCTTCATCAATGTCCCCCTAGACAGAGGAAAGGAAAAACCATCAGAACAATAAGGGAAAGGAAAAGACAGCATGGAAATTGAGGCCCATGTAAAATCTCTTGCCATTTTGGTCAGTGGAAACTGGGGAATCAGCTGAGGTCTAGTGTGCAAGCATTCAAGCTCAAACAAAGAACTGCTTCAAAAGCCAGACTCCCTCATTACGAGGACCACAGTGCCTAGTGATCTGTAGCTAATGTCATGCCTCTGTCTTAATCTGTCTTGAGAAGGAAAGTGCTATGAGAATGTTTCTGTATAGAATATATAGTATGATCTGACACAGAAACATTGATGTCAGAAACCCCAGAATGTAAGTAGTTTTGTCAAGAGAATGAGTTGGAATTCCTATAGCATCTGTTGGAGAGTCAGCTTAATTATGTATATTTTAGTCAGAAACAGTCTGTTACTTATGATGGTTTGAGTTGTGATTTTTTTTTGCTTTATGATGGTGAGAAAATGACACACAGTCAGTAGAAACTCTATTTCAAATTTAAATTTTGATCTTTTCCCAGGTTAGCAATATGGGATATGATTCTTGTGATGCTGGCCAGTGACAGTGAGCTGCAGCTCCTGGTCAACTACATGATCATACAGGTAAATAACTAATACACTTAGAACCATTCTGTACCCATACGACCATTCTACTTTTTATTTTCAGTAGTCAATGTATTACATAATATATTCCAAACTTTATTATAAAATAGACTTTGTGTTAGATGATTTTTCCCAATTGTAGCCTAATGTAAGAGTTCAGAACAAGGTAGATTAAACTAAGCTATGATGTTCAGTAGTTAGGTGCATTAAATGCATTTTCCACTTATGATATTTTCAATTTATGATGGGTTTATCAGGATGTAATCCCATCTTAAGTTGAGGAAGATTTTTAATTATGTAACTCTATAAAAATAACCTTGGGAAATAGGAAAACCATATAAGACCATGTGTTTTGTTCTTATATACTCAGCTATATGTAGGCAACTTGGAAACAGTATATCTTATAGTCTTCAAATTTCCAGAGCAATTAATACAGTATCTTATACACGAGACACTATATAACTTTGTAATTTATTTGTAACACCCGAACAAATATAAACAATGTTGCCGCAATTTTTCTTTCCAGGAATATGCTGTCTATCCTAATTGCTGGGTGGAAGGGGAACCAGTGAAGGCAGTGTAGCAGTTGTCACCGACCTCATCTTCACTGGGACTCAAGGGGTAGTCTTTTGGCAAATCCTCTAGTTCTTCCTGTTGGCTTAAAGCCAGAAGGCTGTTAAAGGAGACAAAAGAGAAATATTATCAATTGAAATAACTTCTATTAAAACAATCTCCAAAACATAACTTCAGTTTTCAAGCACAGACTAGCCCTATTCCCTGGAAGAGGCACAAACCAAGCAGCACGGGCATCTTTGGAAATTTGTCAAGACATTAAAATTTAGACTGAAGTCAGGCATCAACCCCAAGGGGTGAGCACTGGGTGGTGATACCCCTATAGAACTGCATGAAATGAAAAAGAGCTAACCCTCTTCAGTGATTGGCACTGCATTTTCCACAGGGACATCCGGGAGGCTGTAAAAATGTCAGACTCTAGGTAAGGTGAGAGAAGACACTGTTGCTGGCCTTTGAGGCAAAGCAGTTTCACCATTAATATTTATAAGCATCCTCCACAGGGAAGACACCTTTATAGGTACAGCTTACTCAAAAGTGACATATTGATCACTTCTTCCCAGAAACGGGGAAAGAGGGAATTGGACGAAAGCAGCCAGATAAGCTATTTTTCCTGGGGCTTCCTCGGCAACGTAGGTGCTTAACTAAGGAGATTGGTACCCTGAACCAAATTACAGACTCTATTAGTACCCTAACAGTATATATCAATCTTTCCAAGGCAACCTTTACTAAGTGGGTTATATTTAGTTACACTATGGGTGGGGGGGGGATGAAACATCAGAGGAGAAAATGTCACGAATGACTCCTATCAGCAAAGGTTTCCAGAATAAGGGGCACTCCCCATGCCACGGCAGCAGCAGGAAAAGGAGTCACGTGACGAGAAAACTACCACAAATTACTGGACAGGGACAGGCCACATCAGGACCAACAAGGATGAGGCTAAAAACCTGGGGAGCGGAGGGAGCGAATTAAATTAAACTAAAGGGACTTTTCAAGGATGTTATCACAGAAATCGTAATGAATGGTGAAGTCTTGGAAGAGGAACAACTGTTGTCTGTTAAAAGACAGCTTCCACTTCGCAAAAGCCGGGGAACCTGGCCCCGAACGAGACCCACACCCCCCGCTCCGGTCTTCACCCCTCACCTTTCCGCGGCCCGGGTGGCGCTCATCTCGGCAGCCTGTCTCTCCCTCACATGGGCCAGGAGCGGAAGCCAAAAGGAAAGCAATTTCCGTGCCGGCCGCAAAGCAATTTCTGCATCCACCAATCACGCGCTGAACTGTGCGTCACTTCCGCTCCGCCCCAACGGTGTGCGAGGAACCGGAGACGCCTCGGGTGGGGTCTGCGGGGACCCGGGAGTCTGGAGAGGAAAGCTTGTCAGCGGGCGGAGCTTTGCTTCCTGTCCCCCCCCCCCCGCCGTCCCCTCTGGGTAGAGGCGGTGTCCGCGCTCTCCGCCTCCTGCTTCCCGCGCGGCCCAAGGTGGATGAGCTTAGGGCGAGGGCGCTGCGCTGCCGGGGACCAGCTGAGCCTTGGTTGTCGCTGCCTGATCCGAAAGGAAAGGCTCCTGCGCCCATCCGTGTTCCGCAGCGTCCCGCGAGCGCGCTGCCGGCCAGGTCGAAGCTTTATCGAGGGCCCGTGAGGTGGCCAGCATGTGCTAGGCCCCGGAGATTCAGCGGTGGACGGAGCCAGTTTCCTCCCCTCCTAAGGAAAAACCCCCTTTCGTCTTGTGCCCCCCTTGTAACTGCAGCTCCAGGCTCCTCCTTACCTGAGTAACAAAGGTTCATCCAAGAATGGGCTGGACCGGTGGCTGCAACTTCCTCACCTCCTGCCGACTATTAAGAAGAATTTTTTAAAATTAAAAAGTTGAGGGGCGCCTGGGTGGCTTAGTCGGTTGAGTGTCCGGCTTCGGCTCAAGTCATGATCTCACACTTCGTGGGTTCGAGCCCCGCGTCAGGCTCTGTGCTGACAGCTAGCTCAGAGCCTGGAGCCTGTCTTTGGATTCTGTGTCTCCCTCTCTCTCTCTCTGACCCTCCCCTGCTCACGCTGTCTCTCTCTCTGTCTCAAAAATAAAAATAAAACATTAAAAAAGTTAAAAAAATTAAAAAGTAGAAAAGTCGTATACGAAAACATACTTGCCGTCTATTTTAAAGCTACTTCCATTTTGCTTTCGCCCCAATAGTCCACTGAAACCGCTCTGAAAAAGATCATCGCACCCTAGGTTGCTAAATAAAATGGTGACTTCTAAATCTTTGTCTTCCCAGAAATTTGTGTGGTATTTGATACTTTTGCTTTGTTTTCTTATCCATATTCAGTTCATGTTTTTGACCATGTACTATATGCCAGGCCTCTAGGCACGAGGATACATTGGTGCACAAAACAGACATGTTCCATGGCTTCACAGGACTGACTTTCTAGTGGGATTAAAGATAAATTTGTCGTTGTTGACATTCCTTCCTGGGCTTGCATGACACCACTCTCTCCTAGCATCTTAGCTTCATGGCCATCTCCTTAAGTCTTCTCTGCGGGATACTTTTTCTGTACTTATTCCCTAAATGATGATGTTCCCCAGGCTCTATTCTCAGCCTGTTTGTCTATTCCACATGCTCTCCTTAAGCCTTTAACACTTGTATGAGAATTCCAAAATCTCTATCTCTAGCTAAGACCTTGTTCTTGAGCTCCAGACTAGTATCTCTGATTGCTTCCTGGCAGTCCTTTTGTCCCACAGGCATGTTAAACATGAAGTGTCCAATAATTTCTATCTTTTCCACCAGAGTTCCGTATTTGGCACAATCAACTACTAGTTAGTTAAGTCAGAAGTCAGAGTCATCTTTCATTCCTCTCTACTTCATGCTTCACAGCTGCTCCTCACATTGTTGGATTTACATTCCAAATCTCTCTCCCACCTTTCCATCATCATCCGTTAGACCCTTGCAATTTCAAGCCTGTGGTACTGCAATTTCAAGCCTTTAACTGCAAACTGTTAAAGGGGAGCATTATAGCATATTGTTGAAGAGCATGAGCTATGAACTGGACTGTCTGGTCTTTTTTAAGTTTATTTGTTTGAGAGATACACAGTGTGAGTGGGGGAGGGGCAGAGAGAGAGAGAGAGAGAGAGAGAGAGAGAGCGTGAGTGGGAGAGATAGAGATAGAGATTCCCAAACAGAATCCCAAGCAGATTCTGTGCTGCCAGTACAGAGCTCGATCCCAGGAACCTCAAGATCATGACCTGAGTCAAAACCAAGAGCCAGATGCCTGAGTGAGCCACCTAGGTGTCCCTGGACTCTCTGGGTTTTAATCTTATTGCTATCACTTACTAGCATTGTAATTCTTGAGTGAGTCACTTCTCTGTGCCTTTGTTTCCTCATCTTTAAAGTGGGTATGACAGTACATTGCGTAGTTACGAGGACTAAATGAATTAATATACGTAAAGCACTAGAATAAACAGAAAGCCCTTAGAATAATACCTGTCACACATTAAATTTTCAATAAATGTTAGCTATAAAAATTATTTTGTACTGACTTTTCAGTCTTTAGTTTCTCCTCATCTAATCCTGTAAGTCTTATCATGTCACACCTCTACTGAAAAGATGCAGATAGACCCTCATCACCTTCAAGATAAAATTTTAAAAATCTCTAGTCCTTGTCTACCTCTCCAGTCTCTTTGGAATTGTTTGCTGCTTCCCTCAAGGCACTCCAAATTATATGTGTGTGTGTTTGATATATATATATATATATATATATACACACACACATACATATTTAATGTTTATTTATTTTTGAGAGAGAGAAACAGAGAGCAAGTGGGGGGGAGGCAGAGAGAGGGAGACACAGAATCTGAAGCAGGCTTCAGGCTCTGAGCTGTCAGCACAGAGCCCGATGTGGGGCTTGAACTCACAAACCGTGAGCTCATAACCTGAGCTGAAGTCAGACACTTAACTGACTGAGCCACCCAGGCACCCCTCCAAATTATATTTTTATGGACAGATGATGTTCTCTTAATCTTACAGAAAGTATGAGTAAAAGCATTTTAAGAAAACATTGACTTTTTTTTACTGATCTGTACTTATTCTAAGTAAAGACAGTGTGTTTGCTATGCAAATGCAGCTTTGAGGCAAGTTCCCTAGGTATTCCCCTTCTCCAGCTCTAACCAGATTGCTGCCCCGTTTCTCTCTTATGTAGAATTATGAATCAACAATACAGTGTTTCAGCTGAGGAGGAGAAGGAGCCGGTGCTCGGTGCTCTTCGGAGAAACTGGTAAGAGTATTCTGGTCAATGGAAACAATGTATACTCAGGCCCTCTGGGCTGGGAAGAGCTTGTTATATTTTAGCAACTGAAAGGCAAGTGTGGCTGAATGAATGGTGGTGAACAAGAAGGTAAAAAAATAACAAAGAAGGATGGAATGATGGACAGAATTCAGGTTTTGTAGGGTCTCATAGGCCATGGTAGAATTCAGATTTTACTCCACATAAAATGCACCACGATGAGGGCGCCTGGGTGGCTCAGTTGGTTAAGCGTCTGACTTTGGCTCAGGTCATGATCTCACAGTTCGTGGGTTCGAGTGGTGGGTTCGAGCTTGAGCCGGGCTCTGTGCTGACAGCTAGCTCAGAGCCTGGAGCCTGTCTTCGGACTGTGTCTCCCTCTCTCTCTGACCCTCCCCTGCTTGCTCTGTGTCTCTCTGTCTCTGAAAAATAAATAAAAAATTTTAAAAAATGGGCCACGATGTATTTGTTGTGTAGGGGTTATGTAGGAGAGTGATGTAATATAAACTTTACTAAAATCATTTTGTCCATTGTGCAGGGAATGGATTGGCGGGGGGTAGGGTGGGGGGTGGAGAGTGGGCACAAGTGGAAGCAGTGAGATCAGTAAGGACGCTATTGTGTAGTCCAGCAGGAGCTGGTGATGACTTGCAATAGGGTGGTGGCTTTGGAGATAGAATCATTGATGGACTCATCAGAGGAATGTGGGAGGTAAGAGAAAGAGAAAAATTATGCTTATATTACTGGCTTGAACAAGGACAGTAGATTATTTATTCAGATGTAGAAGATTAATAATGGAGGAAACAGATTTGGGGAGTGAGACCAAAAGTTCAGTTTACTACTTTTGAGGTTTGAAAGCAAGGTACCTAAGGGGAGATAACAAGTATGTAGTTGGCTATAGGAGTTGTGAAAGATAATTAGTTAAGAGCCTTTGATCTCAATTACAGGTATTAGTGATTATCAGTAAATAAAAATATGTTTTCTTCCCACAAGTATGTTTATTTACCAACTAACTTACATTTCACAAAACAGACCCAGGCTCAGGCAAAACTTGCAACATGGCAACAATCGTGATTTTACCATAAATTCATGATGCTGTATGCCCTGTAGCATCTAACCTAGTCCTTGGACAATAATAAGGGACTCAGTAAGTATTTTTTAAATTAATGATTGAATAAAGCCATAATAGTTCCATGTTATTCATTCTCATCAAAGATACTTGGTAATAATTATTTGTACAGACAGAGATATTGCAGGTTCAGTTCCTGACAACTGCAGTAAGGTGAATATTGCAATAAAGCGGGTCAAATAATTCTTTTGGTTTCTCAGTGCATATAAGAGTTAGGTTTACCCTATTAAGTGTACAAATAGCATTATGTCTAAAAAAGTAAATACCTTAATTAAAAAACACTTCTGCTAAAACATGCTAACTAGCATCTGAGCTTTCAGTGAGTCCTAAACTTTTTGCTGGTGGAGGGTCTTGCCTAGATGTTGATGGTTGCTGACTGATCAGGGTGGCGGTTGCTGCAGGCTGTGGTGGCTGTGGCAGTTTCTCAGAATAGGACAGCAATGAAGTTTGCTGCACGGATTGACTCTTTCACAAACGATTTCTCTAACATTTGATGCTGTTTGATAGCATTTTACCCACAGCAGAACTTTCAAAATTGGAGTCCATCCCCTCAAACCCTGCCCCTGCTTTATCAACTAAGTTGATGTGATATTCTAAATCATTTGTTGTCATATCAACAATCTTCACAGCATCTTCACCAGGAATAGTTTCTATCTCAAGAAACTATTGATCACTGACACCATAACAAATATAAATTAAAAAGTTTGAAATATTGCAAGAATTACCAAAATGTGACACAGAAACCAAGTGAGCAAATGCTATTGGAAAAAAAAAAACGCCAATGGACTTGCTCAACACAGGGCTGCCTGAACCTTTCAATTTGTGAAAAACACAGTATCTGCCAAGCGCAACAAAGTGAAGCACAATGAAACAAAGTATGCCTGTGCCTAATTTTAGAATTTGCAGGTGCTTGCTATGGTTTGAATTCATATGTTGAAATTCTAATCCCCACGGTGGTGGTATTAGGAGGTGGGGCATTTTGGAGGTAATTAGGTCATGAGGGTGGAGCTTTCATGTCTTTAGAAAAGAGACCTCGGAGAGTTCCCTCGCCCCTCCTGCAAGAAGGCACCTGCTACGCATCAGGAAGTGGGCTTTCACTCAGCCAGGCTGGCATCTTGATCTTGGACTATCAGCCTCCAGAACTGTGAGAAATAAAATTTCTGTTGTTTATAAGCCATCCAGTCTGTGTGGTATTTTGTTATAGCGGCCTGAATGGACTAAGTGTTTTTACATCTGTGCATTTTAATTAAACATTTTATTAAACTTTTTATTTTGAGATGATTATAGATTCACATAAAAATTGTAAGAAAAAATAAAGAGATGCTGTGGGTCTTTTACCTAGTTAACCCTAATGGTAACATCTTGCAAAACTCTAATCCAATATTACAACCAGGATATTAATTTTTTTATTTAAAAAATTTAATGTTTATTTATTTTTGAGAGGTAGGGGAAGGTCAGAGAGAGGGAGACAGAGGATCCAAAGGAGGCTCTGCGCTTACAGCAGAGAGCCTGATTCAGGGCTTGAATGCACGAATCATGAGATCATGTCCTGAGCTGAAGTCGGACACCCAACTGACTGAGCTACCCAGGTGCCCTCAGGATATTGATATTGAGATACAGTCAAGATACAGAAAAATTCCAACAGGGCGAGGATCAGTCATGTTGCCCTTTTGTAGTGCCCACTCCCAACCACTGCATCCTTAACTCCTGGAAACCACTAACCTATTTCCATAATTCTGTCATTTCAAGGATGTTCTATAAATAGAATCATACAGGATGCAACTTCTTGCGATGGGATTTTCTCACTGGAGATTCATTCAGACTATTGTGTATATAGGTAGCTTCTTCTTTTAGTTTTTTAAGTGTACAATTACTTTCAGTATATTCATACAGTTGTGCCACCACCACAATAAAGTTTGGAAGGTTTCATCACCCCAAGAACAAACCTTGTACCCTCTTCAGCCATCGCCCCCTGTTATAGAATAGGAAATATATTTAGTCTTTGTCCCTGGGTCCTGGCAATAAGCTCCCAACACCCTCAGAATTTTCTGAGTGATAGGAGTGACTTTCATCATTCTTAAGGAGCTCTTTTCATCACACCTGAGTTAATATTAATGAGATGACTTCTGGAAAGCCTCTAAGTACCCTAAGGGTGGGGGCTAGTTGCCAGGGAACCAACCATGATTAATAGCTTGGAAGTCTCAGGCCCCCGCCCCCACTTCTAGGGAGGAGAGAGGGGCTGGAGATCTGAGTTCACTCACTGACTGGAAATCTTTCTTCTTTTCTAATATGGACATTTAGTGTATAAATCCCCTTCAAGTGCTGCTTTCTCAACATCTCACAAATTTTAATACACTGTTTTTAAATTTTCTTTCAGTTAAAAAATTTTAATAATTTTCCATTTGATTTCTTCTTTGATTTCATGGGTTATTTAACAATGTGTTATTTGGTTTCCAAATATTCTTTCTGTTATTGACTTCTAATTTAATTGTGATTAGAGAACATACTTTTTATAATGTAAATCCTTTACAGTACGTTGATTTTGTTTTATGGCTCAAAATATGGTATACACAGGTAAATGTTCTATGTGTGTTTGAAATATACATGTATTCTGCCATTGTTGGTTGGAGTGTTCTTTAAATGTCAATTTGGTTTAGTTGGTTGATAAGTCCAATTGGTATGGCCCTCAGTCATACAGCAACAGTGAAATAAATCCCAAAGTCACAAAGACTTTTTTCTGTGTTTACTTCTGAAAGTTTTATAGTTTTCGCTTTTACTTTAGCTCTGAGTTCATTTTTTAAAAATTTTACTTGTTTGCTTGTTTTTAATTAATTAATTTATTTATTTGAGAGAGAGAGAGAGAGAGAGAGAGAGAGAGAGAGAGCTTGAGCAGGGGAGAGGGACAGAGGGAGAGAGAGAGAGAATCTTAAGCAGGCCCACACTCAGTGTGGAGTTCAACATGGGGCTTGATCCCACAACCCTGGGATCATGACCTGAGCCCAAATCAAGAGTCAGACACTCAACTGACTGAGCCAGGTGCCCCTCAAGTTCATTTTCCGTGTATGGTGTGAGATAAGGGTCTACATGTATCTTTTTGCTTACAGATATCCAATTGCCCTAGCACTACTTATTAAAAGAACTGTCATTTCTACATTGAATTGCCTTGGCACCTTGTCAAAATTCCATTGACCCTAATATAAGGGTTCATTTTGGACTCTCCATTCTGTTCCATTGATCTATATTTCTCTCTTCATGTTAGTATCACACTGTCTCGATAACTGACTTTATAGTAAGTTTCAAAATATGGAAGCAAAAATTCTATGGACTCTCTTTCAAAGTCATGTATATTATTCTGGGTCCTTTGCATTTTCATATATATTTGGGATCAGCTTGTTAATTTCTGCAAAAAAAAACCTGCTGGAATTTTTATAGGGATTTCCTTTAATTTATAGATCAATTTGGTGAGAGTTGCCATCTTAACAATACCGAGTCTTTCAATTCATGATATGGACTTTCTCTCATTTATGTAGATCTTTAATTTCCCTCACAATGTTTTTATAGTTTTTTTGTGTATTTTACACTTTTTTTTGCTAAATTTATTTTTAAGTATTTTATTCTCTTTGATGCTATTGTGAATAGAATTATCTTCATTTCATTTTCACATTTTCGTTGCTAGTATATAGAAATACAATTTATTTTCCTATTTATCTTTTATCTCACATTCTTGCTAAACTCACTTATTATTCTAGTAGGTTTTTTGTGGGTTTCATTTGACTATATTGATGATTGTCATCTGTCACAAAAGCCACTTTTACTTCCTCCTTCCCAATCTGGATACTTTTTATTTCTTTTCCTTTCCTGATTGCACTGGCTTAGTAATCTCCAGTATGGTGTTTAGTTCAAGTGGTAAGAGTGGACATCATTTACCTGTTCCTAAAGTGGGAGAGCTTCATTCTTTCACCCCTGATACTATGCTGATGTGAGCTAGAGACTTTTCTCATATCTGTTATCAGTTTGAGAAATTTACCTTTTATTCTGACTTTGCTTAGAATTTTTTAAATTATAGTAAAATATACATAACATAAAATTTACCATTTTAGCCACTTTTAAGTGTACATTTCAGTGGCATAAACTACATTTAAATTGTTGTGCAATCATTACCACCATCTATCTCCAGAGCCTTTTCATCTTCCCAAACTGGAACTCTGTACCCATTAAACAGTAATCCCTGCTTTCCTTCCTCCCAACCCCAAACAACCACTATTGTAGTTGCTGTCTCTATGACTTTGACTTGCCTAGGTACCTCATAGAAGTGGAATCCTATATTGTCCTTTCATGACTGGCTTGTTTCCACTTAGCATAATGTCTTCAAGGTTATTCCATATTGTGGCATGTGTCAGAATTTCCTTCTTTAGGGGTGCCTGGGTGGCTCAGTTGGTTAAGTGTCCGACTTCAGCTCAGGTCATGATCTCACGGTTCATGGGTTCGAGCCCCACATCAGGCTCTGTGCTGACAGCTCAGAGTCTGGAGCCCATTTCGGATTCTGTGTCTCCCTCTCTCTCTCTGCCCCTCCCCCACTCACACTCTGTCTGTCTGTCTGTCTCTCGAAAATAAACATTAAAGGTGGAGGACACTTGTGGGGAAGAGCACTGGGGGTTATATGGAAACCAACTTGACAACAAACTATAAATTAAAAAAAATAAAACAACTCTATCAAATAAAGCAAGATATTACTATACTTCCAAAAAAATAAACATTAAAAATTAAAAAAAAAGAATTTCCTTCTTTATAAGACTGAATAATATTCCATGGCGCATATATATGTATATATACACATATATATAATATTTCATTTATCCATTCATCTATCATTGGACTCTTGGGTTGCCTGCCACTTGTCTTAATACATTTGTGCTACCACAGACTAGGTAGCCTATAAACAATAGATATTTATTTCTCACATTTCTACAGTCTAGAAATCCAAGATCAAGATATCAGTGTGGTCAAATGAAAGCCTTCTTCCTGGTTCATAACCAGTGACTTTTCTCTGTTCTCACAAGGTGATAGGAGTTAGGGAGCACTGTGGGATCAGTTTTATAGAAATATTGATCCCTTTCATGAGGGCTCCACCTTCATAAACTAATCATCTCCCAAAGACCCCACTTACTAACAGATAGGTGGTGCTTATCACCTTTGGGAATTTGGATTTCCACATATGGATTTTGGGGGACATAAACATTCAGACCATGGCACCACTTTTGACTATTGTGAATAAAGCTGCCGTGAACATGGGTGTACAAATATCTGTTTGAGTCTCTGCTTTCAATTCTTTTTGGTCTATACACAGAAGTGAAATTACTGGATTATACAGTAACTCTGTTTAATTTTAAATATTTTCAGGAATTCCATATCATTTTCTTTTTTTAAATGTTTATTTTTTTGACAGAGGGAGAGAGCATGTGAGCAAGGGAGGGACAGAGAGAGAGGGGACAGAGGATCCGAAATGGGCTCTGTGTCGAAAACAGAGACCCCGATGGAGGGCTCAAACTCATGAACCACGAGATCATGACCTGAATCAAAGTCGGACACTCAACCAACTGAGCCACCCAGGTGCCCCAGTATCATTTTCTACAGTAGCTGCACCAGTTTACATTCTCAGCAGAATGCATTCCAATTTCTCCACATCTTTGCAAATACTCCTGTTTTCTTTCTTTCTTTCTTTCTTTCTTTCTTTCTTTCTTTCTTTCTTTCTTTCTCTTTCTTTCTTATAATAGCAATCCTAATGGGTGTGAAATTTTTCTGTCCCTGGTTTTTAATTTATAAAGGTGACTGAGTGGCAATATGGAGAGATCAATGCATTGAAAGAAATGTTTAACATTATTTACATCTCCTCTAGAAACAAGAGGCAATATTCCTCTGCCTTAATCATCCTAGGGCCAGGTACCAGGCAACTAGAGACCACCCTTGTAGTTTAGAGCCTGCCAAAAGTATTCAAACTAGCTGATCATAAACTGTTTACCCTGCCCTGTCTCGCCTTTCTGACAGAAATCCCAATTAAGGCAGTGGCCTAAACATATCCTTCCTTTATCACACAGTCACTTTTATAAATTAAGACCTGGGCATAGAACAATTGGCACAGTGATCCTGGTGACTCAGTGTTTAATGGAGGGGGCTTGCTTCTAGACTGCTCTTAGCTTACTGACTGGCTTTACCAAACAGTGAGTGTTACCGGGGAAGGGATGGCTGTCTGTTGGCATGCTGGCGTTCTGGATGCCACTGCTTCATGATGTCTCTGTAGAATACTGCCCTGGTTTTCCAGCTAAATCAAGGAGGACCCCAAAGGCATGAGCCTCCATTTAGTCTCAGGTGCTAAAGTCTTGCTTGGAAGTTGCCACAATTCACTAGTTATCAACTTACTTACCTTGGACGACTTGGTCCACTGAGCCAAACCTGATTTCCCTGGTTTGACACACCTAGGTTCTAAAAGAAAAAAAAAAGAGTGGGGGGGGGGTTAGGGAGGTTAGCTACCTAGAAATACAAACCATTTTAGAAAAAAAAAAAAAGCTTAATGGGGATAAGGAGGATCCCAGTGAGAGGTTGCTTAGAGGCATGCAATCCCTCTTTCTTTCTTATCAGCTGGAGACAAAAACTAAAGACTATGGCTTAAGGTGGCTACAAGCCTAATATAGAGAAAAAAATAAAAAGAAAAAAACAAAAAAAACCTGCTGTTTCAGGCAGATACAAGCCCAAATGGAAAGAAAAGGGAATTTTAAATGTATGTACTGAGCAAATGCCAGGTGTAACAAACATAATCCTAGCCCTAAATTACTTATTGATTTTAAAACAAACTTCTAGATACAGGGGGAGAAAATAAAACATAAGTAATTATGTATACATATATAATATTTTAATATAAATATATAATTGATGAATTGTATATATGCATATATGTGATATATATATAAATTAAAACAAAACACAAATTTGACCCAGTTGGAAATCCAAAATTGATATACTAAAGAATTTATATAATTAAATGATAAAAATACTACTGTTTGGCTATTATGCCTCTACAACCTTTGTTCTAAATTAACTTTAACATTTGCTGAAATACATTAATTGATAAGATCTTTATGGACTTAATCAAGATGGGGTTCAAATTATAGTTGTTTCTGGGAATCCCAGTAAACTTAAGCATTGTGTCCCCTAGAATTTTAAGAAGGTAACTAAATATAAAGTGAAGAAAAAAACTTGGCTTGCCTCACGCTTAACAGAATGAGCCACCTAAGTGCCTCTTATTTACAAATTTTATTCCCAAATTAAAATCAACAGGCACTCTTGTTAGTTCACCCCCGCCCCACCGACACCAAGCTCCTTCACCAAAGACACTTTGGCAACCTCTTCTCATACATGCCGGAGTCTGGGATGCTTCTGATGGCCATAAGTTGACCAAGGGCTTCAGGTACAAAAAACTGCTCCCCCTCATCTTATACTATACACCAGTAAAACAAACAAACAAACAAACAACAAGCAGACAAAATGACTGGTTATCTACTCGGCTTTCCTAAATATAGAGGCTTTCATAGACTCTGAGCCTGTGACCCTCCATACTCTGCTGCCCAGTATGCTTTGAGTCATGGAAACAGTATCCCACAAACTTGGCACAGTTACAGAGGCCTTCTTTTTTTTAAGTTTATTTATTTATTTTGAGAGAGAGAGACAGAGACAGAGACAGAGAGAGACAGAGAGAGACAGAGAGAGACAGAGAGAGAGAGAGAGACAGAGAGAGAGGGGGCGAGAGAATTCCAAGCAGACTCTGTGCTCTCAGCATGGAGCCAGACCCCCGGGTTGAACCCACGAACTGTGAGTTCATGACCTGAGCTGAGATCAAGAGCCAGATGCTCAACTGACTGAGCCACCGAGGCACCCCACAGAGGCCTTCTTAAAGCAGGAAGCAACCATACCTGGGCCCTTTGACATATTCTACTCCCAGGAGTGGTGGCTTTCTCTGTCCTCAGTCCCTTGCCAGATGCCAGAGTACTAGAAGAAGTAACCTCTCCCCCAGACACTTAGATACCTGAGAACCCCCGCCCCTGGGATTAACGAGTGAACACCAGAGTTCATAGACCATGCGAATGACACTGCTAACCATCATATATGATGGAGCTCAGTGAAATGTGGGTGCTTTCCATCCTTCAGCCAGGATATCCCTAATAAAGGGTGGAACCAAAAAACAACACATTTAGCCAAACTTCAGGCAGTCATCTTAACACTGGATGCCCTAGCCAACAAATGGTATCATCTTTACATTTATTCAAAACTGGTGGGCATTGCCTAGAATGGCTTCTTTCAGTTTAAAGAACTTTGGGAATCTCTTGCCTCATGGATACCCAAGATGTAAAGGCACATATTTCTCTCTATGTATTAAAGTCACAATATAAGTCCTTGCCAAGACACCCATTACCTTTGGAGTTAGAAGTATTAATAGTAATCACAGTACACATTTCATTTCTCAAAATATACAATTCTGGACTCCAGGAAAAGACACTCAATAGAAATTCTATGTCCCTAGTAGGTCCCAAATAGCCTGTTTAACTAAGAGACATAATGGTCTTCTCAAACAATTCCTTTTCAAATTCCAGTCTAAATAAACTTTTAAATGAGTCTGTCTTACCCCATGCCTTAACTGATCTCTAAATTTTTTATCTTGCTCCATCCCATAAGGGCTGGAGGCCAGATCAAGGGTTAATATTCTCCTAGTATCTGTTAACCATAGATTGTCCCATGGTCAGGGCAGCTGCTCATCTGATATATGACCCATTTGAACTTAAACTTCCCTCCAAAATAAGAAAACCTGTAAGTGCAGCTGCATGCCATGCTGGTGATTATAGTCTTATTACCACTGGTCTAGATACTTTCATTGGTTTATAATGGGAGGCCCAAATTAGCAAATGCTAAGACCCGCATCAACCTGAGTGGGTATCCCCTTAAAAAGGATACCCGAAGTCCCTAGATGACATTGCCCTGGCCCAGGAGCTTACTACTAGAGATAACATCACCTCAGACAACATGACCTCAACCCAAGACCTCACCATTAGAGATGATTTTACACCCTGTGCTGGAGACAACTTCACCCTAGGTGCTAAGACCTCCACTCAAACAGTGCGCATGAACTGGCTCTCCTAAAGCACAAACTGGACACAGAAAATTTTTGCTTTTCTTCTTTTGATATTAGAGATCTTATTATATTCCTGAGCTCACTGTCTGCAGAGCCCATGATCCTGCTATACTCCTTGCTCTTTGGTAAAATGTACACTCCTGTACTTCCATGCCTAAAGGGAAGTCTTGTGTGGGTAACTACTATCTGTGTCATTCTAAAAAGTAATGGAGGGGCGCCTTGGTGGCTCAGTCAGTTAAGTGTCCAACTCTTAATTTTGGCTCAGGTCATGATCTCACAGTTCATGAGTTTGAGTCCCACATTGGGCTTTGCACTGGCAGTATGGAGCCTGCTTGGGATTCTCTCTCTCTCTCTCTCTCTCTCTCTCTCTCTCCCCCCATCCCTCTCTCTCTCTCTCTCTCTGCCCCTCCCCCACTTGCTCTCGCTCTCTCTCCCTAAAATAAATAAATAAACTTAAAAAAATAAAAATAAAAAGCAATGGAGATTATTGCTTTCCCCAGGAGACACCTGCTTCATATCAGTCAACGCCTTGACCTCTTAGGGAGAGGACCACCCACTCCCCGGTGCCTTCTACTACTCTCCTCCAGCTATCCACCACTATCTCCTGCCTTGCATCTCTGACCATGACCACCACAACCTCTCTTTACCTTTAATTACACACAAATACCACTAATCTTTACAGAGACTTATCAGTTCATACCCTCCAATAAGATAACTGCCAGACCTGCCAACTTAATGTGAGCATATTTCTAACACACTTTACAATTCCACCAAGATATTGTTTTAGAGTCCTCCAAAGTTTCAAATCCACTTTCTTAGCTAATGCCACATAAATAAGAAACCTAGTTATGGGCTGACCTACAGGGATTCATACCTTTACTTGTGTTCCTCCTTTCTTACTCCCATAATAAAATGTCTATGCTGTTTGGGACAACTTAAGCCCTACTGAAAACCTCTATTATCAGCACCCCAAAGTTTTCTTAATATGATTTCAAAACATCAAAAGACCAACTGTATTAGTCATGTTTAAAATTTGTTTTTGTATATTATGATGTTTTGACATCTTAAAAAATTTTTCCTGGCTGTGGAGAGACTGTCCCTCCCAGGGCTAGTTAATTCTTAGAGATAGCAAAGAACTCAGCCTTTGATCTGCAAAGCAACCAATCCAGAGCTGTACCTCCTCCATCTGGCCAGTGCACCCCAAGAGGCAATATTCCTCTGCCTTTGTCTCATGGCCAGTACTAGGCAACTAAATACCATCCCTTAAGATATTTGGATGTTAAACTGACTGTGCATTCCTGGGGTGGGGAGATCCTATTTAGTCATGGTGTATAATATTCTTTATATGTTGCTGGATTCAGTTGTTAATTTTTTTATTGTTTATTTACTTAAAAGTTTTTATTTTTGAAGTATAATTAACATTCTGTCTCTCCTTCTCTCTGCCTCTCCACTGCTTGTGTGCACACCTGCACATTCTCTCTCTCTCTCTCTTTCTCTCTCTCTCTCTCTCTCAAAATAAATAAATACACTTAATGCTGGGAGCCGCATCGGCCTTGCTGGATGACACAGTCACAGTGAGGAAATGGCAGACATTTGCATAGCTCCTGCCATGAGAGGTGAAACTGGTATCTCCTTCTACTACTGCTGCTCATGTTGAAAATAAGCCTGTTGTCATTAATTAGGCCTTACAGCCTTCCAAATCAGGCCGATATTCACCACACAGTTACCCCATAAGAAAATACATTTTCCTGTCCTTGCATAAGAAATTTTGGATCAAAACACTGTAAATGTTTGACAAAAGGCTCTTCTAAAAAGCCTTGCAGACCGAAAACATAGACTTGAAGGGGTTAAAAACACAAAAATTGTATTTGAGTCTGGCCTGGAGAAAAGGAGCCTAATTTGGAGATAAGCAGAGATGCCTGCGTGGTGATCAAGAAAGAAACTGTGGCTCTCTCATCACTCTCTCGAGCCAACACTGTCCATCCTTTCGGGACCCCTGGACCTGCTGGAGCTGAACTCCGGCAACTTAAAAATATTTTAAGGTGTGCCTGGGGGTACCTGGGGACACCTGGGTGATTTTGGCTCAGATCATGTCCTCATGGTTCATGGGATCAAGCACTGCATTGTGCTCCATGCTGACACTATGGGGCTTGCTTGGAATTCTCTTTCCTCTCTCTCTACTCACCCCAAAAATAAATAAATAAACATTAAAAACATAAAAATAAAGTGTGCCTGTTCTAGACACATGTAGCATACAGTTAGATCCCATTTTTAAAAAATGTTTACTTATTTTTTAGAGAGAAAGAGTGTGCACAAGCAGGGAGGGGCAGAGAGAGAGAGAAGGAGACACAGAATCGGAAGCAGGCTCCAGGTTCTGAGCTGCCAGCACAGAGCTTGATGCAGGGCTCGAATCTGCGAACTATGAGATCATGATCTGAGCTGAAGTTGGACGCCCAACCAACTGAGCCACCCAGGCACACCAAGTTAGAACTCATTTTTAAATCTAATCTCATCAACTATTTTTTATTTTAATGCTTATTTCATTTACATTTAATGTAATTATTGATTATAATATAAATGTAATTATTTATAACTGCCTTTTTGCTATTTTCTATGTCTAATGTATTTTTTGTCATGTATTTCTTCTTTACTGCCTACTTTTGCACTAAATAGATATTTTCTAGTGTGCATTTTAATTCCCTTTATTTACTCTATTTGTTGAATTATTTTCTTAGTGGTAGGTCTGGGGATTACAATATACATCTTAACTGAAAACAATATACTCCACATCTATCCTATTTCTGGTAGTGTAGAAAAACTGCTTTCATATTACTCCCTTTCCTCTTCCCTCCTTTGTGCTATTATCATATGCATTACATTTTTATGTATTCTAAATGTAACAATATTTTAATAAGTTTTGTTTTATGTAGATGTCTTTTAAGTCAGTAGCGAGAAGGAAAGAAAAATACGTTTACATTGTATTTTATGTTTTCCTATATAATTACCTTTACTGGTGCTCTATTTCTTTGTGTGGATTCAAGTTATAATTTCTCTTCAGCCTGACAAACTTCCTTGTTTTATTTCTTATAAGGCTGGTCTGATAGCAATTAGTTCTCCTCAGCTTTTTTCCCCCTTAGAATGTCTTGTTTTGTGGAGCCTTCATTTTTTAAGGGTTATTTTGCTAGTTATAAGATTATTTTCAATAACAGTATTACTGAGATATAAATCAGATAACATATGATTAACTCATTTAAAGTGTTCAACAGTGTTTAGTATATTCACAGAGTTGTACAACCATCACTGCCATCAGTTTTAGAACATTTTCATCACCCCCAAAAGAAATCCTGTACCCTTTGAAGTCACTCCCCATCCCTCCCTCTGGCCCCACCAGCCCCGGGCAACTACTAATCTATTTTATGTCTCTATGGATTTGTCTGTTCTGGACATTTTATATAAATGAAGTTATGTCATAGGTGCTGTTTAGTCACTGCCTTCTTTCACTTACTATTTTCAAGATTCTTCCACGTGTATCATGTATCAGTACTTCATTTCTTTTTATTGCTGAATAATATCTTGTTTCAATATACTGTGCTTTGTTTATCCATTTATCAGTTGATGAGCATTTGGGTTGTTTCTACTTTTAGGCTATTGTGAATAATGGTGTTATAATGACTCATGTACGAGTTTTCATGTCGACACAGACTTTCACTTCTCTTGGGTATATATATGTAGGAGTGGGATTGCTGAGTCATATGATAACTCTATGTTTAACCTTTTGAGGAACTGCCAAACTGTTTTCCAAAGTGGCTGCACCACTGTACATAACCACCAGCAGTGTATGAGGGTTCCTATTTCTCCACATGCTCACCAGTACTTGTTATTATATGTCTTTTTTATTATAACAACACCCATGTTCATAAATGGAATTTCTTGATATTTTGTAATACATTTAGACATTTAAAAATTTGAAATATACTGTTGTTTTACTGATTTTTTGTTTTATGAATTCTGAACTTAAAAATACTGATATTAATACATATTCCAGTATTAAACAAAGAAGCAGGCCAAATCTCATTTTTGCTCTGATTATTGCAATAAATAATTGCAGTTTCTTATAAAACCTCACATGACAAACTATCTTCAGAGCTTAGAACTAGGGAACTAGATAAAACTTTTCCACTACTTGTGTATTCTGTCTACAAAAATAATGAGAGCTGTGTAATTTCTTCCTTCTTTGTACTCGCTTGGGAAGATTAAAGCTAGAGTTTCTCTCAGTCATGAACTCTTGCAAAACTGTTTAACTTCTATTTTCATCTAGTATGTTGTGGATATCGCTTTTATACCTATAAATTTTGTTGCACCCTTTCAGAAGGAAATAAGGTATAAGAACGGTATATAGATAAATATTTAGTTAAGTACCCTTGATCTGCAAGCGATCCCAAGGCAGTAGTTAGGGTAAATATTTCCAACCCTATACGTAATAAAAGTGAGGCAATGAAAAGTGATTTACTTATAGTCACAAGCTTAGAAGTGGCAGAGCTGATGTCAGAACACATATCTTTGAAAGTCTCCCATTTCACTTCTTTACACTACACCATCAACATTCCATCACTGTGGGTTTTTCAATGTTTATTTATTTTTGAATGACAGACAGGGAGTGTGACAGGGGCACAGGGAGAGGGGGACAAAGAATCTAAAGTGGGCTCTGGGCTGACAGCCCAATGCAGGGCTGGAACTCATGAACCAAACTGTGAGATCATGACCTGAGCTGAAGTTGGACACACAACCCACTGAGCCACCAAGGTGCCCCTCCATCACTGTGTTTAAGACAGACACTTTCGGACATTTGGAAAATATTCCAAAGAAGGTCCTGCAGAATTAACAATTAAATGTGATAGATCCCCGTGGTAAGATTCTCAACTAATATACCATTGCAATGACTGAGATAATTTTAAATGTTCCTTAATTCAATCCCTACAATGGCCTTCCTCTGTATGATAGAAAAAAGTTTTTTTTTATCATTCAGTGATGATTTGTGATTATATTTATTACTAAATTGAGATTATTAATTTGTTGCTAATGTTAAGAAAGATAGTGTAAAACATAAAAATCTAGTATTTGTTTGAAAATATGGGTCATGGTATCAGATATCTGTAGTTAGCTTTACTAAGAACAGAGGCAAATATTTCCAAACAGCTCCAATGTAGAGTAATTTATAGGCAGTTACTTTATATTTCATTGCATTATATTTTACAGTCATATAAAAGAATATTTGGCTCTATGAAATTTATGCATTCTCAAGAAAAGAAAATGAATAACTACAGAGATAATAGAAATGCATTTGATATTCATTACTGGTGATACAGACTAGAATTTAGATTTTAGTGTCAGATACAAGGTGAGAACACCATTAGCTAAAAACTACACTGATCATTGGGTGATTTCTGAGAATTTAAATTCATTTATTAAGTTGAGCAAATAAATTATATGTGTATTCCAGACCTGTGTGACAGTTACAAAAACAGTGTAACCATGAATAGGAGAATATAACAAATTTTCTAAATGCTTTAAAAGAACTGTTTCCTATCCTCACTCTATCTCCACTTCTAGGCTTGAATATTGTGGAAACTTGCCAAATTTGGTCCAAGAAATAAGGTCATCACTATGAATTAATAAGCATCACAAAAATGACTGAATTTGCCATGTACTACATGGCAGGATCCTGTAGTTGAGTAAGTGTTGGTTTTCTAGAATGGAAAGAAACCTTGGAAATTTCAGAGTTTGCCTTAGTCATTTTACATGTGCAAGAAATAAACATAAGGCAAAGGGATTTCCCCCAAATCTCATAAGTTCATGGCACAGGGGGACTATACCAAGCTGATTCTTGATTGAAGGCTATGTCTGCAATACCATGATACTTCAAGTCGAAGTTTAAAATGCATTTGATTTGCAGCTTTGTTTAAACTTTGGACTAGAAAAATGAGCATTATATAACCTAAAATAGCAAAAAGTTTTGGTGAATTCATATTATTAGATTATAGCTGACTAGAAACCAAATACAATAATAAAGTTACCATCAAAGCATATCATGGATAGATTATTAAAAGCAAGTGTAATGATGACAATCTTCAGATTCCCTAGGATTTTTTAAGAATCACAGTGCTGCTGTTACATATATTAGGGTCACTAAAATTACTTTCCAGAGGAATTTTTGAAACTAAACTAAATTACTAAGAAAATTACTTTCATGCAGAGAAAGGAACAAATGTCTGGAATAGGAGCCAAAGAGGTTTAATGGCTCTTTTTAAAAAAATTTATTTCATTCCCTCCAAAAATGTGCTGAACATTAACTTCAGGAGTTGAATATTACTCATGAATGATGAAGAAAGGGAAGATGTAGAAATCCACCTAATTTTGGAATCACGGATTGAGTTTTGGAAGATGGTTTGATCTTGTAATCTTTTTCACTGGTCCTTTCTTGGCATTTACTATCTTCTGATTGGTTGGATCACATCTTCCTGTTTTCACATGATTCTCTTTCATTCTATGAAGTTGTTCCATCTGTTGCCTTTTAGAAACTTGGTGTGAGCCAGAGATCTGAGACATTTCAGCTAGGCAGGTACGGCATTCATCACTGATTTTGTGGTGAGCCTTTGACTCTTGTTCCAATCTAAGTGCACAATTTTTCACTTGAATTTCAAGACTCCTTTTTTCTTTTTCTAACTGTTTAAGTAATGTATTTAAGGATTCCACTGACATTCGCTCATAGACACGAATAGAAGATAGTCTATCTGAAGGATTTCCACGGAGTTTTTCCATTTTCTCTTTGAGAGTAGCAATTTGCTTTTCTAGATGATCATTCAGTTCAAGTTGGGCTTCATAACGTGTTTTCCATTCACCACCTTCATTGTCAGTATTGAGTTTGGCTTCTAGGTTCACTATCTCCTGTCTTAATTCAAGTATTGAGAGCTGTATTAAGTCTCTCATATGGATTTCTTCCATTAACTCCAGTTTAAGGCAGTCAATGTCCATACTTTCAAAGTTATCACCTCTTCCGTCCCCCATGGTGTGAGATCAGAGACCTCCCACACCCTTCCCCTCCACACAGCTTATAGCAGAAGACCCGAAGGGACACCCAGAAGCTGGGGCGAAGAAAGTGTTGTTATGAGCTGTTGCCATGGTGAGTTGACTTCTAGAATTCTTAGTTGACAGTTTTCTCCCCCAGCACTTTGAATATGTCATAACACTACCTTCTTATCTCCATTGTTTCTGATGGGAAATCAGCTGTTAATCTCATTGTGGTTCCTTTGTATATCATATGTAATTTTCCTCTTGCTGTTTTCATATTTTTCTCTTTGGCTTTGACTGTCAACAGTTTGACAATGATCTTTCTAGCTATAAATACCTTTCAATTTGTTCTACTCAGAATTCATTGAACATGGATGTAGATTGGATGTAGAGAGTTAACCTGGATGCGTAGATTAATGTTTTTCATCGCATTTGTGAAGTTTTCAGTCATTTTTTCTTTTTTTCTTTTCTGGAACTCCCATTATGCATATGTGGTGTGTTTAGTGGTATCTCACAGGCCTTCAAGTTTCTTCAGTTTTCTTCATGCTTTTTACATTTTGTTCTTTTGATTGGATAGTGTCTATTGATCTACCTTTGAGTTTGCTGATTCTTTCTTCTATTAGCTCAAATCTGCTGTTGAGCTCCTTGAGTGAATTTTTCATTTCAGTTGTACCTTTTAACTCTAGAATTTTTATTCATTTCTTTTTTATAATTCATATCTCATTATTTAAAAAAATATTTATTTATTTATTGATTGAGAGAGAGAGGGAGGGACAGAGTGAGAGGGAGAGAGAGAATCTCAAGCAGCTGACAGCACAGAACCTGATGCAGGGCTTGATCTCACAAACCATGAGACCTGAGCTGAAATCAAGAGTTGGATGTTCAACTGACTGAGTCACCCAGGCATCCCTCATATCTCCTTAGTAATGTTCCTGATGTGATGAGTGTGGTCATCACACATTCCTTTAATTCTTTAAACATATTTTCTTTGAGTTCTTTGATGAACATACTAAAATAGCTTATTTGAAGTCTTTATGTACTAAATCTATAATGGAGGCCCTCCTGCAGACAATTTATATAGGCTGATTTTTTTCCCTGTTTGGGCTATACCTTGTTTCTTTGTTGTTTTATTTTTATTTTTTATAATGTACTATGTTTCTTTGGTTTTGTTCAGTGATGTGCTTGGACTAATTATGTAGTGTCTATTTCCCCTGCAGTGTGTGACAACTGGAATCTTTGCTCAGCTTTTTTTTTTCTCTTAAAATTCTTGTTCTTATTTTTAAGCTTGGTCACCTAAGTTTCACCCTTGGGTCATCATAGCTTAGTGATCAGTCAATTATTTGCCAAATATTTTTCTTAAACACTTTGAGCCAACAAAGTTTCCACCCTTTTCCTAGGGAATCTGTGCATGTGGTGGTACACTCATTGTAAGTTCAGGCAGTTTACAAGTCTTCTCTGATTTTTACTTTCTTCTTGTATAGGGCCAAAGGTCAGCCATTTCTGATCTCCCCTGAGCATGTGTGCAGCCCTTTGTATGCACACAGCCTTTCAGATCCTCCAGAATATAAAGTCAATTCTGTCTAATATTCATATGCCTATCCTGACATATTTTTTATTATTGCTTGCATGATGTGTTGTTTTGTCATATGTTATTTATTTTAACCATTTTATATCCTTACATTTATTTTTTTTTTTTTTTTTTTTTTTAACTTTATAGTTTATTGTCAGGTTGGTTTCCATATAACACCCAGTGCTCTTCCCCACAAGTGACCTCCACCAAGACCATCACCCCGCTTTACCTTTTCCCCTTCCCCTT